>JAPMOR010064276.1:1836770-2004290 GCA_026543865.1 Argiope aurantia
TTTTCCAGATGAGAAATCGAAATTGAGAAAGCTCGGCAGCGCCGACATCTTGGTGGCAGCGGTGGGATCTGGATTAATGAAGGCGTCTATTATCTTTCCAGTTAATCCAGAAGGAAATCGAGGTAACCCACCGAATCCAGGTATGTGATGAGGGAAGTTACGGCAGTATCTAAAGGAACTCGTGTAAGCTAAATGTTTACTGATTTTGTGCGCACGTAAAGATATAGTTTTGTTCCGTCAGGAATATAATTTGTTGTATCACGTCAGTGATTTTGTTCCGTCAGGAATATAATTTGTTGTATCACGCCAGTGATTTTGTTCCGTCAGGAATATATTTTGTTGTATCACGCCAGTGATTTTGTTCCGTCAGGAATATAGGTTTAAGTATCACGTCAGTGATATCCAGATTTCTAACTTCTTCATGTTGTTTCATCTTCTAACATATTGGTAATATATCTTTACAGCACAAATAAGTATTAATTTATTATAGTTTATGCTTTGTTTCGCCAGGAACTTGCCATTTTATATGTTAGATCAGTGATAACACCGCGTCAGTGGTTACGATGATTAAATATAGTTTACGTCAGTAAAATAAAGAGAAAAAAAAAGAAAGGTGATTTTCGTATCTTTTAGAGAAATAATAATAAAACATGCTGTGTTAAAAATTTATTTCTATCAAGAAATGAGCTGAACAATTGTTGACATTATCGTTTCGTTTTGAAAGGGTGAATGCTGTCATAAATAATTTATATCATTTTGTAATAAATTCTATATTTTGATAAGAATAAAACGGACGTTCTTTTGATATTTTTTTAATATATAATAAAGTAATTTTTTCATAAACATTGCAACGAATTAATTCTTGGGAAATACACTAATAAGCTTTACTGCTTTTTGTTTCACATGTTCTGATGTTTATGTTCTTTTTTCAGATATTCTAGATATTAAGGAATTTATTTTGATTGTTGTCTTTAATAAGTGATTATTTGTTAATTGAATTTTATGCTTGATAATTCTATGTTTTAGTTAAAAAATAATTACCAATAAAACTTTCGTTTCGATTCCGAACGGAAGATTTTTTTTTAAATAATACTTTTCTTATTGATATGCGTATTGCCGGTGTTCTGGATACTTATTTCATTCTTGTTTTATGAATCCTGTTAACGGCACTTAAAAAAAAAAAGGGAAATAAGTAAAAGGAAAGAGTAGATTTATGGGTTTTTTTTATCATCTAATTTATACCATTTGTGTTTTTTTATTTGAGGGATATTTCTTTGAATTAATACTATTTGCTGTTATTCGGGAAAGCATTCTAATACTCTCTTCATTTTATGATTGTTTATGTACTAAATTCTTTCAGTTACTGTTTCGTAACATTTGACTATAGCTCAAACAAATAATTCTGATTTAATATTTTAGTAAGAATGGTCTTTATTAATGGAAGATTTATTACTTTTGCATTTTCTTTTTTATTAATATAAGTATAAAGGAAGTGTTGTATTAGAGGTTATACTTTATCGTTGTGAAATAGAACGACAACAAAAGTTATTAAAAGTTAATTTGTATTACATTATAAAGAGTGTGTAGCAAATGCATAAAACTTTTTATGGTTAATATTTTAAGAAATGTTTTCAAATAAAACAGAAATTGTTTGGAACATGTACTTGAATTTTAGATTGTTAAAATAATTTTTATGAATTTAAAAATTATCAAGATAATTTTATTGGCAACTATTATTATTATTTTACTTTATTTTCGTTTGAATACTTTTCAATATTGTAAAGAGTATCTCCGCAGTAACAGAATTCTTGTTGCGCGCTTTTAAAACAAAACAAAACAAAATATTTGTATAATTTAAAAGAAACAGAGTAAATTTCTATTTTCGGGTTAGAATTATTACTTGATAATGGCGTTTTTGGCAAAGGGTATCAAGAGTGATCTTATATCGTTGGCTACTGAAATGGGAGAGGATCCTAAATCTGATATGACAATATATGGGCTAAAATCATTAATAACTGGCAGTCAGGCCTATGAAGAAGAATTTATCAAAACTTTACTAGAAACGATAATCTCAACAAGAAAGGAACAAGAGTTGAAATTGCAGATAGAAGCAACAAAGAAAGAGAATGAGTTGAAATTGCAGATGGAGATGGAAGCAACAAAGAAAGAGAATGAGTTGAAATTACAGATGGAGATGGAAGCAAGAAAGCGAGAGATGGAATTTGAATTGGAAAAGAAAAAAATAGAAGCAGGAATGGCTGCATCTAATGCTAGTTCAGCTAGTGGTGGACAATTTCATATTAATCCGCAGATTGAAATTTCCAAGTGCATGCCAAAATTTGACGAAAAAGAATGTGACATTGTCCTATATATGTCATTGTTTGAGAGACAAGTCAAGAGGCTGAAAATTGATGAGGAAAACTGGGTGTCATGTTTAATACCTCTCATGCCTGCAGAGATAGTGGAACTGATCGCAAGAATTCCAGAAGAAGAATTTTTTAATTTTGTACATGTAAAGGAAATCTTGATGAAGAAATTTAAATTGAATGCTGAAGGTTTTCGCCAGAAATTTGTTCAGCACCAAAGAAATCCAGAGAAGAGTTGGAAAGATTTCATTTATGAAGTTACAAATTATTTTCACGGCTGGATAAGTGCTTTGAATGTCACGGATTTGGAGGGACTGAAAGATTTGATCATTACAGATCAAGTAAAGAAGAGAGTTCCACAAGAGGTTCGTGACCATTTTGTTGACATGTGGGGGACATTAGTCAAACCCCAAGATTTAGCGGACAAGCTAGACGAATACGAGTGTGTTCGAAAAACTTATCGGAGACCATCGAATCCAAATCCCAAGACACATCAACAGGTAAACGTTAGAAAAAACGCCTTTAGCTGCGATAACAGAGACTATAATAGTAGTCCTAAACAGACGAAGCAAGATACGGGTTTAACACGGAATCGATACGATCCTAAAAACCGTCCAAAGTTTACCTGCTATTTCTGTGGAGCGGATGGTCACGTAAAAAAGTTCTGTCCCAAACTTTTAAAGACGAACTCAGATCAAGATAGTAGAAGAAAAGCAAATGTTCACAGAACAGTCGTGGACCCAGAACCGGTCACTAAAGGAACGGCAGTAGTTGCTAAAGTGATTTCTCACAGACGACCTTCTCTTGATAAAGGTCTTTGTAATCTAGAAAAGATACGAATAAGTGTGAATGGAAAGCCTGCAACAGCTTTAATTGATTCTGGCACTGAAATAACTGTAGTCAGAAGAGATCTGTTGACTGATTTTCCTATTGAAGATAAGGCTTCAATTTACATAAAAGGCATTTTTGGTCCAGCAGAGAAATGTTCTCTTGTCAATATTCCAATGGGTATCATCGTTGGCAAAGACGGGAATATGATTCACCAAGAAGTGTTGTGTGCAGTTGCTCCTACTCTGGTGGACGATGTACTGTTGCCCCCAGAAATAAGAGACAAGTTGCAGGGTGTTCAAGAAAATTATTTCGTTGATATTTCCGCAAAGAACACAGAACCGGAAAAAGTTAAAAATAGAGAAATCGTCGATGAAACAAGTGATGACAACCCAGTGGGTAGTGAAGAAATAAAAGCCTTATCTGTAGAAAATTCAGAGAAGGATGCTAAAGAACTATCGAGGTCGGACGAATTTCTTAAAGATCAAGTGGATTGTCCAGATTTAGAATATGCTAGGAAATGTGCAAACGAAAAGTCTGGAGGATTTTATTTCCATAACAAATTTTTGTTTCACAAAGAAAAGGTTTTAGGGGAGTCCGTTGCTCAACTAGTTTTGCCTAAGAAGCGTAGACTTGAAGTTTTAAAGTTAGCTCACTGTTCAGTATTTGGAGGTCACATGGGCGCAAGAAAAACTGCTGAAAGAATAAGATATTCTTTTTACTGGCATGGAATATCCAAAGATGTCAGAGCTTTTTGTCAACAGTGCAAGGAGTGTCAGTTGACAAGGCGAATAAATCAAAAGGACCGAGTACCAATTACTCCTGTGGCAAGACCAGAATTGCCGTTCCAAGTGGTAAACATCGACATTATTGGACCTATAGATCCGCCGAGTGCAAAAGGTCACAGATATATATTATGTCTAGTTGATCAGCATACGAGATGGGCTGAGGCAGTACCACTGACCAGTTTAACTGCCAAAGCTACATGTGAGGCACTGTTAACCATCTTCATGCGGACAGGTGTGCCTAATATAATAGCATCAGACAATGGGACTAATTTCAATGCTAGTTTGACACAAGAGTTTGAAAAAAGAATGGGATCCAGCCCGAGATTTTCGACACCATTGCATCCAGAGTCGAATGGGCTGGTAGAAAGATTTAATCAGACGTTAAAGCACATGCTACATCATGTCATTTTGGAAGAGCCACGTACATGGCATGCAAAAATACCGTTCATTTTGTGGGCCTATCGAGAAGTACCTAACAGCACGACCGGCGTAGCACCTTTTCAGTTGTTATATGGACGAAAACCAGAAGGACCCTTATCTATTCTGAGGAACACTTGGGTGGCAGATGAAGAGGGTTTGCAGTTGGATACTACTCCAGTAGCTCTTTATATGGAAAAGCTTAAGAAGCAGTTAGAAGATGCAGCTGAGAAAGCAAAATTGGTTTCAACAGTTCAGCAAGAAAGAATGGCCCGTTATTATAATTTGAGATCTACGAAGAAAGTCTTTACTCCAGGAGACAAGGTAATAGTTCTATTACCTGATTCAAGAAACAAGCTTTTAGCTAGATGGCAAGGTCCATGTACCATCGAATCACGAAAGAATGAACATTCATTTTTAGTTAAGATGCCTGATGATAGTCTGAGGCATGTGCATCAAAATAAAATGAGAGAATTTATTGCTAACTCCGGAAGTGTGAACGTCATATTTGAAGGGGAGGAAGAATTTGGTGACATCGAAAATACCCCATTGAAAGAAGACTCCTTTTGTCAGGAGGTAAATTCCGTAGCCTCACCTGACTTATCAACTACGCAGCAAGGAGAATTGGAGACGTTACTAAAAGAATTTGAACCCTTATTCAAAAGACCAGTGCAACCCGTTGCAATCGGGGAGCATGTGATTGAACTTTTGCCCAATATTACTAGACGGAAACCGCATTCCTACAGTGTTCCAATGTCTTATAGAACAGAGGTGGACAGACAAGTGAAAGAACTGTTGGACTTAGACTTGATTGAACCTTCGAATGCAGACATTACATATCCTATAGTATGTGTGGCGAAGAAGGACGCATCCATTCGAATGTGTATCGACTATAGAGCCCTTAATGCTGTAACAAAAATTCCTAATTATCCCATGAAAGATACACAAGAATTAGTTTTTACTGCGGGGATGGCTCAATGGTTATCTTGTTTAGATTTATTAAAGGGATATTACCAAATTAAAATGAATGATGAGAACAAAATTTTAACAGCTTTTTCTACTCATAACGGAGTATATCAGTGGAAGGTTATGCCTTTTGGTCTATCGGGAGCATCGGGTACATTCCAAAGGGTAATGAATAGTGTTCTTCGAAACCATTCTAGCTATGCTCAAGCTTACATTGACGATATAATAGTGTACTCAAAAACATGGAGCGAACACTTAATTCATTTGAGAAATGTATTGCAAGAATTAGAAAGGGCGAGGTTTTCTGTAAAATTTAAAAAATGCACTTTCGCAGCCCGAGAACTACAATTCTTAGGCCATAAGATAGGAGGTGGTAAGCACGCCCCAGACGAAGATAAAATTGCGGCAATAAAACGGCTAGAAAGGCCAAAGACGAAGAAGGAAGTAAGATCGGTGTTAGGACTAATGGGATTTTATCGATCATATATTCCTAATTATGCGGAAATCGCAACCCCTCTAACTGAACTAACCAAAGGGAAAAAATCAGGAGATGTAAATTGGGGGAAACGCGAAGAAGAATCGTTTTTTAGGTTAAAGAAAGCTTTATGTGAGGCGACAGCGTTAAATGCCCCTGATTTTGGTAAACCGTTCGAAATTCACTCAGATGCTTCTGATTACGCAGTTGGTTGTTGTCTAACCCAAAAGGATGGAAAGGGAAAGTATAAACCTATCGCGTTTGTAAGCCAAAAATTAAACAAAACTCAAAAAAATTGGTCAACCATTGAAAAGGAAGCTTATGCCATCTTGCTTGGATTTAAAAAATTTGATAAATGGTTGCATGGAACTACGGTAGAAATCATAACTGATCACAATCCATTAAAATACTTAATTGAAAAAACTCCAAAAAGTCCCAAGTTAACTAGATGGGCACTGGCTTTGCAACGATGGAGTTACAAAATTACTCATCGTCCTGGAATCTTAAACAAAGACGCTGATGCTTTATCTCGTTTACAAACTAAGCATTAGTTGTTTTTTTTTCTTTGTTAAAATTAGTTCTCAACATCCATTGTGTTAATGTATGTTTTGTTCCGTTTTTATTTCAACATATGTATGCTATATTCTTATTGTATTTAGTTATTTTCCATATGTGCATTCATTTTTGTTTAACATATGTATGCTGTATTCTTATTGTGTTTAGTAATTTTCCATATGTGCATTCATTTTTATTTAACATATGTATGCTATGTTCTTATTACGTTTAATTATTTTTTTATACATATATTCGGAACTTTCATTGTTATTTCAATATGTGTATGAGATGTTTTTATTTCGTTTAGTTATTTTTCCTCATATGTTCAGAAATTTGTCCAAAGGAATCAGAGGAAAAACTTTGTCGTTTGAAGACCAGTTTTTCTCTTAGGGGCGGCGTGTGAGGACGCTGCGGACGAGGAGAAACAAGAAACGAACTGAGGGGAAGTGAGTGGAGGAGTGAAAACGCGGAAAAAGACGGTGCACGGGGAGAAGGTTGATGTTTTGGAGCTCGATGACGTTGTAAAAAAATTCGGTTATATTGTTTGTGTATGTTATGTGTTGTCCTAAGTGAATGTCAATTAAATGTTGTCAAAAAACTAAATCTGGCGTCATACTAGTTATTCCAGGTTACATTTGCTAATAAAAAGGGCAGTCTCTGCCTTACTTATTTTTCCAGATGAGAAATCGAAATTGAGAAAGCTCGGCAGCGCCGACACATATATTCATACTGCATGGAATACATTCATATATGCTTGTTTACTCTATTCAAATTTATTTTTAAAAATCTAAGGCGAAGCGATCATTTCAAATTTTTCTGGCAAAACGCCATATTCAAATGAAACCATACAGAAAATTGCAGTTTATTACCTTGAAAATGAAAGAAAAAAAAGGAATTGAGTAATAAAGATGAAATTATTCGATAACCAGAAATTAAATTAAGGAAGATGTTGTTTTTATGAAAATTATAAGCCACTTCTTTTGCAGCCAAAAATAATTGTCATGGAGATTTTTTTTAATCAAAAACAATAAAATCGGATAAATTATTTTTTATAGTGTGAATTTGTTATTAAAAGGGGAGAAAATTCATTTGCCTTTTATTAGACGTACGTTAAGCTTATAATTGGTATAAACAAACTATTCATGGATGATTCTTTAATTTAATTTATGAAGAATTTTCGGTGTAGATGATTTTAAATAATTAAATGATTAGATCTTCTTAATATCTTAATCTTATTAGATCTTAAATACTAGACATTTTTAGTTTAATGTTGCCTTAAATATTGTAAAATTTTAAATGCATTATAAAAATCAGACCTTGTTTTTCTGATATACGGGTACAATACATTTTCTAATTTGCAGAGTATTTGAGATATTTTTTTAACAAATTTGCATTAAAGAATAGTGACAAACTGAATGCTATTGACTGTTAAAAAAACCCAAGTGGAAACACCAAAGTTATTGATAAAAATCACAATTAAAGTTGTAGATATTTTTTGTAAAATATGAATTGTTATCGATATTTAAATAAAAAAATAGTGAAACTTGTAAAATAGTGAAATTAAACTTCTGTCTTTAATAAAAATCATTACAGGTAAATCTGGTTTTTCAGGAAAACAAGCGATACTTAACTTAATTCTGAGAAAAATTGATAAAAGATTTAAATTTATGCTTAAAACATACTATTAAAAAAACTGCCAAATTTTACATTTTTTTAGATTAGAAATTGTTATATTGTTAAAAAGCTGAACATAGCATGTGTATTCATTTTTTATGAATTTTAGGGAAACTGACAGAAGACAGGAGAAATGCATGGTAAAAGGCATTTCTATTGTAATGGTGTAAGGCATTTAAAATAATGTAAGTAATATATAAATTAAAATTTGAAGCTTAAAAATATTTTGCAGAAAAACTGTTAAGACAAAAATAAAATATTGAATTGAAAAATTTTGCAGCTATTAAATTCGTCAAACCATTTGATCGTTAGTGGCATCTAGTGCTTAGTAAGTTAATATGTAAAAAATATTTTTATGACTATAAACCAAAATAACATTCAATCAATAAGTAGTAGGTCAACTTCAAAAAGGTATAATCCCCTCTTCAAAAGGGTTTAAAAAATTCAGCATCCCGATAGTAAAAAATTTAAGATTTAAATTTAAAATTAATTTTAAATAATAAATGGTAAAAAGTGCAGTTTTTTTCCACATTTTAAATATTCTAATACAACTTTTGCCTGATGTCTTCACTTGTAAGTCAATATGCTGTCACAAAAAATGGAGATAAAACGCAATAAGCTATTGAAGAGCAATAACTTGCTGCAATACTTTAAAATAATGCAAAAAGAAAGAAAAAATCATTGATATGCAGCTGCATTTTGTAAATTGAAAAACAATCCTAAAAATATAATTTTAAACTAATAACTTTCTAAATACCCTATGGTATTTTAAGAAAATTCTTCTTTTGAAATTAAAAATAAATATTTGATTTTTACTAAAATATAATAATTTGCAAAACTATTGTAAATCAAAACACAAAATCAGATTAGAATGAAAATATTGCAAAAGTATCTTTAATTTGCTTTTAATTTACCTGTTTGATAATCCGCCCATGATACCCATGATTATATTTTCATTAAACCATAAAATTTATGCATTTTTATAATGTAAATCAAGAATGTTATTGATAAATACAGCATTGACTCCAATTAAAATAATTTCCTATTATAGGGGGAGGGGAAGAAAATAAAACCCACCAGAAGATTAATTTCTCAAACAAGTTGAAATGAGTAACAATTGATTTGAAAGAAAAAAGACGACATATCACAAATATCCATTTACTGAATATGTTGCCATTTAATTAATTTGGAAATTTTTATAAAATTTAGATTCAAAATAAGCCACATTTAGTTACGAAATTTTTTTTCGAAAAATGGAGAATTTATAACAGATATGGTCTAAATATTTCATTTTAATGGTTTAAGTTTCTGTACCAGAAACGTTGGTAGAAGAAAAAACGTTCCATATACTGCTCATGTTATACATATACCTTTGACAAAAAATGAAAGCTGTTGTTGAATTTTTAAAAGCTGTGAATTTTTATTATTAATAAATCCTCTAACGATTTTCCACAACTCAGTTACAGTGGAACTTTGTTATATCAATTTGGTTAACATTTTAAATTTGAGAATATTGTGTTAAAATTATCCATAAAAATAAATTTATAAAAGAGGAGTATCAATCTTAATATTTCAAATTAGTATGACATCAATGTCAAACTCTATTTGCATCTACCTTCGAAGCTTAACTGCTTGATATTTCATTTTTCTTACATAAATTTGCTATTAGATGATGGAAGACGTGTCTCGTAGATTCATAATATTAGTACAAATGCCTAAAGAAAAAAAAATTATTTACATGTTTTTCACGGATGCTTAATGCTTTATAAATAAAAATATAAAGTTTTTTAGCTTGGCAAAATGTTTTGCAAATGGTTCTTTCAAACATTTTAATCATGTAGATAAAAAGATGTAACGATGCCAAAGTGAAAATGAAGTAGAGTTCGTTGAATCGCTTGGAATTCAATGTTTTATCAAAACAATACGTAAAATTTTTATTTCCATGCACCCCAGTTATTAAGGCCATAACTTCGACTTCTTTTTTTAAATTAAATTTAATTTTTATTCTCTTTCTATCGAAGAAATTCAATTAAGTTCAGATAACTAATTTAACCCAGTGAACTCTTTTAAACCAAGGGCGATTATTTCAGATGCTGTGTAGAGGAATCTGTGTTTTTCTTATGACTGGCCCAGAATATGTAGCGGCTGCGATAGGGGAGACGGGTGAGTATTTTCTGATTGGTGGAGGGGACTCACCCAATGAGGAGTTTGGAAAGTGATCCCCGCGGAAGTCACAACTCTAAAGTCGCGTTTCTTTAGAAGTTTCTTCGGTGTGGAACTAAGACCTCGCACACACTCACTGTAAGCTCCTCGAAGTTTCTTACTCTTTCTTTGGCAGGTAAATAATCACTGATTTTCATCTGATAGATCAAAAAATCATTTTCTAGATTCCAATTTGTTAGAAAAGAAAATATGCCTGTTTTTTTGTAAAACGGAACACACATTTAATAAATTTAGTGAATGTTAAATTAATTTTTTTTAAATATATCTTCATGTTAGTTTATTTTTGTTTTCATAGGTAAAAAGTCTTTTGCTGGATTACAAGATGATGATTAAATTTTATAAAGAGGCATCTTTGGTCTAAAAAGGATGCTTCAAAGTTTTAAAATATATTTGAATTTTCATTGTTAAACTCATTTAATCACTCCGAGTAAATTTCTCCCTTTAGTGAATTTCTTTACTCCTTTATATTTTTAATTTTTGATCTTTTTTTAAAAAGTCAAATAGGCCATTACTATATATACTACATTATTTTTACATTCAATATTAGCATGCGATAAAGAAATCGTACATGTTGTAGAGACTATCCCTAGAATGCGCAGCTGAAAAATGACATTGAGATTGATTCTGGCTTGATTTTAAATTTTGAGAACTATCAATTTTATACTAATGGAAGGTTTTCTAAAAAGTCCTATGCTTCTATAGAATGGACTACTTTCATTTATAAAACTTTTTCTGCATATTTAACATATTTTAGAGCAGATTCAAAACAATTATTTCGATTTTTCCGAGCTTAATAATATGTAAACGGTTTGAGCCGGAAAGTGAAAGTTATCTTTTAATGTTAAGGACTTCCTAGTATTTTATGGTCATATTAGACTTGATTTAAGATGTTTTATATAAGATTTGTTTTTAAAAAAATGATTATCTATTATCAAAGAAACATGCTGAAAAAAACCTTTTAAAATGTATTTAAAGAAAAGAATATTTATTGTGCTTTTGAAATAATTTGTAAAACGCTAATACATATACTTGATAGAAGTCTTTAAAAAAAAGAAAGCCTGTTCATTTGTAAATCTACAAAATAATGAATTAAGGCTAAATATTTAAATGAATTTGATTGTCTTATTGTGTATTCATTATATAGTTGTGCATATATATGTATGTTTTTCATTTTTCTTTAGTAACAAAATACTTATTTAAGGGCGGATCAATTTAAATTGAATAAAGAAAGTAAGCAATACCTTTTTAAAATAAAATTATCAATTTCATAAAAAGAAATTTTACGATGTGTTCAAACTATGATATTGTTTGCGTAGTTGCTTTCCCCCCATTCATTTCTTTATAAAAAATAATTTAAAATTAATAACGCTAATTAACGAAATATCTGCTCATGGAGTACCAAATTAAATGAAACAATAAAGCTTAAATAGATGCAAAAAATAAAGACCTTCTGTTTGTGTACAAAAAAAGTCTATTTTTTGTAGAATTTTTGGATATTTAAGTGATACTTTGATTTTCTATATATTTTATATTTTTATTTATATATTTAAGCATACATAATTCAGGACACCTTTAAACTATTTTATAAAAATTATTTTATTTTTCACTCTTTATGAATATTTCGAAATCAAAATGATCTGGTACTTTTAACTAATGCTTAGCTATCGACAAGGGAAAGAAACGAAATGGAAAAAGGAGTTGTCCGCAGTTCCCAGCTACATAAGAAATTTTATTATATTTTAATTATAAGTAGGCATATATCTAAAAATATGAATTAAGTTATAACAGAAATTATTTTCAATAAGCGATTGTTTTTATATGCATATTTTACTCATGTTTTAATATTTGCGAATGCATTAATTTCGGCATCATTATGCAGATCACGTGATTTTAAATTGTCATATCTAATATAAAGAGACTGAATTATTTCTGTTATCGTCAAATTGTTTGTTTACTTATTTTATGAAAATTGCATAAGTGTTTCTGTAACTCGATTGCGTCATTCTGTCAATGATTGTGATAGTTTTTTTTTATCAATAGTACCTATCAATGATCAATAATGCTTATCAATGGCGAAATGGAGAGAAGTGGGTGAGGGAGACTCTGATGCTATCATTTAGTTTTTGCAATGGCTTTTCAAATAGCTATTTCAGATTATTCATATATCAGAAACTAATAAGGTTTAATATATAATTTCGGAAATGAACCAGGATTGATTCATTTACATGTGATATCGAAATTTTTGCTAACATCAATTACTCATCACTCGTTGTGCTTACATAATTTGCTTTATTAAGTTCAGCTTGTTATTCAAACCCATTTTAGTGCTAAAATAGTACTAATTTTAAATAAATCAAGTTGAACATTTGTAATTAATGATATTGTAATAATAAAATTATTATGATACATTGTTTTCTGCTAATAAGGATTTTACGACGCATTGTCCTCTGCTAATAATGGTTTTGGTATTAAAAAAGACTTATTATTAATGCTTTGCATTTTAATAAACGTGCATTATTATAGTAAAATAAAAAAAAATGGGCGCAAAAAATTATTATAATTCGATGATTAAGCGAATGCTTATCTAGAAAAATAACACAGAATTAAAAGATTAAACTCATCAAGAAATATTGTCAAATCAAAAATCTAGTTTTTTAGACCTCGAACACAATTATATACTATATTTGAAAAATATAGAAGATAAAATTTCAATTACGGATAATAATTTCGATAATATTATAGTGACAGCCATATATTATCATGATTATTTTTGATTATGGTGTCAATTTATCAGGGATTTTGGTTTATAATTACTTTTTAATTCAAAGAGATATTCAGATACAGGAGTTAAATATGAATCAGCAGTCAGCTAGAGAGTGCCTAATGTTATAAGGAAACAATTGTATGAAAATGAACAGGCCGAGGTGCTTAAAGCATTTCTTTATGAACCAATCTCAATTTCTCATATAAATTTTGGGAATTGAAACTTTTCGCAAATAAGGCACATTTTTGTATCCATTGTGATATCAGCTAGAAGGAAAAGACTAAAAATCACTATTCAATTAGAAATCAATTGCAAAGAAATTTATATTTTTACATATTAAAGATCCTAACTAAAAGTTTGCAGTTGTTTAAAAAAACTGCTTTTCCAAAGAAACTAAATTACGTTCAAGAAAAGTCAAATTCTTCTGATCGTTTGTAGGGAATCTTTTCAGAAAGTTGAATATCCTAAAACGAAATGCTGCCTCATTATTATATTTTCTCATCTATAAACTAAACATAATGCTTTGGGATATATTTATTAAAATTTATAAATTTTAATGCTTTTAAATTACTTATTCTTCATTTTTAATTATTATGTACATTTAATCAAATAATAAATAAATTAATTTCATAGTAAATTTTGAATATGAAATTAAAGTGTCAGTGAAAAAAAAGTAAATTAAAGTGAAAATTAAAAGTGTAAGACAATGAATTTGATGTTAAAAGTATGAACTGTTACGTTAAAAAAGTGTTACATAAAATCTTTAAACTTAGTTGTGAAAATATTTCGATATATCTAAGAATACAAATGCTCAATATTTTTTTGTAAGTGATTATGTTAACTCGTCAAACTGACCTAGATATTCGGAAGAGAAGTTTGAGAAAACTATGCTCGTTTTTCTCCTTCCAACTGCAACCTTATTTAGCGAAGAGAAAAGGAACAACACGATCTGGTCTATTTATAAACTTGCTCTCCCTACTTTTCTCTTCTCTATCACCCCTTGGTCTGTTCGCTCTAGAATTTTTTAGGTTATTTTGCTCGCTTCAAACGGTAAGCCAATAGAATTAGAAAATTATTATTTTTAAAACAGAGAAAATATTTATCATTTTAAATTTATATGAATAATTAAAAAAATTACTGGTTAAGAAACAAGATAAACTTATAAGAAGTAGCTTAAAAATATTTTTGATATATTGTAATAAATTTTAAATTGGAACAAATGATTGTAAGCTTATAAAATCCCATTAGTTTATATGCAAATTTGCCAAGTTATAAGTAAATATTATCTTTGCTTTCATAATTAGTAAGTTGTTCGTATATTCATATATTATTGTTTATTTTGTCTAATGTCCAAAGACTCGTTTTTATTTTGTTATTAATAGATTTCTTTTATTACAATAGATTATTATGAAATAATTTTTAAGAAAAAAAATAAAGAAATAATAGCAATGTTTAATCTGTAATACAATATGAATAATGTCATTTATGGTTTAAAATAAAATAAATATTTAAGAAAATCAATAAAAAATATATTTTTATTATAATTTGACAAAAACTGTGTTTTTTTTAATTCCTTGCAAAATATGATTTCTTTCTGTAAATTTTCTGTTTTCTCTCAGTTTTTTAAAAAATAATTTTTTATTTAAAGTAATAAAATTATCCCATTACATCCAAAGTACGATAGATTTCAATAACATGAGTAATGAAAGTTAAATAACTTGCATATATAATAATAATAATAATACCAGCTGATTTTATATATATTGTTTTGCATTATTAATAATAAAATTACATAGTAATTTTGCATTTTTTGAAGTATTTCATTATTCTATAAAAAATCGCAAAACTCTATAAGTTTCAATTCTGAAATTTGATGACTAAAAAAATATTTGAGTATGATTTCCTTCAAAAAATTGATAAGATACTTTTCTCGAGCAGAAAAAAAAAATCCGAGAATAAATTAGTCGTTGCAAAAATGCGCCTTGATTTATTTTAAGATAAGGGGCTTGCCTAATTTCAAAAAAGCTCCAGGCGGTTTGGATTTCCCAGACAGTTTTGACTTCCTGTATTAAACCAAACTAAAAAAAAAAAACTGTATAATATTTCAGAAACTTCTTGGACAGAATTCATTTAGCAACAGTCTGCCATTTCCGCAAACGTTGGTATTTTTTTTTTTTTATAAATGTTCACTTTAGAAAAATTTTAGAACTATTGCCAGAAGGAAATTTTTAATTTTTTAATTTTAGAGTATTTCACAGGTTTGAACATTATTTAAACAATTTACAAGAAAGGGATAATATAAAAAGATATAAATATATAAAGGGATAAGTTGACTTGAATTTTTAGACATATAGAGAAATAAAATTAGAACATAAAAAAGTAAAGATATAAATTTATTTCTTTATTCATGATATTGAAACTTAGAGACATAAATGTTTTTAAAGCAGATAACCTAAAAAGTTTTAAATCATTATATTGGCAACATATTTTTTCACACTCTTAAAATTTATTAAGATAGTTAGTTTAACTAATTTAAGCACAAGGACATTTTGTTTATTATTAAGCAAAACATTCAGAAAATATTTTGGATATACTTATTTTAATTAACTAAAATATTTTTTTAATTATCAAGTGTGCCTCCTACATATTTTATCATTTTTAAGTGGAATTATTAATTTGTTACACATTTATTTTACGTTAAAACGATCAGAGTTAACAAATATAATTAGTTCCGACCTGATGTTTGCTTTTTAACATTTAAGCATAGTTTAAAAAATTACATTTTTAATGGATTTCTTTTTTAATTCAAGAATTTAAATGTAAATATCATAAAATATTTACTACATTATGAAATGGAAGGATGTAAATATATATAAACCAAAATATGTTATAGAAGTAAACCGAAAAAAAATGTTTTCGACAATTTCTTCGATTTCTGTTCATAGAAATGAGGAATTATCATCTGTAATTTAGGAAAAGATACAAAAACGTTCATTTATTCGTTATCTTTCGCAAATAAATGACAGAAATTTAATGGGAATCGTTTTGCTGTTTATACACCTCTAAATCGGAATTGATGTATAATTTCAAAATATTATGTATTTTTTAAAAACTGAACCTGGAACTGTATTATTAAATTATGAGATTAAATGCTATAGCTATTAGTTGTTTAATGGAAAATGTAAATGGATGATTTTCCCTTAAATTTGAGAGAATGCGGGAATCTGAATTAAATTGCCA
Source organism: Argiope aurantia (assembly GCA_026543865.1). Taxonomy (NCBI): domain Eukaryota; kingdom Metazoa; phylum Arthropoda; class Arachnida; order Araneae; family Araneidae; genus Argiope; species Argiope aurantia. The sequence continues at coordinate 1,853,067 of JAPMOR010064276.1, forward strand.
GAAGAATCTGTACAATAGTTATGTGAGATTCTGAATGAATCTGCCCAACTATAGTTATGCAATTGAAGTATGTTAAACCCCTAATAATTCCTTATTTTTTAATGCATTTTTACCATAATTCCCCATTTTTATAGTCTTAGTATTCTTCCTATTATACGAAATTTTTACAAAAGTACAGAAATATTAGATCATCTTTTTCAATATGAGTCTACATATTTTAACACTATGCAAAACAATTTAACATGGTTATGATTGCCCCCTTGATAATTTATTTTGTTTATATCTATTTCTCTACAATTCGATTTTTTCTTCCCATCATATATACAAAAAATTAAATAAACAGGTCAAGTGTAAGATTTCAATTGATAATTTCCTTGCCTACTGGAGTATATCAAACTGTTGCATCTAAGCATGAATTCCTCATGGGCAGTTTGGTCTTAAATGAAGAAACAGTGAATTATCAAAAATTTTAGCCAATCATTTAGTAACTTTAAATTTGGTTTAAAATTTTAATATGAAGCTTGGTTTTCACATGAAGAGACAGTAAGGGGTATTATTAAGTAATGAATCTTTACATTGAGTTAAGAATTTTTATATGAAACTTGATTCCATAGAATGCAAGATAGTAAATGGATTACAATTTAGATAAGTAGGATATCTGATTCAGAGAAAGAAGAGGAAATTATTTGAGGAATTATGTGGTTGGTGGAGCAAACAAAATATAACTACGGTATTTGAAATTATTTGCAAATAATCAAATATGTAAATTTTGTTATTACGTTAAAAATTTATTTCAATTTTTTTTGTTTAGGTCCATCAAATTTGGGCCCCTTAAACGATAAACATGGCCGAGTAAGTATCATTGCATTTTGAATAATTTTAATTTAACTAATTTTTTATTCCTAATTAATACATTGATCTAAAAATACTATATATAAGTTTACTATATATTAAGTTTATACGATATTTAACTCTTTTATTATTATTAACTATAATTTTTTACTACATTTACTATATTTTTAACATATACAAGTTTACTATGTAAAAGTTCTGTTATATATTAAGTTTTAATGTATTGTGGAAAAGCAGTTTGAGTTAAACATAATATCTAATATAGATATAATGATTTAAAATAATATTATTATATGAAGATTAACAATAGATACGCAAAATGATTTTTATTTTGTATTTAAATTAATATTTTGCTTTAACTATTAAATAAAGTTCTTTCTTGTAACAGCATTTGTCATTATTTTAAAATCGTTTAAATTTTATTTTTACATTTTTATGCTAAGATTGTATTCATATTGGATATAACTAATGTACTTTATTTTTTTCTTTTCCTCTATGTGAAATCTTTGCTCCATCGAAAAATAGCGATGTAAGTATACAGATTAATGTTTAATCACTATTTAAAATAATTTAAAATGTTTCTTGCTTCTTAATTCAGATTTAATCGAAATATCAGTATGAAATTAATGCAAGAATTTTTCAATGAAATAAAAATTCAAATAATTGAGAACCAATTTTTGTATGCATTTTCAGGAACGAAAGAGGGTGCAGGAGGAAAAGGAGAGGAAGAAAGCCGAGGTGCGAGCCCGGCTTGAGGCCGCTGCCCAGGCTAAGAAGGGTGGCAAGAAAGGTTTCATGACCCCCGCCCGTAAGAAGAAACTAAGGGTACGTATAACAATCGATCAGTAGAATTTTGTTTCAGATTCAAAACACAAATTATCAAAATTAAAAATGTGTAGAAGGGTAGTTATCTTTTCAGGATCAGTTTTTTTTTCTAAGAGAATGTTTTAGGCTGGATTTAATCTTCTTATGATTTATCAGAAAAAATAAATTTTTAATATTTTATGAAAACAACAGGTTCATAATTTTTTTACAGGAGCATTAGTTCTTAACTACAGCATTAATTCTTAATTTTTTTTCTTTTTATAAATTTAGAATCCCATTAAAATAATTCCGTGAATAAAATTATGTCGCTAGTATCCTTAAAAGTACAAATAATAGAGCTAAACTAATTTTAAAAGAAGATTTCAGAAATTTTTAAATAATTCAAAAATAGGACGAATAACAACAAAAAAAATCATTTCTGTAAAAATTGAAATCTATATAATTAAATCATATATTCTTTGGTTTTGCATGGATTAATTAATTTTTCACAAACACTAGAAAGGTGAAGCATTGTAATAAATGCTAAGAAACTAAAACTGAAAATTTGTTATAGATGATATGTTTACTTCATTCAATCAATTAATTATTATATAGTATTGACCATTAATGACCGATCGTCATCTTAACAAAAAGTTTAAAGTTCTAACCAGAGTGTCAGAAACTGAAGTTATTTTTTTTCTATTATAGCATTCAAATACATTTTAGCAGAGAAACCAATTTCGAAATAAATTCATAAATTGAAAAGTCTAGGGAAAAAACTTCTGCAAAAAATTAATAGAAAAGTGACTTAATGGCTTAATGTAGAATACAAATAAGAAAAAAAATCTCTTAATAAATCGAAGTAAACTCCTATTTGTGTGAAGACATGCAAAATTTTTAAAATTATGTATTATAATCTTTTATTTTCATTTGCATGAATTAAAACTGCAGGTAATATGAAACTATCTTATCGAAAACCGCGCATTATTACATCAAGGAAAAATTTCAATAATGATAAAGTGAAACGTAATGATATTTATATTCACCAGTTTTTAAGATTTTTATTTTGTAAGAAAGAAAAATGCATTTTTATAGACCCTTTTGAGGAAAAAAGCCGCCGAAGAATTGAAGAAGGAACAAGAAAGGAAAGCAGAAGAGAGGAGGAGGACCATCAACGAGAGGTGCGGGCCTTCTAAGAACCTTGACGGCATCAATGAAGGTAAAAGACCTTTAGAAGAAAAAAATAATAAGTCACAGATATTTTCAAATAATAAAAAAAATCAGAAAATAAACCTTTTTACTAGATATTTTTAAAAACTCATTTGCTAATATCAACGATACAGGAAAAGAATACTTGCAGCTAATATCAATGATACAGGGAAATAATTCTTGAAATTTGTAATTTTTTTTTTATGAAAATGCTTTTTTGTTATTTAAAATAGATTTTTTTATTAAATATATCATTTTTGTATGTCAAAAGCTTAAAAATTTAAGGAATTTAATTGAAAAAATATATGATAAAAACATATCAATATGTGATTATATATGTATTAAAATTATGCATTTTTATAGTATTTTGAGATTTCCTAAAATACTCCCTACCTGTTTTGTATACCAATCTTTTAGTTATATCATTATACTTCAATTGCATGCGACTATGGAAGAAAATGGCTAATAATATTCGTGGTTTTCTCCCATGAAACTTAGATAGAATATTTATGAATAGTATATAGAATATTTTTATTCTGACTGTAATAGCCTGTCTAATTCTTTTTATTATCGTTTTTAAACGAAAACTGTACTAATTTTTAAATATTTATGATTATTTGTAGCACTATAATGCATCTATTTAATCGAAAGAAAATTATGTTTTTTTGGAACAATTTCAGTTTAAATACAATTTTAAGGAAATAATCGTATAGTTAATAAAATGTTTCAATCTATTATTAATATTATTTCTAAATAAAATAATAGCAAAAAAAAAACTTACTTAAAAAATTTGAAATTGTATTAAATAAAATCAAATAATCTATTTCAAAATGGAATTTCATCCTAATTTTATACAAATTAGATTGAAAATCCTGGAAAACTTTACGTAGTTCTTTTAAAAGTAACAGATATAAAAAGATTGAATTAATTTATTTTCTTGTTCTCATTAGTAATCTTGTGTATATGTATAAAACTAGATTTATACTGTCCATTATTTGTGATTGTCCAGATATGTTTAAATCATGCCTTTGATAAGTTATTTGAATACACAATATATTTTTAGTATTTATAAATTAAGGAGTGTATAGCAATTTAGCTTTTCTAAGAAACTCAAGATATTTATCCTGAAATTTTCTTTTTATAAGAAGGGTTTTAGTGTAATATAAAGAAAAAATGCAGATTTTATTTTTATATTCCTTCTTGGAAAATTGTAAAATTTATTATTGTTATAATTTGAAGAAATGATTCTATTCAAATAACTTTTCAGAATATTTTGAAAAATGTTTAATTGTCAAGCAAACAGAAATGAATCATTTAATGCATAAAACAGAGGGAGAAAAAGAGGAATACAATACGTTTAAAATCAGATTAAGGATCTTTTTCTATGCTTACTATCCAACCAAATTTTGGATTAAATGTGTTATGAAAATTCTTATTAATATTTGAAAATTAGTCAGATGCCTTCTGCAGTCTTATTATACTTCTGAAACATAATCAGATAGGTATTAGCGTGAATAAAGTCATATAAGTAACAATATTTAATTTAATTTTTTATTTATATGGAAGCTCATAATTACTAAAAATGCTTGTATCATGCATCGAGAATTATTACGATTCTTATTTCTTCTGAAATCTATATAACAACAAATCTATGAAATTATTTTTAAAATATCTTTCGCTGTAATTTAAGTTATAATCGTATCCGCCAATGAAACAGAAACTCTAACTTGTGAGCCTTCTGTAACTATCTGTATAACAGTTCAATGCAGTTCGACATACTCTTTAAAGAATTGTAAAAGTCAGAATCAACTGCCTCAAAGAATGGAATGCGTTCAATGGATTTTGTTTTAACTGAATTATAATTTTTCTGATTTTGATTGCAGAAGAAACGCTTTTTGTTTAAAATAATAGTGGGCCTAGTAAATGTAATTAAATATGACAAATAGGACCGTAAGATAAAAATGTATATTTTTGTAATTTTTTTCTGTAGTTCATTTATTGACTTAAACAGCACATAATATCATTATTTATGACATTTAAAGTATTTTTTTTCAACTGGAAGTTTGTTTCCAATGGTTTAGAAACTAGATATTGGGAAACAATTAAAAAGGATGATGATGTATGAAAAAAAAAAGTTGAGATATTTTCCAGACACCTTAATAATTTGGTTTATGGTTCATTTCTGGTTGCATTTTTATGTTCTCCCACTACTTTCTGTACTGAAACGTTAATTCCTGTTCTTTTTCCGATATTTCGTTCCCCTTCCTGCACTTTCCCTTTCCTCTTCTTCCATTTCCTCGCGCTGGCCTCAGCTGCCCTGCAGGCCATCTGCAAAGAGTACCATCAGAGGATCATGAAGCTAGAAGACGCTAAATATGATTTGGAATACGCTGTTAGACAGAAGGAATTTGTGGTATGGCTCATTCGATTCTGTGATGCACCATCAATAATATCGGTTTTTTTAAATTCTTTTTTATTTTGAGTTCAGCCACTCACGCTTTTGCGATTGTTTTTTTTTTCTTTCTTTTCTTTGTTTTTGTCGGTTTGTATTTTTTTTGTTTGTATTCCCGCTATCGGTGTATGGCCTTTTTGTTTTGTTTCGTAGATAGATTTTAGAATATTTTTTTAACGCAAAGGGTTCATAAGATTTGTTTGCTTTATATACATAAGTTAAAATATAATATTTTTGCAAGACGTATTTGTGCCTAAGCATTGGCATTTTGGTAAATGCACTTGTTTAAACATTTTAAAATTGTCAAAAGCCGATGAATCATTTCAGTCTAAAGGGATTATATATATATATATATATATATATATAATTACATTTCCTATATAAATATGAAGAAGAGTTAAATATAATAACTCATCAGGCTGCTGTACTGTAACATATAAACGCTGGATTCGACTTTAATGGATTAGAAATCTAATGAAACGTTTCCATACAAAAAATAAACTATTTTATTGCAGTTACTGCGCCATTGTCTTACATCATTATTTCATCTACATTTTTCAATAAATTTGAAAATAATAAGTAATGGCTTTGGCTGTCATCAAAAGACTTGCTAAAACTTGTCTTAAGAACTATTTTAATAATACCAATTATTTCTGAATTCAGCCTTTCTGCAATAGTTTGGTGCCAATTAATTCGGTAAAGGGCGGAAAAAGCATATTTTATGAGTAATTAATACTTTCTTACTTATATATATAAGAATGGATAATTAATTATTTGAAATTTATCTCCACATTTTCGAGCAAAATTTACATCTAATTTCTCATCTAAGTTTTTCGCTTAGGTTAGTTTGTCAATTCGTGGTATTCAGTGCTGTCAGTTACAGAATTTGAAAAGCAAACAAAATCTTTGAACTCACATTTTTAAAATAGATTTTTGTATGTATGTTTTGTCAAGTCGTTTGAAAGCTCTGGCGCCGATTCCTCACAAGCTCTTCCTATGTTTGTTTGTGTCTTTGTGTCATGTTTCCCCTCCTTCAAAATTCGTTATTTATAGCAAACTAACTAAATCGCTTTGTTAACTGGTTTAATGCATTTTTTTTATCTTGCTTCTTTCCCCCAAATTGCTTTTTGCAGCCGAACTAATGCAAATCTGCAAAGAATATCATGACAGAATTGTTAAACTGGAGAGTGAAAAATTCGACATGGAATTTGACTCAAGGCACAGAGAGTATAAGGTCAGTTCTCGGATTTGTGTTTGTTTTTAAAAAAGATCATATGGACGTAAGTCAGTTCACTGAATATTTGTTAAAGAATAACAGTAAGGCCTTTGATGCAATGGCATAGCAGTATTAGATGAAGAAATTAATATAATAGACAAAAATGTTTCAAATATAAAATAAACGAAATAACAAAAACAAACCAGAATCGCATAAATGTAAATGATTGGAGAATTCACCCGGATGATCAATCACCAGAGATTTTAATACTATGATATGAAAGAATTAAAAGAAATATAACGGAATTAAATTTTCCTAATGAAAATGAAATGATATGTGTGAAAGGAGAAATGTATGGAAATCTGAAATCCTAGTGGATATTAATGAAGAAAAAGTAGTAAGAAATTAACGTTAAAGTAATAAAATATTCAATACTCTTCACAAACATATAATTTTTGGAAAAAAAGTATACTCGATTTGTACATATATTTATAACAGATATTAAAAACTGGGATTAAAAAAGTTTGTGCAGCACCAGACATGAAATTATGCCTTCATTTGAACTTAATTTTATAAAATTTGGCTCCTTAAAAAAGCTTACATTAAAATTGAATTATATAAAAAATTACATTGGAAACTTTTTTCCATTTGCTTAACAGATTATCGAATGAATAATTATCAGTTTTCGTCCTTAATTAATAAAAATTGATTAAATGTTTTCATTTATTAAGACATGGATTCAATTTTATTATATAAAATAGAATAAAGTGTCTAATCGAAAATAAATGTTGCATATATTATTAATTAACTTTTGAACCTTTCGAATCTTAAGCTAACTTTTCAAGTTATTAATAATAAATTCCTTCCGTGAAGAAATGGATGAGAAATCAGGCGACAATACATGGCATTTAAAAATAAGGCTCTAATATTAGGGTACATAAAAGAGTGCTGGGAACAGCTGAGATAGAGAATAGATACATGAAGAAGCAAGTATGATGAATCAATTACGGGTGAAAATTCTTTATACGACGATACTTAACACTTGGGTTGTGGGTAAATTGCTTGTGGATACATCCAATTCTCCAAGAACTACTCAAAATTCATACCGTTCTTAATAAGCATTCTTCATAGAAGGGATAGATGCTTTAGCAAGCCAAAATTTCAAAAATATCCGGCATTTCACAGAAATTTATGAGGCTGTAGAGATATTTGCAACAAAGCTGGTTGTTGGGCATTCGTTGGATCATGAATTTATCTTTCTAACACGAAAATCAAGATTAATCAATTAGATGGTGAAGATGTAATTAAAACGCTGGCTACTAGTGTCCTCTAGTTCATACAACTGGCGTTTCTAGTCATATTTCCCAACAGGATTTTACGGCAGTTTCCATTAAAAATTGCAAGATGAATTTTCACAGTTTGTTATTAATTCGATTGTTATTAATAGATTAAATGCTATTACTTTTTAAAAGTGATTCAAAGATCTTAGTTAAAAATATGTTTGTTGCGAATTGAATTATTTTTTTAAAATAAAGTTCAGAAAAATAGTAAAAAATAAATTTAATGATTTTTTTTCAATCATCCACAGAAAAATTAATTTGATATTGCTAAAATTAAAATGAATTCATTCCAATCGAAATGAATTCATTTCCAATTTTGGATTTTCCATTAATTTTAGAATTATAAAATAAATGTTATATATTTGACAACATACTAAGTAAAATCGTTTTCATTTTATTCTTTGGATTCGGTTATAGAAAAGGAATTTTTTTTCAACATGAGTGAATAGAGACAGAAGACATTCACAAAACAATTCAAAATGTTTAATATAATTTCAGATTAATTTAGAACAATCGATGAATCTAGAAAAGCAGTATAATTTTATTTAGGATGAAAAGAAATAAACTTTTTTGAAAGTACCAATTAAAACTAAATAGCATACAATTTATGTAATAAAAAAAGAGTTCGTCAGTATTGTTTGCCAACTAAATGAAATAAATACTTGAAAAATCTTTAATACTGCAGTGTAAGTTATTTTTAGGAAATACAACATAAATAAAATCACAAAAATTTCAGCTTTTTAAATAATGCGAGCATAAAATATAATCAATTTTAATTGACTTAAATTATTTGAGTTTAATGCTTATTTCAATTACAGATCAATGAATTGAACATGCAAGTCAACGATTTGCGAGGAAAATTGTAAGTGGAATTTTATATTGAAATTTATTTTAAAATTTCAATTTTTCGGAAACAATTTTTTAGTTTCTTTTACTTATAAATTTATTTTTATTTTTCATAGCATCAAACCACCTCTTAAGAAAGTATCCAGATTCGAATACGGAAAGTAAGTCTTTTTATTCTATCTACAGATACATTTTATGTAAAAATAAAAATTATTAATCATTAAAACTATCAAGAAGTAGATTATTTTTAAAGAAATTAATTTTTTTTTCATTTTGATGATTTTTTTAAAATCGTTATGCATCAAAGGTTTTTTTGTTTTAGTATAATATATGCATTCAGGAATACTTTGCATGATTGTTTAAAGTATAGACTGCGATACTGAATAAATTAAATGTGTTTATAAATTTCTGGAATTCTTCCAGACATGCTTTCAGATGATATGCTTCAGTTAATAATATCATCAACCAAGTAAAGAATTAAAAGTCTTATATTTAATATTTTAATTATTCTTTCTTTTCAATACTGAATGTTCCCGCTTTCTTCTTTTTTTACTATTGGAGGTTTTTTTAAAAAAAATAATGAAAAAAAAAAAAGATAGGACCTTAAAGATTTTTTTTCCCTATTAGGGGTTGTGATTAGAAAATTTCATATAAGCAATCCCTATTTTATAATAAGATATTGTAACTCTTACGAACCTCCGCTAAGAAAATAATTATCTGGGCTCCTATTCAACAAAATGCTGGTACACAGCCAGATGAAAACCTTTCCAAATCTTCAGCTAAAGGTTTTTCTGTTATAGACGACTGTATAGTGTTTTTTCATCTATTAGTTTTCTTCATGATATTTATTGTCCTTCACTGAATTCAATTCAAGGGAATGTAAGATCAAGGTTTCAAGAAGAAGCAATTAAAGCCAGAATTAATTTTATTGAAAACTTTCAAGAGGTTTTAATTTAAATAATTTGAATCTGATCAACTCTTTTTTGAATACCAAGCCCTTTAAAAATTATACATTACATTGACAACGAAACTACTTCTTAGTAAAATATTGGAATATCTAAAGTCAAAGTTTAGATAACATATCTAAATAGAATTAAATAATAAAGTGGGTATTTATGGAAGACATTTTTTTATATGCTGCTGAACGATAAACATTATTATTTCGCATCTTCGCATTGTTGCCTTTTTATATCTTCATTGAACTGGAATGATTAATTTCATAGTAATGATGATTCTAATCCGACTAGGACAAGCTGCACATTAACAGCCAATTAGCCAAAATTAACAGCCAATGACTATTGAGAAAAGGAAGGAATGATATCATCACGTGGTCGTAGGGACTTTGGAGTACCTGTGATAAACTTTTCCACATTTGTTTTATACTTGGAAAAAACCTGGGAAATTATATATAGTATATTAATTATATGTATTGGTTTTTGAATAATGCTAGTTAAGAATACAATCAAAGGATGGAACTTATACCCTTCTTCATCCAATTCATGTTCGTTAATAATACCATACTTTATTCCATAAGACCACGGTGGGCTCACCTCAACATTACAAAAGAAGATAATTTTATTACATAAATTGATAGAATTAGTTAACTAAGCAACATTTCTCAACCTGTGCTACGTTTACCCTTAGGGATATATGAAATGATCTCCTAGAACCATAGGAAAATGATATATTGATGGACAATGATAGATATGTGCGAACTTTAATTATACATTATGGATGGGATTGGAGTACATGTAACGCGAATAATTTTTAGGACGTCAAGGGGGTACGCACTAAAAAAGACTGAGAAAAGTTGAGCCCAAATATTAATTGTTTACTACATTTTTATAAGGTATTTTTTTGAATTTTAAATGGATTTCGATAATCGAAAAAACTATTTGCGTGATTGCTTTGCTATAATATGTATCTTACAAGTTACAGTCTTTGGTTGGGATTGCTAATCGTTTGATTCCAATAAAATAATATTCTTTTCTTAATAAAAATAGTTGTAAAGTTTTTTCATGATGGAAAAGTAAAACGGTATTTCACTGGGAATTTTTTTTTTGAATGGAAAGAAAAGAAAATTTTATAGAGACGTTCTTTGAATTTATTAATGAATTTCAACCTAGATTCGAGAAACTGATGCGAGCAGCCAAGAAGGCTGATCACAGCTTCCGAGCCAACCTGAAATCTGTTGGACCTTCCACCAAGTTCAAGCTTGATGAGGATGTTAAGGAGGTAGAATTTTTTAAAGTGCATGAGACTATATTCATCTTTATTTCTAATACATTGCAAAAATATAAAATTTATGTCCTTCAGATTAATTTTGTATTCCATGTCTTTTCATTATTCAACATCAAATTAAAATTGAAAAGAATCAGCTAGCATGCTCGAGCTATAATTACACATAGTTTTGTCTCATCTGTCTTATTATTATTTCATAATATCTTTTGCATGTCTGAAGCATGATTATTTTTTCCCCAAAAAGTTTGTCTGTATGTGCTCGTGTATATGTACAAAACATTTTTGAACTTTGGCATAAATACTATTAATAACTAGTTGTGAACATGTCTTGCGGATATATAATAAGATTTAAACGATTCTCGTTAAAATTTTTGCTTAAAATTAAATTCTGATTTAAGATATAAAGTTTAATAAAATATTTTATATTTTTTATTTATGCACTACATAAGGCTTCCAAATCTCCATGAATATTATTATTTAATTTTAAATTTAATAAGTAATAAGAATAAATACGTTTCAAATTATACGTTTATTATTTTGTTTCTAACAGCGTTTAATTTTTGTTATTATTCATCAGTATCTTTTATTTGTTCAAGTGAGGCAAAACGTAATACATCTAGAATGTACAAGAAACAACCAACTTTCGCATATATCAATCTTTTCATTATTTGGCTAACGTAATGGTGCAATATGATAGAATTTTTCTTATCCTTTTGTTATATTTTTTCAAAAAAGGATAAGAATATGCGAGTTATTTAATTTAATTTATTTTACTAGCTCAACTCCTTATATATTTTATGAAAAAGAAAACTTGTATGTTGAGAAGAATTTAAAATAGTACTTTTTAAACTAGAGCTAAGGGAATCGAAAATAAACAAATGCAGTTTTCTAAATCTGTAAGTGTTGTCAGCAAAGAATTTCGAATTTGAAAAAAAAAAAAGAAATCAGAAACTGATAGGATTTATGGCATATTAAGAATTAGATTCGAGTTTTATTAATAAAATAGAATCCAGTGTTTGTTAACAAGAAAAATGTGATTAATCCTGTGTGTAAATAACATTTATGTTTTCGAAAGATATTAATCACAATTTGGTAAAATATCTTCCTGTTTCATACTTCTATTAAAGGATGATTTAAAGGAATCGTGCAAATTGTTAGCGATATTCATCTAATTTGTTTTTAACTTTTTCTTTGTGTTTCTATACAATCACTTAAACTTTTCAAAGAAAATGCCAATTAAAATTAGCCATAAGCAGGCATTGAAGTTTATTGTGTTGAAGATAAAATGGGAAATCATTCTGACAATTGTATACTCTAAATACGATTTGATGGAAAACATCCAGCAATATTCTGGACGAAATAACCATCAATAACTATTAATTATTATTTGTTAATTAATTTGAAAATTGCTATTTTTAGATAAGTTATTTTTTCTCATTTTCAAGGTGAAAAGAAAGAATTTAGAGAATTTACGAAAATGATCAATAATTAAATATGAATAAAAAACGTTATATACTTCTTACAAAATATAAACGTTAGTTATGATAGCCGAAAAAGAGTGTGTACAGAAAAAATTTGATGTTTAAAAATTGCATATAAAAAAATCTGTATAATTCTTGGAATAACGTTTCCAGCTTATATTTATTTTCAGTTGACAAGCAGAATTTTTGTCAATTATTATTATTTATACTATTGAGTTAAATTACCACTGTTTACATCGATGTCTTTTGTTTTTCGTTTCCACAGAAACCGGAAAAGCCCGAATGGGCCGCCAAGTAAACCCACCGTCATATCACCATCTTTGTTGCTCCTTCTTTGTGCTTCGGACATTCAATGACTGTATTGTTCAGTATACAACCACACAATCCAAATTAAAACAATTTTCAGAATCTGTACACAAATTATTTCAATAAAAATGACAAACTTATCTTTTCCAAAATTTTTGGTTTATTCATTTGAGCTCCGTCAGAGTATGTTTAATTGACTTGATTTTATAAATTAGAATTTTCGTCATGCATTTTAGTATATGTTGCGATATTTTGGTAGGCTCTTTCGTTTTTGGGATGAAGGATTTTCATTCAGTTTTTTTGATTTAGTTTTTTTCCGTAAATGGGTTTTTGTTTTATCAAAAGAGTTTGGTACTTATGAGAAACTTTTTCCGTTCTGCTTATTTATTGTAGATTTAAACTGACGTTACATAAAAAAAATCATAATTATACTTTATAATGAAAATAATTTGCAACTATAGGAATTTTTTGATCTTTTCTTTAAAGCTCTTTTTTTCAGAAATACATGTACACATCAGTAAATAAATACAAATTCATGCTTAAGAGAAAATGGAAAAAACACGCATTTCATCTAATATTAAGTGGATCCTTTAATTGTGCAATGTATTTATGAGAATAAAAAACCCATAAAGGAAAAATTTAATTATGAAGGAATCATATATATAAATGAATAATAAATCGAAAATGCAATTAAAATTCATCTAAATAGAATTGCAAAATAAGTCGCATTTATGTGCTAAACATTTTTTTTATAGAAATATTTTGCTAAATAATGCTTAAAAAATCACATTGAAAATGCGAATTATTTACAATCAGAAATGATTAAAAGGAGAAAACATCTTTTGTTGGGATTTTTGCTCTTTACAATGAAAACATTTTTTTTTAAATTTTGCATTCAGATTTGGTTAAAATATGCAAAAATATGCAGATCGGAAAATGTTTAAATTCGAAGAAATCATGGAAAATAAAGGCATAAGTTTCGCAATGGGATTGTGTTTGTGTCCTAGCTCCAGACTTTTTTCCATTTTTTACCCTTGTTTTTCATCTTTTTGTGTTGATATTTTGTGTGTTTTCTAAATAATTTTTAGCGCCTATTTTAAAAGGATTAATGTTTTTTTTCTATCCGTCATAAGTGCATCTTATAAATATTTTCCTTTTCCGGAATTTTGTTTATAATATTAATAATTTTTGTATTTTCATTTTTTTTGTGTAGTACTTTTTGCAAAGAATTTATAGAGAAATATATTTTGCTTAGAATATTTTTTATTAACAAAGAACGCAGTTTTTAATACATTTTAAATGTTAGTTAGCAATTAACACAAAATGCTTAGTAGAAACATTTAAATGAATGAAGCTTTTGTAATTGGAAGGTAAGTTTATATAAGTATGACCTTATTTCTATTTATTTTACTTCGGTATAAAAGTAAGGTAGTTATTTAGAATAACATTTAGTTATATATTAGCCCTAAATTGTAAGATTTAACATTTAATGAACTAAATCTGCTTTTATAATATTTTATTCTGCTTTATGATATATTTTACTTATACATATTTACTTTTTTTCTTTTAAATTAAATATAAACATAAAATATGTCAAACGAATTTTAAGTAGCTTCTATTTTTAGCTGTATATTTATATTATAATTTTCAACTCAATATTTAGGACTATATACAAATATAAATAATTATTAAAATAATGTAATTTTTTTTCTTTATTACCATTATTTCTTATGGAAAGCATAGTTTAACAAAAAAAAAAGACCTTATTAAAAATTAGTGTAAGAACAGTTTTTTGTGTGTTTGAATAATTAAATAAAAAATGAGAAATATAACATTTAATATATTGTAAGTTAATGTATTTTTGATATTTAAAGAAAAAGTAATTAACAGAAAAGAAAAATTAAGATTTTATAAGATTTTCTAAAAACAGCGATGTTAATCTGTTATATAAACTCATATTTTATAACAAATTTTTATGAAATTTTTTAGACATTGAAAAAATAGTATTAAAATATTTAATTTTAAAAGAAAATTTATTGTAAATAATTAAATTTTTCAAAAAAATATTTAAAAAAATTTTGTTTAAATAAATAATTTTGATAAATAACTAAATTAAAAAATAAAAATGGAAATTTTAATTAAAGAAAAGAAATTTTCTATACTGGAAAATGAAACCAATAAATTTAAGTCAAAACTACATCTTTTACTCTTAAGTTAAAAGATGAAGCAAATAATAATAATAATAATAATTATAATCTGAGTCCCCCCCCCCCCAGCAAGAAAAAAAGAAAAGGTTTTAATTTTAATTCTAATTATTTATGAACTATTTTTAGGCCAAACCCGACTGGGCTTTGGGAGCCAAGAAGGAGGAGAAAGCAGAAGAATAAGGTCTTTTTCAACGTTCCACTTGCAGAATTCAGCAAAAATATTTTTTCTCACTTATGTTTACTTTATACCGCCGAAAAGATAACTTCTACCACTGAAAAATGTGGTATGAAGTCCAAACAGCATCTAAATAAACAATACTGCATTATATTTTCAAGCATGTGCATCATGAACTGCCAGCAATCATGAAATTCCAGGAATTCTGTATCAACTGGACTGATGAGTTGTACTTATCTATTCAAAAGTGTCGAGTTTGTATCGACTGCCAATGTGGAAAGATTGTAATTAACGTGCTCGTATTCAGTACTAAAATTTTGTTCCATCTTTTCTTCACAAATGTATGAATAAATTTAATGTTCCTTGATATTTTGCGTCTCTTTTCTTTATTAAATAACACTGCACAAATCAAACTAAAATACTCAAATTGCATCCATGAAATAATAAGTAAATCAGCCAGCAATAAAACTTTGATAATATTATGAACTTCTAGAGCATGCGGTTTTCCTAATTTTTCAATGTTAATTAGCAAGAAAAGCATTTAACCTTTTATTTACCAACGGTACTTTAAAGTGCAGTTTAAATCAGGTTGATATCTACGGAATATAATTACTTTTTCTAACAATATTTGAACGAACACAAAGAACGTATTTCCAATAGTAAGCAATAGATATAAACTACAAAATAACATTAAAAATCTTTTATTATTTATTAAATTAGTTTAATTAATAAGTTTTTTCTTCTTTATGGGTTTATTCTGTACAAAAACTTAACTAATAGTTCAAAAATAAATTTGAATAATAGAATAAGTCAGCAAATGAAGAGTTAATTTGATTTTTGAAAACGCTGGATAATTTGAATCTGAAATTTGTAGCTATCAGAATATGTTAATATTAACAATTAAAAAATAAATTGAACATGGATCTTTCGTTTGAAACTATTGAATATACTGATTTTGATTTGATTTGTTAAGCAGAGATAATAAATTATTTTCTGTCAATAATAAACAAATCTTCATTCATTTCAGAAAAGAGCAATGATTAAAAAATGCTGAATGATTTAGGACTTTAAATTTATTAAAGAGAAATGTAAGGTTGGACTGAACTAAATACAATTCAAAAATATATTTATTAGAATAAAATGATGGTAAAGAGTCAAGGAAAATTAATTTTTTCACTAAAATCAGCAAACAAAATATTTTGTTTTCTCGGAATTCTCTAAGGTATAATATCTAATGCGCGAAAAAAATCTTAAGACCGTTTACAACAAAGCTTAAATAATTATATACAACACTTGCAATAACAGTATACTCCATTTTATTACAGTTATTAATTTGGAAATAAAAATGAGTTTAACATTGTGTAAATGAGAATTAAGGCTGTCACTATTTAAAAATGCTGTAACGTTATTTTTAGAAGCAAAATTTGAAATATGAAAATTATAAAATTACATATAGCATTTAATTTGTAAAATAGTAAACTTTTTTCAATATGTAGGTAGCATATTTAATTAGCATATTGATTATTGGAAGCATTTGAAAAATATTGTATCAAAAACATTTTAATGATAGGATGTGTATGAATAAAATACGATAAAATTTTCAGATCTAATCAATTAACTTTCATCCATTTAAAACCATTAAATAAATTTCATTCTTAAGTCATTATTATAATTTCAGTTTTAGAAATAATTTAATTGAAGATTAGTTTTAAAAAATCTATTAAATACTTTTCATACATAAAACAATAGAAAAATGCATTGAAATTCTTGAACAAAAGAAATCAAAATAGGAAAACTCTTGAATTCGGAAAATAAAATATAGCAGAAATTTTAATCAATTTTCTAATTAGTAATTGAAAAGAAACGAATACTTATTTATAAGCTTATTTACTTCCCGCACTTTTGACGACCTACTAATTCATTCAGAATATTTATTATATTTCATTTCAATTAAATCTTTTATGCATAATCATACTTACAGAAAGGGAAAGAAGTTTCGCAGTGATATCTAAGCATCTAGGGCATTTGCAATAACTTCGTTGAAAGGACTTCTGGACTTCAAAAATGCTTAGAATTAAACATAAATTTCTTATAGCAATTAAAACCATACGTACTATTTTATATCGTACTATTATCGAACTATTTTAATAGCCTCACCTGTTCTGTTTATTGTATACATAAACATTCCTAATTGAATCAAGTTCCGAGACATCATAATGCCATTAAAAATTTAACTATTTGATTAATTTAATTCTAAATTATACGTTATTTTTAACGATACTCAAACTTTGCTTTTGTATTATTATTTTTTAGTTAAAAGAATGCAACAGACAGTATTTATTCAATTTTCAAAGGAAGTCATTTATTTTCAATTTAACTTTGCTTAACTTTAACAATTAACTTTAATAGGAAATATTTCTGAATAATAAATTGGTTTTTCCTAAAGTACATAGTTTTTAATAGATAACAAGTTATTTCTCAAAATGAATCATAATAATAATATGTATTTGCATAATCGAATAATTGAAAATTTGCCAACGTTTTACAGAACCAGTGTTGCCACTATCAACACCTTAGATAAATAAGTCTAAGATATGAAAAAGTTACTAAAATGTGCCCGATAAATTAATTGCAAATTTTTTTTGCCATCTGCAGAAAATTATATAATTCAATTATAGATTTTTAATTATCATTAATAGTCTTACATATTTCTCTTCACTGTGTACATGGAAACTTTACTAATGGAGACTAGTCCCATGACATCATAGCGCTATTAAAAACATAAACGTACGCTTCATTTATCTTGTATATTTCACAATATGGTAACCATTTTTTTATTCATCTCTAAACTAAACAAATAGTAAATATAATCTTCATTTTTTAGCTTTCAACAATGGCAAAAAAACATCAATTAAATATTTAATGAAATAAAGAAATTGGTAGGAGATTCAAGGCAAAAAATGTGATGATATATTATTGGAAATTTGGCAAAAAAATAAAAAATAAGTTTAAGGAAAATTCGACGATTATTAAAATGGACTCATTTAAAAAAGCGCGCGCGTGCACACACACACACACACATATACATACACACTGTCATCTTTATTATTAGTAAAAAATAACATGCACATCAAAAGCAGATTGGAGGATAATTAATATTGTCTTAAGAGTAATGTCTAAAATGAAATAAGAAATATCTTCTCCTATACGTAGTTCAGCACAAAAAGTTGCAATAGGTAATCTACATAATTACCTATTGCAACTTTACACAGAAACTTTGTACACAATTTAGACAATTATGTGGGCGGGATTATGAGGATTATTTGGATAGGAATTTTTGGTTGCTATGTAAAATTATATGAGATATTTGGATAGGGATTTTCGGTTGCTACGTAAGATTACATGGGATGTTTGGATGGTAATTTTTAGTTGTTAATTAATGTTTCATACGTTATTTGGAGATTAATTATTCATTGATGAATAAAACTTCTAGTGTTAGACATCTATATTAGACCGGAAAGAGTCCAAATGAGCTCTAGAAACGGAGATGTGGTGTGGTGTGAAGTGTGTTAGAGTGTCAGTTAATCCAAAAAGAGAAAACATTTTTTACATTTTACATCATTAAATTTATAAAATACCTGTTTAGAAATTAAAAACCATGTTTTGAAATGTTAATATATCTACTAATATTAAATAAAATTAAAAAAAGAAGCATTTTTCGTTGGTGAAAAGCTTCTGAAACAATATCAGAAATTTCAAAACTAAATTATAAATAAAATTTGAATGAGAATGAAATTGAACAAATTCTGGGAATCATTTTCGGAAGAATTTTCTCCAAACATTCGAATTATTTTTATTTTTTTATTTTGCGTCTTTCCATAGAATAAAGAAAAATAAACTTCTTAATACAGAAAATATAAAAATTTACTTCATTGTATTAAAAAATGAAATTTTTGTGAGGCAATTTCGATTTAATTAATTAAATAATCTAAATATCTCATAAACGTTACCAAATTATAATATCAGTGAGTTTTAACAATTTTTTACTCCCATTTTGTTTTAAAGAATTGCACAATTTCGCTCTTTAAAATTCTGATGAATTTTTCTTTATTCATATTTCATAGTTCCGTTATTTTGCTTTTGCAGAATTGATCTTTATTCATATTTACGTATTATTATACAAATCATAAAGCTTTAAATGTTTGGACTTTAGTCCACTTCAGTAACGTTGTACCACTATGAGATGTAACATTATAAGGTTAACATAATTAAAATTTTACTTGCATAATAGAAAAAAGATTTACATATGGTTCTGAAATTTTGCTTAAAAATGATAATTTTATTCGATAATTTAAAGCAGAACAAAGTCATTTTCAACGTCACAGAAAAAAGATTCGGAAATGTCTATGCTTGGAAATTTCTCTTAAAAATACCAGTTTTACTATTAAATTTACCCCAACCGAAAGATGTAAATATCTCGAATAAAGCACACAAATTTCTATCTACAAGTTTACTTATAAAGACTGAAACTGTAAAAAAGTCAACAGTTGAGTTTGTTTTAAAGACTGAATCAATTGTGAATATTTATAACAGTTGTAGGCTTTGGAAGACGACGAGTTTATTTTCTGCAACAGTGAGAGTAGGTTGTATTCATTCATACATAATCTAACTCCCTAATTTATAAGTACAAAAAAAGTAGGAGCAACAGCCAACACGGTGTCACTCTTTCTAACACTTTAATAGAATCTTTATAATCATTCAAAACATTTCTGGAATTCTAGATTGGCAATTTTACCCTACTGCCCTTTGTAGTTATTTCAATTGTTAGCTTATATCTTTCTATTTTGCATTTTTGCCGAGGTTTTATGTTATATTTTTAAATGAAGAAATTAATTTTTTTTAGCTAACTTTATCAATGAAGTTAAGAAACCTCAATTTTTTATCCATTTTTTCCGATGCAGGCCAAACACCCAACATATTTTTTTTTTAAAAATAATAAAGAAACATGGCATTTCCTTCATCCTATTGTGAATAATATTCAATAAAGACTTATATATTTTATTAATAGCTGCATTTGGTTACCACTTCGTTCGTCAAGATTAATGATTCTAAGCGTTTCAATTAAATATTCTATGTAAATTGCTCTTGATGTAAAATATTCTTAAATTTCAAGTTTTAATAGACAGGTATTATTTCAGAAGCCTTATTCCGTTCTGTTGTGCATTTCGTTAACTTTCTCTTAATATTTTTAAAGGCCCAATTATATTATAAAAAACAACACTATTTAAAAATGTACATATTTTAAGACATTTCATAATTATTTAAATTTGGAGCTAAGATTTAATTGAAACTATATTTCTTAATTTTTATTAGAACATGCTTTATAGTTCGTTATCTTCTCAATATGAAAAAATAAACTGAATTTTCAAATCTTGGTAATTACTCCTGCCCGAAGGAGTGAGCTTTAGATATGAAAATGAGAAGTTTCTGATGGTTAATTCTCACCACCTAAATGGGTACAGAAATAGTGTGGGGTAGTCTACTCTCTATCGTAGGCAATTCGTACCTCCTACAGGAGTGGTTGTACTGTAGACGGTGATGGGATTTAGGATTCAATTTTAGTTCCTGTAAGGATTTTGCGGTGGTCCGATCATTCAGATTTATTTGTGTGTCTCAAAGCGGGGAGGAGTAATCAACTTATTATTGTGATATCTTAGTAATTAATTAAAATAAACCCTGGATAAAATAGTAGTCGCAAAATTGAAAACAATTTGAGTTTCTTTTCAACAATAAGAAATGTTGCTTTAAAATTCGCTTTAAATATTTTTAAATTTTAATTAAAATAATTAATAAAATAATAATATAAATAGTAATATAATATAAAATAGTTAGGCCAATATAAGTTGGATTGTAGTTAGGAAATATTTAGGCTATAATAAAAAAATAGTTAGGCTAGTAGCCCAAACCTAAAAAAATCATCTTTGCAGGAGCATGGCATTGCCCGTAAATTCTCTTCTGATAGTAAGTAATGAACTAAATGAATGCATTCTCCTAAAGATGATAAAAGTATAAGAAATCGCAGAAGGCTTTCTAGAAACTGATAGCAAATAACCAATTTTTACCTTTCTAACTTATATAAAATGCTTTATAATCAAAAATTCTTAAAATAATTTATTTATCTCAATCTCTATCTCTATTAATAATACAGGTGAATGTGGGTATGTATGTTGGCACTCTGCAGATCAGACAGTTTTACCTACAGCTATCAATAAAAAAAGCTATCAAATTTGGTACATATATAACTTGAAAGATAAAAATATGCCCCTTGGAGATTTTTTTTCTTGAAATTTCAATTAGAACTTTAATTAATTAAAAATTAATTTAGATGTATATGTTTTTTCGTCATAACTTCCGAAAATATTATTGCACAAAAATAATCTTTACACCAATTAAATTTTTTAAAAAAAATGCCTTTTTAATACCAGTTAACGAGTTTTTGCTGAATTCATGAGAAATTTTGCAGAATCTTGGCAATTTAAAAACTTTTTTGTAAGATTTCCAACAATAGATTACATTACTGCCTTGAAATTCAAACAGTTTTTATTATTGCATCAAATATTTAATCGCGCGATTTACTCCCATTCTCGAAAAGTGAAGAAAGATCCTTTTAATATCTGTGAAGTTTATTTAGAAGACGAATAAAAAAGTATAGTTACAGATCCGAGAGATTATATGATCAATTAACCGGATATTTTAAAGTTTCAATAGTGTTACGATTTTGGGGATTGGTCTGCATCAAAAAGGTTCCGGAACAGAACTTAAGTAAAACAATTAAAAAAATATTTGGCTATTTGGCGAAGTCATAACCCTAAAGTTATATCTAAACAATTTATCAGAAATTTAATATAACTAATATTCTAAGTGAATCATTTGATCGCCAGAGGTGACTAGTTTTTAATAAGTATTTATTCATTGATTCTTATTCTGAAAAAAAATCTCGATCTTGTTTTAAATATAAAATAAAATTAAAGGCCTCTAGTGGGTAGGTAAAAGATTACAAAAAAAAATTTGAAATCGATTTTTTTCATCCTTCTTACATTTTTCATTTATACTGATGTTCTTTGCCAACATTTAAAAGTGATCTGAGTGAGGCATTGTGTTTAATTTAATTAAGTTTTGAATGGTAAAAGAATTTCAAAGATAATTATTTGAAAATATATACTAGTACATGTTTTTAAGGAAACCATATGGTTCCACCAAATGCAAGTCTAAAAATGTATGTTTTGTCTAGTGGTCTGAAATGCACTCATGTAGTTTTGTTCACTCAGGACCTTTTCAACAATCCGCCCAAAGCCTAAATTACAGGCTACTGTAGTATTCAGAGATGATGAAAGAACGACTTAAAATATGTGAGGGAACTGTAATAAATATAATTTTTATAATTATTATCGCTCTGTATGTTATTTTCTAATTAATATGTTTTTTGTAATTTATTCAAATCTCACAGATTTATATAATTTGAACATTGGAAAATTAACTAGATAAATTTGATCTTATATTTAATAGGTAATTAAGTACGAAGCTGAGATTCAGGTTAATATTTGAAAGAAATTAATTCATCTTGACATGAAGTATACCAAATGTATTGTACCAATTTAATTTTGAAATACATACTCTTACAGGAGATATCCTCTTATAGGAGAATAAGAGTGTGATCAACGGGGAGATAGATGACATGGCCAGATATATTTATCTTGTTACTGTGATGCCACTTGAAATAAAGAGTTAACATTAGAGCAAAGTAAGTACTAAACATTCTTTAACAGAAGTAAAAAAAATATGAAGTTGAATACTTTGGTTTTATTTAAATGCAACGAATTTATTTTGTTTTTAAAGAAATTATTTGTGAATTATTTTTGTATATATTCGAGATTAAATAATTTTTTTTAATTAATTTTATGGAACATTTTCCATTATATCATATTTATTCGAATATTTAGTATTCATAATTTCTGAATTTTAAGAAAAATTAAATCTACCTGATCAATAGAGATGATCAAAATAGTTTTGTCTATGAAAAAGAATTCACTTAATCTATTTGCAGTTAACATATAATATTACGGGTATTAAAGGATATGGAACATGTAAAAATTATACTAAATATATTTTCTACAAAGTAAAAGTTTAGTAGCAGGGGAAAGATGATGTCGGTTTCCAAATCTAGCATTATTTTTCGGTAGTCTCTGAAAAAAAAATCTCTAGTAAATTCTTGATCTTTCTCCAAATACTTCCGGAACAGCGATTGTGTCCCGCTTTTTGCTTTTGTTTATTGAGTTTAATTCTTGAGTAGGGTTGCTTTGGCTGTATCAGCAAAGAACAACGACTATATCTGTCTTAAAGGCAAAGAAAGAACAATGACATCCTTTATCCGATACGGAACACAAGGTCAGTAGTTATAAGAAACACAGGGGCTTTGAAAATCCTTGCAGCAGATTGCTTTGAAAAAAAAACTTTTTTTTTCCTCACTTACTTCCTACACTGCAGCATTCGAAAACAATCAGCTTGGTTAATAACGAAGAGATTGCGACAGATATGGAGGAGGGTAAAGAGAAAAATATATAAGAAAACCATCAATGTTTTGTTTGAAATCAACCGATACAGAGCAGACATTTTCATTCACACAAAGAAAGTTAATGATACAAGATTTAATGTTAAATGTGTAAATGAACTGTAAAGATTTTGCTTAAGATAGGGAACATTCTATTTAAAAATTATACATTGTTTTAGAAAATTTCGCTTCTCTTATACAGAAATTAAGATGTTTATTATGAATGTTTTATTGAAAATCTAATATTTGAAATTAAATTCATATGAATCTTTATGGCATTTAGGTCTGTCATTTAAATGTGCATGTAAAATGAAAATTAAACATTCTACGTTCCATTTACTTCTTAATTTTATATTTTCAATGTTTATGCATTTTATTATTAATGATTATTTAAAGATGTATTTATTTATTTAACTTGTAAACGTGACTTCACTTAAATGATGCACAACGCACGAAGATCTATAGGGAAGATTCACACAACACACATGTTGCAGGATACGAGAAATATTGTGGCATTAAACAAAAACGTCAAGCACACTAGAATTAAAAAATTCAGCAAAATACTGAGAGAAATAAGATTAACAACTGAAACGAAACTAAGATTAATATAAAATAATAAATAACCCTTCAACATTCTCACAAGCATTAAAAAAATCAGCAAAATTCTGAAAAAAATTAACATTAATAACTAAATGATGCACATCGGATGAAAATTTAAATTGATACAGAAAATAAAAATATATTCATTAAGAAATGCCAATAAAATGCGATAAGAATAACTAATTAAGTATCAATAAAACATGCAAAATTATCATATAAATAAATAAGAATAGAATAGAACGAGGTATTTCAAACAGTCGAAGACTCCGAAATTCCATATTCTATGAAGAACGCTTTTTCAAAAGTTTTGAAAACTCGCGAACCAAATGAAGTTTTTAATAAAGTTTCCCAATCGAACTTCAGGGTTCTATTTGATGCTTTCTTATTCCATGTTCCAAAAGGTACCCAGCATCTTCCCCGTCTGCTTCACAGTTATACTTATCGCTCTTATAAAAGAAACTCTTAGGTACGTTTTAAAGATTCTATGTACAGTAAAAATCCAAGGAAAATGTTATCCTTTTAACTGCTTGGGTATACTTTATCAAAAAATTATCCTGTAGTTCTACCTTCTGAAGAGTTAAATAATCTGTCTTCCCAAAGGTCCACAGCATTTTTCTTCAATTTTGTTTTAATTTGAACTTTCGAATCAAAATTTGTAATCCACATGCAGTTTATTGCTCGAGAGCTTTGCAAATTCAGAAGCTCTTAGATTTCTTATCTTTTCCTTGTGAACCTTCTCCTAGCATTATTTTGTTTCTTTATCATATGTAAATATTTTTATTTGAGTGTAGTTGAAGATTTTTCTTTTTTATTTAGATATTCAAATGCTATAAGAATTTATTTTTGAATCTGAATTGACTGCACAAATTTGAATTCAATTTAGTTAAAATTTGAGCCAAGTTATTTTGTTTTATACGGTTTTTAGCATTTGTATGACGGGTATTTAAAATAAATCAAAAGAGTTATCTTAATTTCGATTCAACGACAAATTTAAACCTTGTTAGGATGTCAACATTCAAGAAGGGAAACATGATCTGCTTATTAAGTATAGCAACAGCTCAGATGCCAATATTTAGTTTCTTATAAAATACGAATGAATTTATTATGATATCTGAATTTTTTTCGTATGCCATCTTTCATCAAAAGAAGTGAGTTAATCCGGAAAATGATCGTTTATTATTTCACAGTTCTCATTAGAAACATTCAATATTTGTTTTATGATACAGAATTTCAGTCTTTTAACGAATATATTTTTTTGAATTATTAAAGATATACATAGGAGATAATTGAGTATTTTTTTTACTTCCGTGGTACAGAAAAAAAATTATACCTTATTAGAATTCTATCTTCACGTGCGAAGTCATACAAACTGCCTGCCCAGTGATGAAGATGAATGTTCTAGTTAATTAGAACATCAATTCA
Organism: Argiope aurantia; assembly: GCA_026543865.1. Taxonomy (NCBI): domain Eukaryota; kingdom Metazoa; phylum Arthropoda; class Arachnida; order Araneae; family Araneidae; genus Argiope; species Argiope aurantia. The sequence goes on from JAPMOR010064276.1 coordinate 1,878,826, forward strand.
GAAACCAGAATAAATTTTCTTATATAATGGGAAATATTTTATACTTATATCTAGATTTTTCTTAAGTTACCAAACGAAATGATTAATCTATTGAGAGAACCTTATTTCAAATTTCTAACAAGAGTGTTCAATACATATTCTATGTTAAAATTTTTCATTTTCAGTTTGCAAAGAAACAATTTGTTGAGTTGTTGAAGATTTATACAAAAGATAACCGTGTATTTGCCTCATTTCCATCCACATTAAAATGATTATACATTATTATAGTACCACTGTTAAATAAAGACATAGATGGTAAAATTATTGTTTGTTTTATATAACAATTTCTTGAATTTATGCTTACATTTTGCATACGCCCTCATTAGCGAGAATAATAACTATTTTAATAGGAAAAATTTTTTTTTTGACAGATCCAGATTTTTTGCTATATTTTTCCTTTTCTTTCTCCTCTATTAGATAGTGCCCTTTTAAGAAGACCGTCTTTTGCAAATGTTCTCTTTACAGAGCTTAGGGAATATCTCTGTTATTCTTCACCGATCACGGTCCCTAGAATACAAATCCACCCACAGTTCAAAAGTGTATAATATCTATTTGCCCATAAAATCTTGTTAAAAAGATAATCAGAATACTTTTGTTTGAATTTTAACCGACTTGCAATATAAGAAATATAATTCTCTCGGATGTATTCACAAAGGAGCTGGAAATAGTGGCAGATTGATATATTCATTTGGCTATAATTTACTTAATATTGAAGATGGAAAAATAAAATACAATGACCAAATTAGCGCATCGTTCAGACAAACAACTTTGGTTTTACATTTTCTTTTTGATAGCTGCAGTTTCTTCAGAGTTAGCTAAACCGTGATTTTCAACCCTTAATTTGAGTGTTATTAACAACAACTTAAATTACCAGTTTTGAAAAAAAATGCAATGAAACATCTATCTTTACTTGTAAAAACTAACTACCATTAAAAATTATAATCTTTATTAACTTAAAATTTGAATCTTAGGTAACGTATAATGCTATTTTATACAAATTGGTAAAAGATGGGAAAATTACGAAGTATTACTTTTATATGCTTTGATTTAATGTCATTTGTTTTTGTTATATAAAGCAAATTTAATGATAAATATAAAATTTATTAGTTCTTATCAAATACTTTGAATTTTTTTCATGAAAATTCTTTAGGAAAAATCACTTTAAGGGAATGTTTATTAACAAAATTATATTCTGCAACTAAGATTTCAAACTATTATGTTTGAAAAAATTGAAATGTTTTAGTTACCAATTATTGAAGTTATTTTCAAACCCATGACTGAATTTTCTTCCAATCCGCTTCAAAATAAAATAAAATAAAATAATATATAATATACTTAGAAAAAAATAATTTTCTCGAAAGTCATAAAGATTTCACTACAAAGGAAGCTCTCAAACCACCATCTTGAATCTAAGAGCTGCCATTATGACGTCAGAAATAAAAGGCTTTTATTATTCATTATTTACTCTTTCTCTAAATTAGGCTGCTGAATGGGCTCTTGTGAGAACTTCTATGAACAGAAATTATTTTTAATTTTAAATATTAAAGAATTATTCATAATGCTACTTAATGGGGTATTTGAAATTTCCTCTAACTTTCATCTTGATTTAAATATGTCCTTCTCAATAAGTGCTAAAAGAGTGAGAAAAAATTTGTACGAAATTTCTTTCATAAACTGGAACTTAATGACTTAAAATAACGTTATTTTTAAATTTCTGATCTGGTTACAATAGATACGTCAGAAAATATCAACGTCATTTTGAACAAAGGTCCGAGAAATATGAACGGACGCCAGTTTCCTGCGAGAATCGTGTTGTCATTTGTTAAGCTGAACTTTAGAATAATTACGTTGTTTAGGATTTAAATCGGGTCATGACTTTTCTCAATATTATTTTTGTTCAGATTATCATTTTAAATAAGAAGCTTATTTTTTAACATTAATGTCTCAAAGACATTGCAGTTTGTTATTGTGTCACATGATTACAATGCTAATGCATAAGCTAAATAAATATGCCTTTCATCTTTTCAAAATTTATGAAAATCAAAAGAAATCTGAAAGCACCTTTTATTCAAGAATAATAATTTCGTGCAGGAATAAATATTGAAAGTATTGAATACTCATATATTGCCTACATTCAATTACAAAAAAGACATTCAAACTGAACACAAAACACATTCAAACTGAATTTGCCAATTTCAATGATTTTAGAATGAAATATTTTAACGATGCTTACACTAATTTCGCCAACTTATTGGGAGATATTTCGAATATAAAATTATTTTATTTTAGGATGATATTGGTTTTAATAATCTCTCATAATTAAATCTTTCTATTTGGGATCTTGATTGTCCCATCTCATTATTTTTTTCTTGATACTTTATTTAGAAAAAAAAAGACAACGTCATTAGACACTTTGCGTTTACAAAATAGTCAGGGCAGGCTTTTGATTTCATAAAATCCAATCAATCAACCAAATGAAAATCGAACCTCATAATATTATAATTCATTAAAAAAAAGAAACATATTATCATTATAATAATTACTATGAATTCATAAATAATTCCTATATTTTTCGCAAATTACGAGCAAAACGTTTTTTCTAATATTTTATAATATACAGAAAACTTAAGTCTATGACCTATGTATGAACGATTAAATTTGCATGCCAAATTTGCATACAAATTTAATCGATTTATTACTTTAGTCATTTTATTGAATTTTGTTTAATTAAAGAATATTTTATAATAAAAAATAATTACTCTGTTTTGGCGTTATATAATTGCAACAAGGAAGACAGAAAAGGCAATAAAATTGTTTTTGATTTTTATCTCTTCAAAACTGCTACCATTAAATCCCAAAGAGAATTTTTTTGTTTCAAATTAAGCTTAAATAATGTTTTAAATAGCAAATTAATAAATAGTTTTTAAATGGCAAATTAAATCTTGATAATAAATCCTTACTAAAAACTTATTTAATGCGTAAATTAATCCTAGAAGGACAAGTGACAAAATCCGTTTCCTTGATTACCAATATTTGCTGAAAATCCTTTGATTGCAAGAAGATTAATTAGATTAACAACAACAACAAAAATGTTAGAATGAACTTTTTAGAGCATTAAAATTGCTTCTTTTATTAGAAATGAACTAAGTATGTTTTAGAAATTAAAAAAGATGATACTACAAAATCTTTTGCTCGTTCGACATATTTTATTTGTCAATTATAGTTATTAGAATTCCAAATCTATTCAATTTTTTATATATTAAAATGATGTTTTAAAGGCTTCAGATTCTTTTTTTTGTTCCTATCTATAAGGCGTAATTTCGTAAATTATACATTTAAGATTGGATTAAATTCTTGAAAAAAAATCAGGAACATACTTTCTAAAGTGTATTATGATAAAATTCGAAAGACATTTATAAATCTTTATATTTCCAATAAAACGTATTAATAGTTATGTAGAATAGGGAATTCTAAAGAAATCTCTTTAATTATGATAACATTTCAATATATATTTTTTGGAAATAAAGCCATAAATTATGACAAACTTCGAAAATGACATTTCTAAATCTTCTTCCTTCTCACAAAACATAGTAATAATTATGTACAATAGAGAATTCCAAAGAAACCTCTATCATTATGATAACATTTTAATATATATTTTTTGGAAATAAACCGATAAATTATGATAAACTTAGAAAAGAATTTTCCCAATTTTCTTTTTTTCCACAAAACGTAGTAATAATTATGTACAATAGAGAATTCTAAAACAACCTTTTTCATTATGATAACATTTTAATATATATTTTTTGGAAATATGCTGATAAATAATGATAAACTTCGAAAATGATATTCCGAATTTTCTTCTTTCCCACAAAATGTAGTAATAATCATGTACAATAGAGAATTCCACAGAAATCTCTTTCATTATGATAGCATTTTAATATGTGTTTTTTGGAAATATATTGAATTTGATCTATTCCAGAATCAATCTTTTGAATGCTTCTACTACCAAAACACTTTTCTGTATTTGTTATTTTATTTTATTCCCTTTCCGTCCAAAATGAAGGGATCTAAATGTCACCAATACTCTATTGTTGGGAAAAAAGTGCTCAAACAATTAAAGTATGTTGAAAAACATCTTCGGAGAAGGAGAGAGCAGATCTAAGAGAAAGCAAGACGTACGTCACAATACCACGTGATGTAGAGGCACCTATCGAATTTCTCCCTGACCATAATAGGCAGTGGAAGTACCGATAGCTGGAAAAGTGAAGAGAATAAATAAAGGACTAAAAAAAAGAGGGCAGAAAAAGGAGGGTGAGGAATGTGTGTCTCTTTTCCTATATGCTCTCTTCCGAAGGCAGACACGAGACGACCGATCTCTTCTGTGTCTCAGCGAACAAGGGGGCGTGCACCAATTGTGAAAAATACTAGTAAATCCTGTCGGGGCACCCGCATATTTTTAACACGTTGAAAAGTAAACCAATCCATCACTTCTGCTATTGGGATTATATATTTTCTTGTAGTCTGAGGTTGAATCTACTTAAAATCTTCAGTTCAGCAGCAACGGCAAAATTTAATTTCGCAGGACACAAAATAATATATTTCTTTTTACACCAAAGGACATTTTTTTATTTTTTGAAAAGCAATAATAAGTAAAAAGTAATAGGCAGTTATAGACAATGTAATAACTTACTATATACATTTTCTATATATAATAAGTAAATGTATATGAACAATGTATGCAGTAAACTATATAAATAGTAAAATTTATTAAATGTTTATTCATTTAGAACAGAAGTTTTATTAATAATATATAATAATATTTTCATTTTTCCAGTAGAAGAGACGAATGATATTAGATAATAAATAAAAATATAAATAAAATTACAATGCCCGAAAATTTAAGTCATTTTTTAATATTTTAAAATTATATTTGACGTTAAACAGGTATATTATCTATAGTATGTGATTCTAAAACGGAATATCTTAAATTTAAAACTTTGCAGATGCAATTTATTACAATCCATAAAAATAAAGGATAAAAAAATGGGCGCTCTACACAACATTGAGTTCCCTTCTTTTCTGTGAAAAGCTCAGAAGCATCTTTGCATCATAAAGAATATTATATACTATAATATTCTTTAATAATTCCCTTATTATAATATATTCCGTTCCAAAATTTGGACATGAATTTTATTGAATTGGAGTTTAAAAAATTGGATTTTCTACAACACATAAAATCTTTTTCTCAATTTTTTTTTGAAAAACGCAGGAGTTTCTTTCTATCATAAGATGTTGCAGATTATCATTTCTAGTTCTCTCATTTCATTCCATTTCCGACAATGAATTTTTATTCTACTATCTGTTTCATCACAGCGATCTTTACCTAAATAAGGGTGTAATAATTATCATAATAACTTATGGTAAACATTATTGCATTATAAACAGTTCGTTTATTATATAATAAAGTTTTGCATACGCTATCGTATAATAATAAAGGAAATGTGATGCGTAGACATAATATAATTGATCATGCTATAAGTCGAAAATTTTAAAATATCTCCTCAGAGAATGCAGTATATTCTTCACATGAATTACATCTACGAAGAATTTGTGTACTTAGAACTTTTGTTTAACCGAAATTCTACAAGTTTCGTGTAGCTTTTAGGTCGATTCTTTTTGTGGTCTGGAAGAACAGCTGCCATTATGATACTAATATCGCTAACATTCTAAGACATGCATATGCTTATATCTCAAAATATTTGACGAATTATTTATTTTTAACAGATTATTGCCTTTGAAAATTCTGAAAAACAAACAAACTTTCACAGGAAATTTAAAAGTTCGATAAAAATACGAGCCTTGTATTATCATATTATTTTGAGAGACAGCAGCAAAGATTTGAAATAGTATTCTGTTACTGCTGATGATAGTCATGCATACTGCAGAATATTGGCAAGCAGAAACTGTCAACTATAATAACATTACTGCTGAATGCTGATGGTTCTGAAATTTCTTCTTTTTATTACTGTAAAATACCATCAAGAAATATAAATTAAGACTGAAAAAAAATGTAATTTTAACCCCGTTTGGTGCTGCCATTCAAGATTTTAAAGGCCAACTAAGGTGAAGAAGACTTGAGATAATACTGATAATAGAATATGTATTTTGGAAAATCATGATTATATTTAAATATTAATCAAAGAAGTTAAAAGACGTGTGGTTAACTGAGTATAGATTATATACATTTATAAATGTAATCTGTTGCTAAGGGAAAATTATGGAATCAGACTAATAAAAAGGAAGACAATGCTAACCTAGTTTGAGTAGGTAACATATTTGAAATACTGAAAGGTTAAATTAATTACACAAGATCTCTATTTATCTTTTGAGGAGGCAGCATGTAGACATGCCTTTAAAATTTTGGCACTCACGCGAAACAAAAGAATCGTCTTTCCTTGACTTTACAAACTGCCTTGAAGAAGAATGGTGAAATCACCCCACAGTTCTATTCAGCAGTTTCGAAGAGAACACGGTAAACATTTGTTGTCCGTCAGTCAAGTTTTGAAGAAAATGTAAGAAGTATCATTAGAATGCTAAATTCTCATGTTCGTAATGAGGGATTTCGTTTTTTTTAACCAATTTATTAATTTATAAAAAAAATAGTTGACTATTTTGATTATTTTTCCTTTATATTATTATTAATAAATTGTATTTTGAACATTAACCAGGTTATTAAAAATATTTAAAAGGAATTTGTATGTTTCATTTTATGCAAAATGATTTTTCAGTGGCAATGACCGTCTTAAAGGAAAATGTAAACTCTTTTTTTCAAAGAATTTATCCCAATTGTTTTTCAAAGAATTTTTTATACTATATCTATATTGGAAAAAGATCCACCCTTTTTCAATTTTTGATATTCACAATGTTTTACCAAGAGAGCGATGGAATAGAAATCAGAAAAAATATTATGACCCTAAATCCGTTAATGTATATTTTTAAACTAACGAATGAAAGAATAAGTTGAAGAATTTCGTAGAATAAATTCAAATTTATTCCGAAAAAGAAATCTCTGCTAATCAAGAAGAATATGTGTGTGTTCGTCAGTGTATCTATTAATGGCAGACTGTTACAGATCAGACTATTTGATTTAAGGCTATACATTTAGAACAAATGTATTTTAAGGGATTGGAATATGCACTTCCCAGAGATTTATTTTTATTTTGTAACAATAATTAAATTTCAATTAATCAAAAATTAAAAGAAATTTTCTTATAAAAAATTTCCTACAAATAAATTGACCATTTTGATTAATATTTGTGAGAGCAATTTTCAAAAATACTCCTCACGATGCTGTCTTACATAAGCGACTTTTGTTCAAAAATAGTGAAGTCTAATCCATAAGTCAATTTTTACTATTGAATGTTCGATTTTTAATTAATTTCATCTTGTGAAAGTGGTTCGATAGCAGAGAACTGAATATTCAAAACTGTTTATAGCAATTTCATTTAATTATAATTACGTTACATAATAATAATTATAATTTCCTTTAATTATAATTACGCCTTGAAAATCAGAATATGTGTACGACCAATAAAACGCAAAAAAATAATCAAGAATTGATATACATTAATTCTGTACTTTTGCATCGAAATTGCAATCTGTTCAAATAATAAACGAATAAATATATGTCTATGTATGTTTCTCCTTTTTTTGTGTATTAGTGCACTACAGAGAAGACTTTTGACAAAGGTTATGCTATATTTAACTCTGTGGGAATATGTATTTTGAAGTTATTTTTTAGAAATATTAATTGCAATTTTAATTAATTAAACATCGAGTCAGATTTTTGCGAATTTTCTCGATAACTCGGGAAATATTATTGCACAAAAATAAATTTTACACAATTTTAAACGTTACAAATTTTTTTAATGCTACCGTTTGATTTTTGTGCCATTTTCATTCAAAATTCCGACTATTAAAAATAATTTCTTTGCATAACTTCCATTAATGCGCCTGATTTTTGAAATAAATTTTAAACCATTTTCATAAATTCATCAGAAAATTAATGGCTTTATTTTCTTTCATTGTTGAAAACTAAAGAAAACATATTTTGTTTATTGTCCGAACAGTTTACATGAGGAATAAAAGAATGAAGTTACAGGACTCCGAATGACTAATGCAATTAAAAAAACAGATTGCCTGAGTAGTTACTTTTTTAATGGCATTAGAAAATCATGAAACTTGACTCCATTAAAAATATTCATATATACAATGAATAGTGTAGATGTGAGACTATTAAAATAATGCAATTGTCCCAATTTTATGCTTAAAAACAGGTTTGTACAGAGAATCATGAAATATAAATAATAAAAATGCTTCACAACTTAATGTCAATATTTAAAATAAATATTTTTTTCTACATTTTTTGAACAAGAGAAAAAAAACGGTTTCTTATCATGAAATATTAATCTTCACGATCTAAACTGATGATCCAAAAATAATTTAGTGACATTTTTTTTTTTTTTTTTTTTTTTTTTGCGTGTCCGAAATCCTTTTTTTTTTAAATCCAACAAATGTCTTTCAATTTTCTTAAAAAAGAAATCAAGCAACATATACAAGTTGACAGTTCTAAAGGAAGAGAAGCAAGTTCTAAGGAGGCAGAATGAAAAATGGGTTAAGGAAGTCTGACAGAAAAACTCTCCCAACATGAGAAAAATAGAAAGTAAAATACTAAAGAAATTGGATATATTTCCCACCGAAACTTTTTGGGAGAAATTCATACTCAGATAGGAAAAACTTATGAAAAACTGAAATAATACGAATAAAAGTTGAAGCACAATACGGTAAAAAAATGCCTGTATATAAAATATATCGATTATAATTTTAAATAGTTATAAGCAGACATATTTATTAAAATTTTAGAACAGATTATAAAATAATTTATAGAAAATAATTCAGTATGAGTTAACTGTGAAAAGTTAAAACTTCGTAGCCAAATTTTAATCGGCTCTTTTAAAGATTTAATGATTATTTGAAAGAGATAAAGGCTTTTTAGTGTGTAGAATAAAAGTAGTACAAAATTTATATTCATAGTTTATATTATTTAAATTTATCATCAAAGAAGGCAATTAATTAAAAATATTACTAACTCAATTGCTATAAATTTCCTGAGGCCGCGGTGACCTGGTGGTAAGGATTTGGTTTCAGGCTCGAGACCCGATTTCACCTAAGTACCGTCTTGTAAGCAGGTCTGGTGCAAGCTAAATCTGTCAGTGTCAAACGTCCTCCCGCTAATGTGGTATGGAAGTTTGATATGCTAGTTTAAGTGTCATCCTCTCCATCTGACCGTAGTTCGAAATTCAAGGTCCGTCCAAAAATAGCCCAGTGTTGCTTTAAAATAACGGGACATTAATATAAACTAACAAACAAAAGATCAAAATTTCCTCAGTAAAATCATGCTTCACATTTGGTTATTTTTATTTCCTTATACGACAATTCAAGATAAAATAGTTATATAAAAACTATTTGCCAGATAAAGAGTGCACCCTGTCACAAAAAGGAAAATTTTCAGCTCAGCAGTTTAAATGTAATATTATTTTTTTATGGAACCAAATATATTTTAAAGAAATAAGACTAAGGATCTATATCCATATGTGCTGAACAGAATATAGAGAATTAACGGCACTATCCTAATATTAAAAAATTGGACATAACTACTTATTGTATCCAGCATATAGACATATGTTATATGATTAGAACAACTGATTACACCGAACCTATCCCTCTCTTTTTATGTTTCATAACCTCTTCGTTTTTTGGATTCAATTCACTTAGTTTAGATTAGGCATACATTTCATTATAATGAACAATGAAATTAGAGCTAAATTTTCAACTGACAAAATCAGCAGAAATCAATTAAATTTTAATAGAATTAAATATAAATAGCAAAACAATGAAAAACGCTTATCCATAGTATTTTTACAGTCCTATTTTCAGCTATTAAAACCAATTAAATTGCCTTTAATTCCATTTATAATTATGGTGAATTTCAAGTAAAACATTAAAAATATTTTGTAATTTTTGGTTAAGCATGGGTTTCCAATGTAAGCAGATGTTTTAAAAGACAAGACTGCATTCTTTTTCGAAATAGAGAGTTGAAAGTTTTATAATTGGCATTTTGTTCGAGAAAACGATTTTGACATTTCTTCTGAGAAACATCTTTTTCATAATTAAGATAATCTTTTTATCCATCATTATTGCCAAATTGAAATCCTTGATCGATAGGATTTGAGCTATGAAGAATTTTGAGACAAACAGTAGGTTATTAGTGCTGCTCTTGTTAAATCATCTATTAGTTTAAGATTTCGAAAAAATTGCCGTAACAGTTTCGGAAGCTCTTGAATTGTTGTAAAAGGGAATGTATTTTGAAATTTCAAATTAAAGTTTCACATTTTTTAAAATACTATACTATAAGGGTAAATGGAATTGAAGTATTCCTTCCTTTGTCCTTCAGACTATATGGTTCTATGTATATTAATTTTTATTTTATGTACAAAAGCCAAAGTCTTTGAACCAGTCAAATTTAGGACCTTCAATTTAACAACAAATTTTTAAAATATAGAATTGTCTTAGAAACTTCTCATCGTTACAAGAGCAAAGGTCTCATATGTCTTGGAAAATCCTTCTCCCTCTATATGTCATGCGTAAAGGTATCCCAGACTTGAATTATTTAACAAAATGGCCCAATCTTAACTCTCTGTACCGCAGTATGATCAAATATCCGACTTTAAATTCTCTCCTTGAGCACTTTATTCTATTCATCAGCTCTTATCTTGCAAGACTTGATGGGTGAAAAACACTATCCAGAACTTCGTCTTTTCTAATAAGTTATTCGGCCATTTTTTACTGTATTTGATAATATAGTTGGTTTACTTTGTTTTCTACAATCATAATCCTTGCGTTTTTTATTTCAATATTTTTTTGACATTTTTGCTAGCTCAGTTATTTGTTTAGTTGAAAATATGCATTTAACTTTAAAATTATTTTTCTGACGTAGTTGGGTTTACTTTATTTTTAACTATATGTATGGTGCAGTTTAGCCAAGGATGGCTCTTGCACAAATAAGACACAAACCAAAACAAACCAATTCTGGACTTTTCCTGAGAACATTGCAGATAATGTGGAATTTACTGGTACATAATAGTCACCTGAAATGTCACAATATAGCTGCGATTGCGTCATCTGATCACCATTCAAAATTATCAGATAAATTCCCTAAATAGTTCTGTGCTGATTCTAAACAGGACACAAATATAATCAAACTAAATAAACTAAACTAAACATAGCTTCCACTGAAACTGTAATCCCAGAGAAGCTTTATATGCAAAGAAGTAGATGGTTGTCTTGGCGTTATTGAGTGACGAATGTTGTACATTTCAAAATTGGTACAGAAATAGGCTTAAACCTGCATGCAATTTTTATGGGGATATCTGCAAATTATTTTCCGTAATACGACTTTGTAATCGGACCATTTTTTGACAATCTTATATTAATGAAAAATTCTGCATTTTTACCGAAATGAATTACTATGCTATCCAATTGTTATCAATTTCTATGTTACTCCGTTATCACTTTTTCTTCATCTGACTGCAATTTATTCGATTTCATTTAGGCTTGCATTCAACAGTGAATCTGAAATCACTAAAGTGGTGGTCGATATCTGATTGCATAACTCTTTCAAATAAAAGTCATTTTTTTAAAAAATGGCGCGTAATAGAAGAGGGGGAGGGGGAAACGAAGACATTAAAACAAAAACCAATAAATACAGATATTTTTAAAATTTTCAACCGGTTAAAATGGTTTTCTTCCATATTATTTCAGAGCCCTTCGTTGAAAAAGAAATAAAATTATAAAATAAAAATTAACAGCATCAAAGCGCCCTTGGAAAACAGAATATGAATTTCTTTTAAAACAATTTCATTGAAGTTAATCGAAGTGGTTTATTTACATAGCTTATATCATAATCTTCGGAACACTTTATAATTGATTTTTTTACATGAAAGTATACAAAAAAATTGATAAGAAAAATATTTAAGGTTTTTAATTTGCATTTCAAATGCATTATTCATATAGCTATCCATTTTTTTTAAAATCATAACCTTCTGGCTAAGCATTGGAGCTTTCCATCCCATAGATATGGTAACTTTACGTAAAGTAAGTCTATTCTGAACAATATTTATCTGAAAAATATTTTATTGGAATCTCCCAAGTTGCCTTTAAGTACCCCAAGAATGAAGAACAATGATTGTTTTCTGAATTATTGCACTTAGATGTGTACTTTTAGTTATAAATTTTTCATAAATAAGATGATCAATCGTATGGAAACAGTTTTGTTTCTGTGGGGACTGATAATTAAAACATTAAAAAATCAAATTTCCATACATTTTTTTGTAGTGCAAAATAATCAGTTCGTAAAATGTCTCTCTTACATTCATATATGGTCATATAAAGTTTCATGCTTAATCGACAAAATTTGTAAAAGTATATTGATTTTGAAATTTAGAGAGACTTATCGAAAATGTAGATGGAAACATATATTTTAGCAAGGCAGATTTGTTCAATACAGGGAAAATGCAATATGTAAATATTTGTCTAGTAAAGCAGTATCCAATCAACGTGATTTCAAAAAAATTTGCTAATCACGTATATTCTTATTTAGTTTGATTGATCTATAATTACAGCGTCGACTTAATGAAGAAAAAAAGGAAAATAAGATTTTAAAGCATTTTAGAGAAATAGTGTAACAAAATAAAATTTTTTGCTTGCAAATGTGCATGTTATATTAAGGCTTTACAAAAAATTATTGTATTTCATGAACGAGAAACATTTTGAAATGATTATGGTTTATGTTGTATATTATCTTAGCGCAACTTCAGGTATATGCAAATTTTACTAGAAGAATGCATTTTTGCACAGATGATGAAAATGTTCATTTTGAAGTTTTATAAATGCTTAAATTACAGTGCTGTTTACTTTTTAAAATATTTTAATATGAGTTAATAAATGGATTTTTATTTTCTGATTCTTTTCTTAGAATTAATTTCTGTAATATGTGTATTATCTGAAATTTGCAACGAAAGTCATTTTCAAATACTAGTCTGACTATGTAGAAGAGGTCCGAGTCAAAAAATTTGTTTTTTAATATCTCTGCAAATTTTTTAGTTACAAGCTAGGAACTAAGATGCATTTAAAAAGGCATTTTAGTAACTGATTTTTATATATTATGGAGGGTGCATTTAAAACTTTATCAAAAAAATTATTTTTAACTTTCACAGAAGTTAAAGTATATTGATATAAGCGTCTACTTTATTTCATTATATCTTGTAACTGGAAATCTATATTTAGAAGCAATATTGAAATAAATACATGTTTGTCCAACTTTTTATTGGATATCCTGTGCATACTTAACGTCTAAATGAGATATAACTTCAGTAGTATTAGGCCATATCTTCTGCTCAAATCATAAAATCTGGGTCAAGGATCCTAATTTTTCACAAATGAATCTTTTCTGGACAAATAGTTTCCACAACTTACGGATACATAATGATGCAAAAATTGCTGAGCTCATCGAACATTCTTAGAAGAAATTCTAAAGCTCTTCAATTCATGAAAAAAAAAAAAAAAAACATAGGGAATTTAGAAGAAAGTACAACACTCTGAAAATCATAGAACTGCCGATTCAAAAATTTATAGCTATTTCTATACTTTTCTATTGTATTTCGTAATGTGAATTCCTTATACTTAGGCATCATCACTGACATTCTTTTTATTGCTGCTTTTGATTTATATTCATAGTATACACATAATAGTATACAAGTAAATTATTAATTTATTCCTTTATATATATATATATATGTGGTATCCTTGTTCCGCGGACCACCAGGTGGCACTGCATCTATCTTCTATCCACCAGCTGACGTCACACGGACATGAGTTTGAGCAAGCGAAAGTGAAACATTGGACTTGGTGTTTGTGTGCGACGTAACTGAATGTCTGAATTTCTGCGATGTTAACTAACTTGATGTAAAAGGGCAGCAACCGCCCTTCGAACTCTTTACTTCTTTCCTTTTTAATTTTATGTCGTGCCGTCTTCATGTTTGTTTGTCTTCCATTAAATTATGAAATGCACAACTTGACTATTTCATTCGCCTTGGAACTCAGATGGTAGCTAGGCTTCCATCCTACATATATATATTTACTTAAAAAATATAGCTTTTCTGTTTCTTCTCTAATATTTGCTGTTCTTATCGTGGATCTAAGACAAGAAAAATAACTTATAAATGCAAAATAGCTATCACATAGCCTGATATACATCTGAATAATCTGATATACATCTGAATACATCTGATATACATCTGAATTTGATTTCCTTCTGGAGTACAGCTTAAAATTGTGACAAATTATCTCATCGGAGATCAGTGTTTTCTAAATTATGAACAGAAATGGCTCTTTTCCAATTTTAGGATATACACTCTTAAACATAAGAAGAAACTTAAAAGGAACTTAAAGAAGAGCGTTTTAACTTTAAGCATACAATAAAGAACAAAGTAACCATTTAAAGGGTTAGTTAAAAATGTCATTCGAATAACTTAAAGGACCATGAGATGATCAATTATTCTACGTGGGTTATCGTAAATGTCTATTCAGATTAATTTTTCTTGAGAAAAAGAAGGAATCATGACATGAGTGCTTAAGTTGGTAAAGATGGGGGTAAAAAATAAAATATATTTTAACATTACAGTGAACCCTTTTTTTAAAAGATATTTCTGTAAATTAATATAGATTTGTAATAAGATTTTATCATTGATTTATACGATTAATGACCATTTTTGAATCAGTTTTCTACTCATTACAGATGGAATCTGTTAATTATGAGTCTTGGATGATTACACCCAAGCAATTTTGGCACGTCAATCTGAAATTACGAAACAACCATGCAACGTCCTTTAAGGATACCTGATTCTGAAAGACGTTTTACTTGCTAAAACTCTATACAAGACTGATGGTGCAGAATCTTTTCTGTATGATCCTTTAATCCCAAAGGTGAAATTGCACATCCAGGCCAAAGTGATTAAATGAGAATAATAGGAAAAATGATTGAAAAATAATTTAAAATTTTTAAATTGTTATTACTATTGCATTTCTTTTGTATAAGCATAGAAATGTTCGCGATGCGAGTATGCATTAAGCAAAATAAGATTAAATAAATTAAGAGAAAAATAATTCAATAAACTTAATAGTACTATTTGAAATTCCATTGGATATAAATGCTATTATTATCACACAATACATTAGGTTAGTGCAAAAATAATTCCATTTTTTCTATGAAATATAGCATAAATTTTGAAATAATGAATGAAATCAATAGTGTACTTAAATTTTTTTTCGATAACAGTCTATCATTCTATATTTTTAAAATTTTTGCATCTTATTAAATAAAATTGTATTAAGCGCTATCTTACTGCTTCATAATCATTATAAATTTTACAACTCAAGGAATTTAGCGAAAGAGTAAATAAAGGATAATTTGATAACATTAATTTATGTACGATTTGCGTACGAAGAAATGTTAAAAAGATCAAATAATTAACATCAAATGAAATATTTCGTGTTGCTGATAGAAATCCTTTAAAGAAATGCTAAAATACCTGTTTGTGTAAACTACAATTATTTTCGCTCAAACCTAATATAAAAGCAATTTATTTGTAAAAACCTTTATTTTAAGAACAAGTTAAGAAACATTTTACTTTATTCCTTTTTAAAATTGACTTTCGTTTCCTTTTCTAAATCCAAATATATTACCAATTTTTTTTTATCGACTAGTTAAATTTAGAAAAATTGTTTCCTTCTTTTTTACTCCTCTTTCAGGATAAGAATATATTTTTAGTTTTTCTAAAATATATCACCCACAGGAAAAAGATATTGCAACCAATAAACCAAAGGCACTTTTAAACTCACTTCCCACCTTCTCTGATAGTTTTACATCCATCTATATATAAATTCGCCGGCAAAAAAGTTAGAAAAAAAATAAAGATCGACAAAGTTTTGTTTATTTTTCCGAAACAGATACGACAAATAGTATGTGATACCATTAAGTCTTATGTTCCTTGATAGTTGTCTTGAATAGCCGGGAGGTGACGCTGTGATACGGATTCCCTCGATACTCAAGTTCGGTCTTTTCGGCGCGCTTTTAAAGAACGCATTTTTGAGGCAGCACTTTACTATCCCTACGATTCGAAAACAACTCGGATTGAAATTTTTCTGAGGGATCGTCACCTCAGTGTGGTTGTGCTACAAGACTGAGGTTCCGTCAGGCGGACAGGTAATGGTCATTTGTATACGATCCCTAGGAATTCCAAAATGCTTTTTTTATAGTCAATAAATAGTATTTTTATGTAACCGAAATTTTTACGACAGACTTCGTTGATTTTAGACTTTTGTGCGTTTTGCTGAGTTTAACATGGTTTGATGAAAAATTATTTTCAACTAAGCATTTTATACTATCTTTGTTTAACATACATATCGTTATACGTGCAACACATTTTTTAATCAGATGCTTTCATATTGTTCTTTGTTTTATTTTCTTGTATTCTGAGGAAAAAGTTTCCAAGAACTTTTTCTTTAAGTCAATAAATGAATATATTTTTATTTTTTAATTCAGAAGGTAAAAAGTATATTTGAGAAAAGATGTTATGATATAGTATTTAGTCAAAAGTAAAAAGTTTTCACTTCAGGTTTCGTAAGAAATAAAAGTTAATGTGATTACTCCTCATTAACTATAAATTTTGATGGTCATTTAAAATTATTATTATTCTACTAAAAATGTCCTAAATACTAAAACTGTTAGCATTGTTTTAAAACTCAAATTTGTGTGGTGAGAAAATAAATTGTGGAAATATATTGAAATAAATATTGGTTGATTTACAAATATTTTCAAAATTGACGATTTGAAGTACTATTATATCTTAAATAATTTTTTTACTGAACCTTAATGAATAAAACAAATGATAAATTTTTTACCGCAATTTATAAATTTTCGAAAGTCGAGTGGATATGAAACCCAAATAAGGTTGTGTTTATAATTGAGAAAAATTTTATATAGTTGCATTAAAACTGATGTTTTTCTGTACATTATATGAAAGTTATAAAACTTGAATGAAATTTTTTTAATTACACTGAGCGATGTGCAGTTGTTGATATTTCGAATTTCCTTTTGCTAATATTTTATAAGTATTATAATATTCATTATATTTACATATTTATGACAGAAAAATAATTTTTAAATATAATTATCAAAAGTAAGTGAAAATGAAATATTCTTTACAAAGTTTTATCATATTTTTACAAATCAATTTAAAAATATGATAAAATTTTTGTTTTTTAGTATTTTAGAGTTATTTTGCTTATGTAATAATAATATTATTTTTTTTTATGAATTACATACAAATTTTCTTTGATTTTTATTAAATTTATTTATAGAAATTCATTGAAATAAGCAAAAATAGCATGTATTTTCAGGGCCTTTAGATTTTTATAACTGGTAAATAAATATGTATGGGCTAAAATATATATTTTCACCCGAAAAAATATATTATGCAACTTTAAATGTATATTATAAAACAGCAAATTACTTTAAACCGATTCAGGTAATTGTAGTATTGTCTAAAACTTCTGTAGAAAATAATACTTTTTATATGTACGAAATATTTAAAAATTATTCTTACAAATGTCTGAAACCATGGGGAGAATTTGTAAATTAAGCAAATTTGCTTTAAACTCATCAACCAAAAAAAAATATAATACGCATCTTTAAATGTGCCTTCTAAGAAAGTAAGTAAAACCTATTTGAGTATTTATGGTTTTCTAGAAGATAATATTTTTTATTTAGAAAACATATTCTGAGATTATTCTTAAGAATATCCGAAACTGAACAGAAAATTTTGTATTTTATGTAACCGTGCCTAAAAAAACTACAGTTAAATCCATTCTAAACCCTTTAACAATCCTTCAAAATACCATTTAAAATAGCACGATGCATCAAATTTGTGAAAATTCCTAAGTTTAATGTATTAATTTTGTGAACTAAGTTTTTAATTCCTCTCTTTTGGCAACCCTTTGTGATATATTATGATGACATTCGCTTATTCATTATTATTTTAGTAGAATTAATTAATCATTGTCATAATTGGTAAGGAAAGTATGATCAATTGTATAAAACGTTAATTTTTAAATTATTTTATAAACTCTGAATATATATGACATTGTTTCTATGAAATTTCGATTTCATTATTGCGGTATTAAAAGAGCGCCATGATTTTATATATCTAAATGTACGTAGGAATTTTATGACTGATAGAAGATATACTATCGTTTTTTGAGAATATTTATCGAGTTACGCTGGGAAACTAAAAGCAAAGCTTTATGTTTAAACTGAGGATCGATATGCCGATTGAATGAAAACATTTTTTAAAACTATTTGGCTTTCACAGAAGTGTTTCATGCAATATATTTTTAAGAAATGCGTTTGTTGTATAATCATAATTAACTCCAACATAAATGGTTTCAAATTTTGATGAACTAAGTTTTTAAATTTATAAATGCAATATTATCTTAATGTTTATATATATATATATTTTCCTGTAAAATGCTTTGCTTTTTAATGAATATTAATTTTAATTCGACGGATCTGGTAACATTTTGTCGCCTCCATCCATCCTTCCCAAATGATAAATCTCCTTTATAGATGCCACATATCTCATCTCAAATATGAAAGATAAAACTTGATTTAAAAATAGAAAGCCCTCTTTCGAATGATTTCATTAAAATTCAGAGATCAGATATTTCTTAAGAAATGAAATCTAGCAGGTTTTATAGCAATTGTCGAGGAAAATGAACTGAGGATTAACTATAAATATATAATAGTACCGTATTTTATGTTTCTCTTATACAGTTTGAATTATTTTTTAAACCAATATTATAAAGATTCCAAATGATTACAGGCGTTTGTGGCATATATTTATATCATTAAAAAATAAAAATTGTTTTGATGATTAATATACCATATTTCTGATTTTCTGTTAATTAAAATTTACCTTGTCACATTTATAGTAATTTATGCATTATATTATTTGCTGTTTTATTTCGTAAATAAGTCATGAATTTGTGAACGAATTTGTGAACTTTGCTTGATACGTAATATCATATGACAGATTAACAAATCACTAAGGAGAAATGCTTATCAGACAGCACCAATTTAAGCAATTTCATCAAATTTCTGCCATTTAAAAAAATAAGTGAGGTGAAATTTTTTTAATATATCGAGCATTTTTATACATTTTTTCATCGATCAGATTTTTTACAAATTTTATTTTTATGTCTTATAAACTAATTATTATGAGTACATCAATGAGCAACATGCCTCGGAAAATTTACAAAATTAATGTGAATACTTTATTTTCTCTCTGCTTTAAACTGAATGAGGAATAAAAAAAGAATAAAAGTTTTATTACATAAAGTCATTTTGAAATGGGAAGCTTTTTCTAGCTTATTTATGTATACATAATTTCATCTTATGAATTCCACGTAAAATAAAATATTAAAATTATTTCACCCCAATATTTTGGGGATTATTTTATAATAAATTAAAAAATAAATCACTAAATAAATGTTATTATTAGATTAAAGATTGAACTTCTTGTATATCCATATTTTAGAATCAGCATATAATAAAGGACCCTCCTTGGTCTGCATTTTAAAAAAGTATTATTTGTGCTAGAAAATGTATTTAAATGAAGAAAGAAATTTGTAAAAGAAATAGTACAAATATACATAGATATAAATAAATATTGCCCTTTATCCGAAAGGAAAAAGGAAATGAATTTCTTCAATAGATTAAAAAGGATCTCAAAATAGAAGTCGAAAACTTTTAATATTCTTAAAAGAATGTTTCAGTTTTCCTTAATTATTATTATTATTATTTATTTTCCTCTTCTTTTCAAAAATTGATAATTATTCCAGTTTAATATACTGTATACTTTGAGTTCAACAAAGAAAAGAAGAAAAGGCGAAAATCTTAAAACCTCGAATTAAATAAGGAAAAAGAAACTGACAAAAAAAGAGTTTCTGTTAGTTCTAAAACTCTAAAAAATCTAAACCGAAGGAACAAAAAAATTTCACTTGGAGGCAAACTCATTGCGTGTTTGAAAGAAGATTATTGCCCTGAAACTGTGTTTAAGAAATAAACAACTGTTTTGTTACTGAAAAGAAGCAAGTATTTTGAAAGAAAGTCACTTCATCCTTTATTGACTGCTGTATTTCTTCGAAATTTATCCGCACCGGTTATCGAATCTAATAATTAAACCTGATTGTAAAACACGGAATCAGTAATTTAATATTATTTTTTTTCATGTGCTTACATTTAAAAATATTTTCCTGATAGTTTTTCAGAAGATGAAGAATATAAACCATTTATTTAAAATGATAATATAATTGATAAAATGAGACGATTTTAACAAAATGAGAAAAATGTCTCTATGATTTAAGAAATGCTTTCTTATTTCTATTATTTTATTGATTTATGCTTTTTAAACAAAAGGAAAGAATTTTTTCCCTTCAAGGACCCATTGCAGTACTTTAAAACTAAAGAGTGATTTCTGATTGTTTGTTGAATACTATGAAATTTAAATTATTAAATCCAAACATTTGCCTTATGGTTGGCGCTGCATAATCAAAAATGGTTTTAGCGCCAGTAAACTCAAACTCAAATGTTTCAAAATTTATGGTCATCTTTAATTGTTTTATTGAGTAACAAAAATATATAAACTTTATTTCAACAATATATGGTTTCTTATATTTTACAAGAAAGAAAAAGGCAACGAAGCAAAAATTTCAAGAAGAAGGGTTTAATTTGTTCGATCAATTTCCTATTTTGAAAATGTACGAGAGTCACTTAAGAGTGGCCTTGAAATCTTGAATCGAGGTCAAATGAGGGGGAAGATGTTTGCTGACGTTACATCATTCCCATGTATTTGACCGTCTACAAATTTAATAAAAGAATGTTCTGAGCATTTGATAGAACTTCAGTAGAATAGAATCTAAGCCAAGAACATTTTCAATTTCATACTCTCATCATATTATTGGCAAGCATTAAATAAATTTGATAATATCCAAAGGTATTTGAAAATCTTATGGATGCTTTGTCATGATTTTGGAACGGCTTATTAAATGGATATTGCAAACTGAATCTTTTATATCCCTGTTTTAAGGAAGCTAAAAGTTATTTACCAACAGATGACATAGTAATTGAAAAAAAAGCTAAAATCCTTTTCCCCAGTGTTTATTTTAACCAAACCGTATTTCATGTTTACTGGAATTTTATTTTGTAAACAAATAAAGCATTTAAAAATTTTAATAAACTTTCATTGAATTCTGGTTATTCCTTACTTATTGTGGCCATTACTTTATCAGTCATGAAAAATGGACAATAATTTGAAGATATGTTTTTGGTTTGAATGTCAAGTAATAATTTATTACAATTTATTTATTAACTGTTCTTTTTTATTTTATAAAGATTTTTTTTCAAATTTCTTTGAAAATTAAATTTTTTTTTCTAAGAATACATTTTCAGTATATAAGAAATAAGAATAATTGTTTTAAAATGTATATTATGGTTATTCCCTTGTCGGAATGATTGAAATCAACAACTGTAATCAGTAAAAAGCACTTGAAAATTGAAATATATAATATAAATCATATTTATAGAAAAGTATTCATTCCCAATATATTATATTTTCATATTTAAATAAATAATTAATATAAATGAAGTCTAATAGTTAAAAAGTTCAACTCGTGAGAATTTAAAAAAAATGAGAATTTTTCTTTTATTTGTTTATTCCTGTCATAGAAAGAGTTTTGCCAAAGCAGTTTCTGAACCCTATCTTCAAAATTTTTAGACAGTTCAAAGATATGTTTTAATACAACAACTAATTAATGCTGCGAAATATACTTATTTACATTAATGATGCAGATATATTAAAATGATGGATGACTTAAACTAGGTGTTACATCTTGATATTGTAAATACGTTTTTAAAATGTTTATTCGTATGCCATTTTTTCAGCTTGTCAGTTTATCTTATAAAATATGCTAAAGCAGTTTTTTCAGTCATTAAAGAACTGAAGAGTTCCTGCCAGAATTTAAAAAAAATATATAAACACATTGAAAACGCTTACGAAATTTCATTAAATCATTCCCAGCTAGATTTAAGTTTTGGCTCAGTACTTCTTTTTAAGATAAACTGTTGGAAAGGGTTTTGTTTATAATTTTTTTGTGCAAATTCTATTTGAAAGGAGTTCAGTTCCTTCATATAGTTAGCATTGCTCGAAATTCTTCTGGAATTTGAAATAAGAAATATACTTTAAAGAATGATTATTGAAATTAGCATGTAGTTTTGAAATAATATAAGCATTCGTAATTTGCAAAATCAAGAAAACTGAAAAAAAATGTAATATTCATTGAATATGGATATGAAAAAATAAAGACGAATGCTTTATGAGAATAGCTGAAACATTGTTCATGCATGTTGTAGGAAAATAGTGCCCCTTATAGAATTTTATAGTCTATAGAATGGAGATAGATTGATTTTTCTTTTAACATTCTTCTTTAATTTCTGTTATTATAGATAATATTTCTTTACATTTACAATATTTGTTAATAATGAATCCTTTTATTTATTTTGATACATTAAAAATATTGCAAATTACTGAACTTACGATATTGAAAATTATAAAAAGGTTTAACAATAAACTATAGCATTAGCTTATAAAATTAAACAAATTGCAAAATTATTAAACTTCTATGCATTTTGAAATGGAATAAAATCGAAATGATTGCTTAAAAATGATCTTATAAAGAAAAAGTAGAGTATCAAATAGCTAAATACATAATACGGTGCTCATAGTTTTTATAGTATTTGTCTTTACAATAAATCAATAAATGATGAAATTCCATTTTCCATTTAATATGAGAAATAGTTTTGTGAGAATCGTGAATGGAATATTAATTACAGCATAAAAATTTACTGGATTTTGAAATGAGAGTTATTGTTGCTAAAATGATGCTTTGAAATTGAAATAGATTGTACTTTACAAACATATTATGACATGAAATGAACAAAAAGCTTGATGCGTAATATAAAATAGAATGCAATCAAAATTTTAACAAAAAGGGAAAAATTGCTTATACAGATTTACCTATGCATATTCACAAGATGCATTAAGTAATAAAGGACTGATAAATTTAAATAAATATTTTTTTTTAAATTTGAAATCGAACACATAATAAACCCCAAATCAAATTAAGTTTTTGTGCCTTAGAAAAAACATTCATTAAATTGCTGTTATAGATTTTGATTTTTTTTCATACTAAGGCAGTTCTAATTATATTTTTATGAATTATATCGATGATCTAAAGAGATTACAATCCATATGTCTGCTGTTTTTGAAGCGTTTTTTTTCTACAATTATTATTAATTTTTCTACAATTTTTGTATAGAAAAGAACTTTTCCTTGCATGGAGTTTGAAACTAAATGTCGACTCAACAATAACCATGTATAAATTGAAGGCATACAGAACATTCTTTAAATATTTAAAAATTGACAACTGAAACATTAAACAAATTTGATTTTTAATATGTAGTTAAACTAAGTTTTAAAAAAATTAAGACTTATAGTTATTACCGGCCACATACTACGCTATTTTTTTTATTTTTTTTTGTAGCTCGAAAGCTACTGTTTCAATATTTAGATAATAAATTAAACTAAGGAAGAACATCTTAAGATTAGAATGTTGACTATTAGTTCAAGAATTGTTTACTTCATAGAACAAAATATGAATATTGAAATGCTTGTGTTTTGTGATAACCCTTCGTCATGTATAAATGCTTTGTTTTACCATTTAAATGCAACATTTACTCTCATTTTTTAAAGAAGAAAATAAATGTTTCTAAAGAAAGTATATAAACCTTGGAAGCAAATTTGCGCTTCCATATTTTATCTGAAATTTGGAAATATGCCAAGTAGACATCATCACTTTTTTTTTAAATTCGAATGAATTATAACATAAAATTTACTTTTGACATAATAAATTAACATTTAATTTTTTTTAATATTATGCTCTGATTTATTCATTTAATAGACAGAGGAACAAACTTTCTATTTTAAGTAAAGAAATGTTGAAGATAAAATAATTACAACTTATACTAGGAGAGAATTTTGAGAGAATTGTTTCGTTTATAAAAATCAATTAACTTTTTTCTCACCTTCTGCAAATTGTGAATGATTTTTGTTGTGAATTTCTGAAGATATTTATAAGAGTTATTTAAGTTGAAACAAAACTATTAAATAAAATATCGAAAAAAATGTTAATAAGCTCAGCCAAACGATAATGAACCAAAAACGATTACAATTAAAAGTAAAGTGTGTAAAACGATGATGAATTTTGTGCAAAAGAAAAAAAAAATTCTTCGATTTTACAAATAGAGAAAGTCTGTTGATATTTTTTGGCTCACGGAGATTTTAGAAAGATAATTCTTTCGGTGTTTAACAAAAGAACGTTTAAAGTCTCCTACGCACAAGCTATTCGAAGCATTTAGGAAAAAACAGTCTACAATATTCAAAAAAATGGCAATCACAAGAACTCTTTTCGACGCCGTAAGCACCTTTAGTCAAATAAACAAAGCACCAGAGACTCGCATATCCTTTTGGAGATCTGGGAAACGTTCTATTTTGGGTCGCTTAAAATTTCACGATTCTTAGCATGTGAAGCTATTCTCCAGTGAACTTAGTGAACACCGTTTTAGTGTGCCAAATACAGAAGGTTCGCGTTAGGTTTCTGTTTCAGTAGGCTGTCAGATTCTTAATTTTAGCTAACGGATTGGATTATCGATAGTTCTCATAGGTTTTTGTTATTAAGGAGTAAAATGGAGTAATTAAATTAATGACAGTTTTAAAACGCCAATATTAATCCACGAGCATTTTATGATAAATAATAAAATAATGCAATTAACTTAATAACAGCTTTAAAAACATTATAAATAAACGAGTTTTGACGATATAAAAGATCATAAAGAATTCTACAAGTATGAAAACAGAAAACGTTTCATTAACACGAATCCTGAAGAAAAATAAATCCACCACTGATTATTTTTAACAAAATTCAAAAATTCATTGCACTGTATGATTTACTTATTAATTCCAAAGTTCCAATAGTGCTACCGAAAATCATTGCCATTTTTAACGAAGGTAAAACGTCTTTTTAAAAGATAAAAAATTAATGGTCGAATTTAGTTCGATGCTAGAAAGCATATATTTGTATACATATAAGCAAGAATTATATGCTGCTTTGTTGTCATATTATCTATTGGTAATAAAGAATATTTACCCTCCAAAGGCATATAAGAAACTGAAATTTTTATTGTTATCTTTAAAATGTCAGTGATTTAAAACAGTAAATTCACCCATAATAGTCTAAGATAAGCAGAACAATATTATTTTGCAAATGTTTATAGAATAAGGTTTACATAAAAACTCGCTGAAAAGAGAAATTTTTTTTTTACCTTATATTATTTTTCTCCAAATTTCTTATTATTCCAAATTCAAATATTTATCGATATATTAATTTGTTAATTCCAAAATTTGTTAGAGCAATTTAGGAATATTTAAAAAACGTAAGTAGCAGCAAAAATTAATAGCTAGACAGTACCGAGATATCAAATAAGACTGATTACCAATTTGAATTCATTTTATCTGAACAAGGGTGCAAAATATTTTTTCAATAAAAAATAGTTTTATGATAAAAATGGCGGGTTTTTTGATGTTAAGATATCAATATAAATATTTACTTATAATTATTTTTTTAGTGCGGTTGAAGAAAAAAATAAAAATAGAACTTTGTTTTTATTACAACATGATAAGAAAAAAAAATCATTTTTTATTCTGCGGTTTACTTTTGATAAACTTTACAAAATAGGTTACGTTCTGCAGATTGTACCGGATGATAAAGGAAATATTAATTCTTTTCTTGAGGTTTTGGAGGAAATTCATTGAACATTATTTATATTAAAAACCTACATTTGTGAAATATAAAGGAAATATATAATTTATTAGATTAATGATTTTTAAAAAAAAACAAGAATGAGAAAATATTGTTTTAGTTTCCTTATTAATTTTAAACAAATTTCAATGCATATTATAGAATAGTTTTTGGTAGTAAAATAACACATCACTTACATTAAACAACTAAATTCAAATTAATTTAAACATTGTACAAACATATTGTGAAAACTTCGTATCCATTTTTATTCTGATTCCTTTTAAATATTAACCATAAATATTTTGAACTGTAATCAATTTATAATTACTTTTCGATAACCTTTAATCAGTCAAGTTTAATAGTTAAATAGTTTATACATTATATTCTTATCATCTGAATCTTCGAAAAGAATTTTTCTTTTATACCAATCAAAATTTAGTGTAAGCATTAAGAAGATGTAAGAAGAACTTATTGAAACATAATTAATATAAATATCTATTTTTTTATAGAAACATAAAAAGAAATTTCCTCGAATAAATCCTGAATTATTGATACACAGTAGTAAAATCAAATTTAATAAAGTCAAATGTTAATTATAGTCATATTTCCCCATGTAAAACCATCTTGTAGTCATGTTATCAAAACAATAAACGTTTTGTTAAATTTTTATTTATAATATAAAAAATTTATTTTATTAATCTTTAAAAAAATCTTAATTTTTTTATTTATTTGAAAATCTATTTGTAAATTATATCAATTAAAAAAATTATATTATTTAACATTCATCTGATAAAAGTTACCAAATCAAGAAAAGTTAGATTATTTTAATAGAAAAATAAGACATCATAGTTGAAAAAAATTTAATACATACAAATATATTTTAATATATTTTAATTTAAATGAAATATAGTTTAATTTATTTAATTTAAGATTTAAAAATATTTTAGAGTAATATAAAATAGAAAGAGATAAAAATTGGATGAAAAAATTAACGATTGAAAGCAAAATTTAAGTTGATGTGTTAAATTAGGCCCCAAACATTAAACGCTAAGGACTAATGGTAGCATGCTTAATAAAAAGTCATGATACCATTAGATTTTTGTTAACAATTAAAAAAAAATATTCTTTGGAAGCGAAGGATTAACAACAGCATTTATTTGTAGTTAATTCATAATAACCAAGTAAATAGTCTTAATATACTTCAAATAATTTTTCAAACTTCATCCGCATTTTTAATGAGAATTCCTAGTGAATCATAATACTTTGCGTAAGATCATATTTTGATTGATTGCATTGATAACTTGAACTTAAATGCAGCATGTAGTCCTTACATATTTATTTTATATATTTTTTCAATGATAAAATAAATACATGTTACTTTAATTAAAATTCTATATACTTTTGAAATGCATGTAAAGAAAAGCATTAAAACGAAAATTTTCTCGGTATAAATAAGCGAAAAGCCAAACTTCAGGTCGTTACCCCTAAAGTAAGCATTCTTGAGTTTTTAGCAATTTTTTTAAACGTGTAAATGAAGTGTTAACCCCTGAGTAGAAAAAAGAACTGATAAAAAAAAGAAAAATTTATCAGAAGTGTCACGTATGTCACCTTCGTTAATGCTTACGATCCATTGGAGCAAAGCCATTTTACGAAACTGATGCTATGTAGGAAGCTATGATAAAAAGAAAGTTCTCTTTTTTCAAAAAAAGAAAAAAAAAATTATGCTTTCACCATTTTTGTAAAATATTTTTTCTTTAATTTAATCTTAAATTGTATTTTTAATTATCTTCCTTGTTTCTTTAAATTCGAATTTCATAGAAGTTTGACATTATAATGTCATGATAGATTTTTTTTTCTTCGATTGGCTGTAAAAATATTTTCCTTGATTTAAAATATATCCTTTAAACATAACATAATGGCAACTTAATGAATATTTTTTAAGCAGGCAATATTAGACTATTAAATATTTTGGAAATATAACACTTAACTTTTGCTACAGTAAATGAAAGGCTTGACAAATAATTTTTAATAATAATTAAAAAAAATATTTAAAATATTTTAATCCATGGATTTTTTTAATAAATTCTTATTATGTAAGTATATGTATTTAAAAAGTTAAAAATTAAATTAATTTTTTTGAAAAATAACATTTTTAATTTAATAGTTCTTAATAAAGCTTTCTCTAATCTCATTTCAAACATTTCGTTTATTTTTTAAAACCAATCAAGATTTATTTTACAGTCTGATTTATACGAAGAATAATATTAAATAAAATACACGAGGCTGTATAATAATGATTATATTACTAATTACCCATTTTTCACTCATTACTTTATTTTAAATTTAATGCAAGTTTTGCAATGTGTAATAATTTAAAATGATTTAATTTTACTATATGAATTTTATTTTTACTTCAAATTAAGATATTTCTGAGAAATTGAATTCTTTTTCAATGAAAAATATTACTTTCCTCAATAATTGATGTTAATTTTATTTTTTTAATAATTTACATAAGTAAATGCATTAAAAACATTAATTAAACTTCATATTTATAATAAGAATGAATCATCTGCTTACGAATAACAGAAATATATAATAAATGGCAAAGAAGATTTAAAGGGAAAAAAACCCACATTTACGATGACTGGCTTTATAAAACTGTAATACTATCTTACACATAAAGTTTCAAAATATGTTTGTGTAAAATTTTTTTATACATGCCTTCTAGTATTACAAAATCGTGAAATGTGTAAAAACATTGCTGATAAACGTTGTTTAATGGGTCCCCTAATTCAAAACAGAAACGAAACTAGATACTCCTTTAACAGTCAGGGTCATTGTGGAGTAGAAGAGCACGTGTTTTCATTTCCTGGTATAATATGTAGAACAATCAGAGGCAAACATTGCGGTTTGGAATGCGACGCATTTTTTTTTTATGTAGCAGTTCAGATCTGAAAGAAGATACGAAATTTATATATTTTTCTTTTTTCAACAAATAAAAATGATTTATTGCACTTCTTTCAACTTTTGAAGGAGCATTTCAAAATAATCATTTTTTAAATGAAGATATATGCAGCGTTTTTAAATTGCAATTGTAATAAAAGATGCTTGCATTTGACTTAACTGTTATCTCGGATTTTGAAAGAAATAGATGTAAGTGAAGTGTTGTTTCTCTTGAGATAGAAAGGAATGAAATGTAGTTCTTGACAGACTTATCTAACGTCTATCAGCATTTTGCAGAACGGAAGGGGGTCAATAGGATCTAGAAATGTGTTATTGATGCATCAAATCTTTTAAACAAGCATAAACATTAATATAAGAAGTAGAACGATTCCATAATATGAAATAATGATTTAATTACATCAATAAGCCTTCTTTTCTATGCATAATAGCAATCACACACTTATGAAAAGAAGAAAAATGAATTTTCTAGAGTTGTTACTGTAATTAAAAAAATGAAATAGAAATTTAAATATTTACAACCCAGATAAGAGAATTTAATATATTATTTAAGCTAGCAAAACCAGCTTTTAAAAAATAAATTTTGTTAAAATTAAGAGTGAAAAGAAGCGAAAATATCAGACGATAATTTTAAAGTTTATGAGGAACATTTTAAAAAGATAATATTTTTAAAAATTAATTAGATGTTGGGAACGGAAAAATTCATTGTGAATGAACAATGAAAATGGGAATAAAAAATAATGGACAGTTTATGAGGAATTCCATAAAGCGATTAACTAAAGAAGGAAACCAGGATATCTGGGCATCAAAGCTTTTTAGAATTATTTTTCAATTACTAATTATTAATGTGAGGAAAAATTTCAAGAATTTAATTGATAAATGTAAATAGAATGTTATTGATTTTACTTTAATTTATATTATTCTTTCAGAAATGCAATTTATGGGGCAATAAAGGTATACATTTTTTACTACTATATATATAGACGTATCTAATTGGATGAATCTATAGAAATTATTCAGAAATTTTGATATTTATTTCGTTAATTTTATTTATTTGTGAAATAACATTATGTAGTTAGAAATAAAAATTTCTGAATAAATTTTATTCAATTTAATCCAATTATGATGCAATTTGTAGTGGATTGAATTTTACAAATATAATCCACTACAAGTTGCATCATAAAACAACACCGCTGTAATAACTAAATATTAACATGCGAAATATGTTTATAAGGGCCTCTCCCTTGTTAATATTTATTATTCCAGCTGTATTCCTGAACTCATTTTCGAATCTAATACAAAAAAATCCACTCCGTTCATAATTGGAATCTCGGCGAGTCTTAAATCTTAGATAGAAAAATGAATATTCTTCTATATTAATCTGTAAATGACCCGTGAAAAGTATTGCACCCATAACACTCGAATATGACAACTGTGTCCCACTTTCTCTCTACGCCCACTTTAAGAAATAACAAAAGGCTCTCTCACGAAATCCAACAAACAGACCCAATCCAAAGTCATTCTCCCCTATTCCCCTCCCCTGCTCTAAATAAAGCTCTGCAGATAACATTGGTAGCACCAAGTCTGCCCCTTCACGTTCCACCTTCCAAAGCTACAGAAATAAAATAGACCTACAGGTTCAAATGGCAACCGTGTGTGTTTTTCCGCCAACTCCCCTCCCAGCATCCTAAGCCAAGTTAAGGCACGCTTCCCGACTAATATCAGGTTCTAAAAATGTTCTGGTGGTAGACATTTTTCCGAGCTTGGCAAGCAGCCCACAAGAGCTAGAGTTCTTTTGGAACGTCAGGCCACGAGCAAGGATCCTTCCCGTTTTTCTTTCTTCTCTTTGCTGGATCCCGAAGGCGCTGGTATTTCCAGTGAGGTAAGGAGCTCTCTTAAAAACGAATCTTGGATTGTAGGTTCGATTCATTTTGAGTAAAGACTTGCAGTTAGATTCAGTGAGTAGAATCGTCTTTTGGAATACTTCTGTGCTTTCTGATGATTATTTGGCTTTCGATTTTTCATAATGATTGACAGCTGTTTAGCTGATTGTGTGTGCTGAATAAAGAATCCAAAATGGACGACATGGATCACTATGGATATCGAACGAAATTTTTTTGTGAATTGATTGAAAATGGAGTGGAAATGCTTATGGGATTTATTCGGAATTTGAAATTTGTTCCAATATTAGCAGCCAAATATGTGGGAATTTCGTTTCGGAGTTGCTGATTGTTTCTAATCGTAGAATATTTCATTGTACAATCTGTGTTCTGTACTTCTTTGAATAGTACTTAATTCACCAATTGTGCTCTCAGAGATTTGATTTAAGAAAGAAAATCGTTTCTGAGAATTATCTGGCATCCATGTCCATTTAAAAATATCCTTCTCTTGAAATTTGTCTTCGAAACAAATAATGGATATTTTGATTTTTGCCATCTGATATTGGGCATGAGGTGCACCATTTCTTAATTTGAGTGGATATAAAGTAAAGGTTGAATAGTTAAAGATTTGCATAAATTTATCTTTTGAAATTGGATTCAAGTGTTAAAAATACTTAAAAGAATATTTTAATATATTTTTTGGTTCATGAAGAAATTAGGCCAGAAAATAAAAATAAATAGATATTTTAATCGTTTCTGTATCTTAAGCGTTTATAGTTCCTATTAATAGATACTTTAATCGTTTATATTGTCTTAATGTTTTTTAGAATTATTTTTGTTTTGAAAAAAATCATAATCTGCCATTAACATTGGCATCATTTTAAATCGATTTCGTTCATGTTTAAACTGTAACAATAATGTACCATTTTCAAAATTTATGCACAGCATCTAAAGTAATACAAATTATTTTCATATACACGAGGAAGTTTTGTAGCAGGATTAGTTTAAGAATTATAGTTACTAAAACAGATAAAACTATTATAATGATGTCTCTATCGCTTTATTTTTCCATTTTAAAGGGATTTTTAAATTTGAAACCATTGAATTGAATGAATTTAAATAGCAAATTTACGTTAATTTAATACAAATGGCGAACTTTTAAAGAATTTATGCTTAAATATCCTATGTTTGAGAAACATTATATGTTGGCAATCCAATTTGAAAATTAGACATAATTATGAAATATATTTTAATAGAATTTAAAGTAAAAAACGAAAAGAATTATGCATTAAAGATTTAAATAATCAGAAAAGGATCATATTTCATTAAATGATTTTGTAATTTTAAAAAAAATGTGCTTGTTGCTTAAGTTTTAATTTAAAAAAAATGTTTTGCTTTTTTATTTGTGATAAAACTTTTTTATGTAGTAAAAATACAGATTAAAAAATTACTAGCATTAGCTTATATGCCGTTGTTACTTTTTGTTTTCTCAAAATAATCTCAAATTAAATGAAGGATATTCATTCATCAAGGATATTCAAAGGATAATGAAAAACAAATTTAATCATATTTTGAAGCCTGGTTGTATTTTATAACAAAAATACTAATTTTTAAAATTTAAATTACGGTATAGATTTAATTTTCTTGATATATGTTGTAACGAAATTTATGAAATATTTTTTATTAAAATGTGTTGTTTATTTATAATAAATAAATATTCTCTCAATAGCAATTTAGATACCTAATTTTAATGTAAAATTCTCTTTTAATTTAAATATAGGATTGGAATATTATTTGTCCATATAATATAATATTGATTTACTTTGCCATTGAAAAACTAAAGCAATTATTACAAACTAATTCATTTCGTAATTTGTTAGGAATGATTCGTAAAAAATTACTAAAAGTAGAAATGATTACTAAAATTTACTAAAACTAATACCACGGAAACATCTAGTTATATTATTGATTGTTAAAATCGAACATGCTAGATGTTTCTATTTTCTCATTATATAATTTTTTCAATTAAATATATCCCTTAAAACAATTAAGTTGAGAATGGTAACATATTTCCATATTTAAAATTTATTAACATTTTGAAATTTAATTCTATTCAAAAATCAAGTTCTAAATATCCGAAATACAATGAATTTTGCCATAACGATATTTGTTCATATGTTATCATATAAATATTATTGAAATTAATGAATATATATTTATATTTCAGGTGTAAATAATCATCCACATATTTTCCACATGGCAGATGACGATAGAGAATACAGGTATTGTTTTCTATTTAAAACTAACAAATAGTTTTTATTCTACAAAAAACATTATTTCTATTTTCCGTATACTTAATTTAATGGGCGAAATGAGGAATTATATATAGTTATCATCCCAAATAACTTATAATTTATTAAAATTCTTGTTTTTAAAATTTAAAAATTGTGTTTACTTTATATAGTTATTAATTATTTCGTTTGTCTTTTTAACAGAAAATAAAGATTCAAGTAATTTGGTCTAAGCATTATTTTTGCTAAAGATGGTTAAAAAATATTTAAAATTACTAAAGTAAGGGAAAAAAAACTGAAATTTGGCACTTTTTTAAATTTAAATATTATTTTAAAATTCATGTATTCTTGCTAAGCGATTTTATAACTCATATGCCAACTAAAAAGTACTAAAATTTTCCAATTTCATTTGTTAATTGTAAAGTTGAAATAAAATAATACGATAAATATTGATTTGAATTTTACATTGAAAGATGCAAAATTAATTTTATTAAAAAAATATGCTTATTAAAAAAAACATGCAAATGATTTTATTTTATTTCTGTTAAAGATGGCAACAACCTTAAAAACAAAACTTTAAAGGAAATATTTATTTTAAATATATGTAAATAAAAATGATCATAATGAGTTCTGTAGTAATTCCGACATTATAAAACTAGAGTCATGTATAGCTTTTTGTGGCTTCTTAATTGCTTTATTATATATATGTTGCGCTATACTTGTAGCTTTTAACCATGTAGTTGCTTTAGTAGTATCACATAGAGCAGAAAAATGCTGTCAATATTTCATGCTATTTTATAACCTTGACTATCAATAGCCATGTTTTGAATTTCGTATTTATTGTCAACAGCCATACAAATATTTATTGTGGCATAGCAAAATTATTCGTTTCATTAAGGTTTCTATTTTGAGATAACTCTTGCTGGAAAACTTTTCATATGACATATTTAATAAACGAGTTCAAATTCAGAATGTTTAAAACTTTAAATTCTTTCATTAAAAAAATACAGTAAAAGAATTATTACAGTAACATTGTTCATATACGATATTTATTTGATTTAATAAAATACAAACTTAATTAGATTTAACAAAATCTTTTCATCGATAAATAAATAATTATTCAAAGTAATTCTAACAAAAAACTCATTTTTAATAATAAATCTTATTTATAAATATATATTAGTTTAACATTTTGTTAAATATACATCTTTTATTATATTTTCAAAATTATAAGTTGGTAATATTGTTCAAAAACACATGATACAATTCTTTCAAATTTTACTTAATGCAGATATCAACCATAAATATAAATATATCAATTTTATATGAATTTTACATAATTTTTTATATAAATTCTTATATAAATTTTTTGTGGAAAATAATCTTGATAATTCTAAAAAAAGCATTTATTTATATCTTTTTTAAAGAAAATTTTTAAATATTCTTAAGAATGTAGCAACCTTTCCTTTGTACTTCTTTGAAAGTAATCAATACTTTATTTTAAAAGCCTGAGTATAAAGTAGAGAGTAAGCATAATTCATCATGATTGACATAATTGGAAAAATAACCATAATTGGCAAACATTGTGCAACATAATTTGAAAATTATTTTCAATAGTGTAATTATTTCTAAGTATATTCATAAAGATTTAAAATAAACATTTTTCTATATTTTTATTTTTTTAAGGAAATTATTTATTTATTCTGTCTTTACATCTTGATCTATAATGCTATTAAGGATGTCGAATTAAAAAGACTTTTAATTATTCTGCTAAGAAACTCTTATTATAAATTTTTATTTGTAGACAATAATTATCTAATTATAGAGCAAAATTAATACATAAATTCGATATTAAAAACTATCAAAGTCTCTTTAATGTTAACTGCATTAAGAGAGCTATGCAGTTAGCATACATTTTAATAACTAATTAAATATGATAAAAGTAATTAATTATGACAATAGTAAATATTAGCATAAAAATAGAGTGAATATTCAATTTTAATAGATAATTAAAAGACACACTTTAGTTTTTACGATAGCGATTAAACATAATATGCAAATTTAAGCTTCAGTGAATAGATTATATGCTTTTGCTGTCGTTGCTTGATAGTCAGGGTTATAGTCAAAATCGCATGCAATGTAAAGGCTTTTAGCTGTAATACGTAGTGCCCTGCTAATTCTTACCATTCCATGTACTGCAGCTGAAAAGAAAATACCAACAAGAAGTTAGAGTATTTCGAAGCACCGTACTCGCCACTGTTAGTTCATACCCAAGCATAGATTTTGGGGACTGAATTTACTTTCCTATCTGATAAAGGTAGGGTAATTCCTACTTGTGCGTTTTCATCCCCGTGTGACCAGTTTTCCCATATTCAGCATGGTATCCCTTCCCCCTTCCGCAACCATCTGTTTCAGTCCAATTTCCTAGTTTGGTTTGCATACTGCATTGTATATAACTATATTTGATTTACAGGTGTGAGAAGAAAATAAATAGTAAGTAACATGGCTTTGTTTGGGATAGTCAAAAATGAAACAAAAATTATAGAATATTTAGAATATAATGTTTGATTTTTAAAAAATGGTCCATAATTTTAATTGTTCTGTGCTAAGAAAATATTTTACAATGCTCTTTTTTCCTCCAAATTAGCACACACACACACACACACACACACACACACACACACACACACACACATAAAAAAAAATGAACATATAAAATAAAAAATAAATATTGGAATAAAATGGAACATTTGAAAAACATGGAATTATTGGAAATAAAAGAAAGTTATATAAACATGGAACAATTGAAAATAATAGAACATTTGATAAACATGGAACAATTTTAAATAATGGAATGTCTGATAAACCTAGTACGGCTGGAATAAATTCCTGAGAAGCTTGAAATATGTAAGGAATAAAATAATTGATGTCCATGTTTATTTTTTTCATGATACCATACGAAAATTAGCTGAATATTTAAATATTTGAATTTGAATTTCTTATTTCTGAATGCTTTTATTGAAAAATGCTTTAGATTATAAGATCAGTATTTAAGTTTGCTTCAAATGATTTATCACAAAGAATCTATTGGAAAGAGTATATTAAAAGCAAAAAATAAAGTTAATGTAATATATTACTGCTTATTTAAAATTCGTTCCTTTAAATAAATAGAGTTGAAAAGATGGCGAAATAACAAAAAAAAATTATTTTACATACTAAGCGTAATCAGATATTATGACGATGGAATAATTTAATAAATATTTAGTTTTATTGTCTTTTAAAGATAAAATTATTTCCAGGCAACACTTTAATAAAATTATGCGCACATTTTTGTTTTTAATTTATAATGCATGTTTTAAATTTATAAATAAAAATATGTAAACTATTATGCATGTTATATTCTTCTTCCTATTTTTTGTTCCTTTCCTCTAGCACGCCATTTTCTCTCTTTCCCCTGCACTAAAATATTTTTTGAATTTGAATTTTTTTTGGCTTCATTTATTTTCCTGTTTCTTTTTGTATTTACTTTCTATGAACATTTTATGTTTTGTTTCTTGGTATTTATAGCGAAAAAACACTTTTTTCTTTATATATTAATTTATTCAAGTAGACTTCTACTTTAAATATAAGAAACCACTTTTAAAAAAAACACTAAATACTTGTAAAGGGATCTGAAAGAAGCTATCTTATTAGACATATTCCAGTAAAAAATTCTGGCATTAAAACTAAAATGATTAAAAAAAACACACCTTTGTTCTGTATTTTCGATTCAATATTAAATTTGATATTTCATTTGATTAATTAACAGATACATATTTATCCTGATATTATGTTACTTGCATATATTATGTTATATGATTGAATCTATTCTTCACAAATATTGGTATTCTTTTTTCCAACAGTTTTAAATGTATTTTAAAGAAAATAGCACTTAAATCTTTATTTTATACACCGCACTAGAAAAGAGAATCCTATTATTTATAATCTTAATTTTTATCTTAGTACTCGAGATAGTCTTGAATGACCCGCTCACTTCAATCTTTTTTGCTGCTTATCTTTAAGGCACTAGTGCATTCGCAAGTGTAGAGCAATTTGAAGAGAAATATTTTGAATATTATTTTTTTCTTAAAATGAAACATTCTTATAAAATTACTGTTTTTTAAGGCTTTGGGAAGCTTTTTTTAAAAATTTCATACAATACTTTGCATGCTTTTTTAACCTTTATGCTCAGAGTTAAGGAATTATTTTCATTATAAATATTTAGATTTTTTTTTGCTGAGTATTTTTTAAATTTTTTCTTTAAACTCTTTTAAATTTTTGTATTTTTTTTATCCAATAAAAATTTTATTACAAATATAATTTATGAATAAATATTTAAATTTCTTAAATAGAATTTTCTGAGGAATTTTGTACAAAGACATTTCTTTAACTTTGTACTTTAAAGGATTTTTATAACGAAAAAAGCTTTTAATATTTTAAATGTCCATTTAATCTAACTTTTAAAATATTATTTAATAAAAATATATTTAAAAATTGACTTAAAAACGATGATATAGAAGGTAACTTAAAATTGCTATTAATATACATGTAGATATTTGAATGAATTTATTTTTTATTTTCAAATTACTTTACTAACATTTATTTTATAAACACTTTTCAGCGAATCGGAGGAGGAGGAAGAAGAAGTAGGAAGGTATGTATAATTTAATAAAAATAATAATTATAGTAGATAAAAGTATAATAAAAATATAATAGTGTTATAAACATTAAAATTTAAAATATATTTAAAAATATAAAATTTTAAGAATGAAATTTAGCACTATAAAATTAGTTTTCAAAATAAATGTAGCTATATAGTTTACTTATTTGAATTGATTTAGATGAATCACTGTTTTGATACAGCAATTTCTGAACTACTTTTATAAAAATTATTTAACTATAGCTTATGTATTTAAAATTAACAAGGATTTTGGGGGAAAAATCTCCATAAATTTAATTTTAAACATTTCCAATTATAAGTATGTGCGAAATAAAGAAAATGATAGAATATAAAAATATAAGAAATTAAAATTTTTAATATTAGAAAATTTTCAAAAAGCAATTTTGTCGTTTTGTTTTGTTTGAAAATAAATATTCGTTAATTATTCTTAATTAATTAAATTTTTTTCTGAAGTAAAATATTTTTTAAATTTTTTTAATTAAGTTTATGGGTTAAAATATATAATTTTTTATTTATAAAAAAGTCTAATTATTTTTTATTTACTTTTATTTCAGGAAGAAGTACGTATGCCTCCTTTTTAATTAGCTCATTATCACTAGAATACTTCAACAAGAATGTAACCCTGTTAATTTTTAATATTTTTAAAAAGAGAAGTACTTTCATTTTATATATTTATATATACAATTCATATATATGATTTTCATCTTTAAATAGAACTGTCTGTGAAATGCATAGCTTAAAATACTTACTTATAACTATAAAGTATAGTGTACAAAATAACTTATTAAGTTTACATTTTCTCAGTGTTATAATTTATATGTACAGCAGAGACAAACAGAAAAAAAATTCAGTTGAAATTCAAAAATAAAAATGCTGATAAAATCTACTATTTGCTTTTAAAAAGTAAATTTATGATTAAATCAAATTACTTTTTTTTATCTACAGATATAGCATGCAACTTACTCAGTTAATGCAGCTTTAAATTATGCAATTGTTGGTGTGGCTTTTTTTAACATATGTTGGCAAATGCGTACAGAAATGTCCACTCCAATCGTGGCCTTGTAGCTAATTTCAAAACCGTTAGGAATTCAGTTTTCAAATGAATTAATTCTTTAAATGACATAACGAATTATATTTTATTTTTATTGATATTGTTGGGGAAAAAAATACGATGTCCAATTGTTACATGATCCCCAATCCTATCATTCATAACCATAAAAATATTTTAGATATAATAAAATTTTAAACAAAACAGAACTAATCTTTTGTGATTAACATAGGTCGAATTGTGAAATTTTGAATTTCATCATTCTGGAACATTTAAAGACTGCCACGAGAAAATAGAATTCTTTGATTGGATGAACGTTTATGAGTAAACTGGTGAAAAGATATAAATTAACGATATTTAAAGTTTCAATACCCGACTTATACCGAACCAGCCTACCTTACGAGTTTAAAGCGAGAGAAGCTTTGAATATCAATATTCCAGATTTCAGACCATTTCTATAGCTACCTCAAGAAAGATCTGCGAATTCAATGAATGATATTTCATTCAG
This sequence comes from Argiope aurantia, assembly GCA_026543865.1. NCBI lineage: Eukaryota > Metazoa > Arthropoda > Arachnida > Araneae > Araneidae > Argiope > Argiope aurantia. The sequence goes on from JAPMOR010064276.1 coordinate 1,918,424, forward strand.
GTTCCTAAAATAATGCAATGCAAATCCTCATTATCCACTTCATATAGATGCAAAAGAGTGGATTTCTTTTTTGTTGGAAAGGATAGTGTATTAAAAGTATTTCGCAGAAGATAGGATTGGGAAATTATATAAGAATTTAGAGTCTTTGTATTCCCTTATTTGACTCATATAAACTACTATTATTTCGATTATTTCTTCACTTATTGCCACTGGAAATACATATTTATCTCTAGTGATAGAGAGATTATTATTGGGCCATTATTAGAGTAGACATCCTGTATATTATATAGTTCATTAAATTTATAACAAAGATAAATATTGCTGCAGAATACTTTCCGATAGTTCAAATTATTTTTGAAGCTGACAAGTAAAATATGTCTAAGCTTAAACTTTTAGGAAAAACTGGTTTTACCATCTAAATTTTAAAGTACAATAAATGGTATTTCCACATTCATTTACAAGTGTATTATAGAAACTTTTTTTGATAAAATCATTTTACTTAATTTGAAATTAATCAATCTCTATATTTCATTTGATACTTGAAAATTAATGGAAGGGTGGTAAAAATTATAGTTTAAACAGCAAAAAGTAACATTAATTTACAAAAATTCGTATCTTTGAAATATTTCACTGCATTTTTTGTTCAGCCTTTATAAAAAGAATAATTATTTAAATTTCTTAATCCCAAATACGCGAACTTAGAAAACAAATGATACAATTATTCAGAGATGTCTAATTTCATTAATAAATTTCCTACATTCAGGAAAATGAGTTTTTCAAAAAAGTTATAGTTTAGTTCCTGGTGCTAATAGCTTTTTTTGATTTCCTTTTATCCAGGGCATCAAGTGGACAAAAAACAACGTAAGTGCAATGCATATAAGATTGAGAACATGCACTTTAAAACCTCACCCTTTTCCCTTACATTATCCCCTTCACCAAGTCCGACAACTGCATGAATCCGAATGCTTAATGATCCCTTACTTTCCTCTGTAATTCCCATTCTTTTCCCATACATTTGAGCTAATGTCTGGGTTTTGTCTGTATTTTTTAATGATTTGCTAAAGAATAAAATATTTTAAAATTTTTTATATAAATTTTGTGTGAATGAAACCATTTATATGCATTATGGAATTTTTGCTACTTTTTGTTGGCAGAATCTTTTTTTTTAATTTTTTTTTTGCCTGATTTTGAGTTTAAATTATTTTCCATTATTATTGATGTTTGCTTTTACTTCAATTGAGTAATAAATTGTTATTTTAAAATATGAGAAATCTATTTACGTTTTATAATTTTATTTATTTATTTTTTTGATGTTCAACAGAAACACTTTTATAATTTTTGCAATAAATGGTCATAAAAAATTAGCATATAAATCTACAGTTTTAAATTCTGCAGCTGCTTTTTTGTAACATTCTATAGATGTTAAGCGCTATTTTAGATCTTATCATTGCGTATTTAGTATACTAACTAATGTGCTATAAAATTTAAATCAACACTATCAAATAGTTTAAGCATTTTACTTTCAAAATTACAAAATTTAAAATATTACAATTGCGTTTGAATTAAGTACATCAGACTGATTATGCATAATCTCTTAGATATTTAAAATTTAGATAAGTGTTATAGAGATAAAATTTGAAAATTCTAGGAAACGGGATTAATAATAAACAACAAAAATAAAATAAAATAAATATTCAGAGCAATATAACTCAATTGAAAGTACACAACATATTTTAAGCATGTTAAAATGCACGCTATTGCCTGCTGTTTCAGTTCAATTAAATATTTATTTATTTGAAAGTTTTTATAATTTTTATATTATGTTTAAAAACTTATTAATATAGAGATGTAAAGAGTAATGGATGAGAATATTTATTTGTTCGATTTATTAAAATACTTCTTAATCAAAACAAATTTTCTTTGATATGATACTTTCTTATTTGTTATATTTAATTTAAAATGTTATTTTTTGTAATTATATCTTAGTACGAACTAAATCTACTGGTTAATACATCCATTGAGATTTTCTAAATTTTTAAATAAAGATTTTATTTATTAATATATACTATTAATATCTAAAACTGAAATTTTGTAATAAAATTTTCTTGTCTTTAGTACACATTTTAAAATTAACTTTTGGCAAGTTCTTCCAGTTTTAATACAATTTTTTTCTACAGCAGAGAAGAATCTCAACCAAAAATGACTGAAGCCGAAATCGCCATGGAGGTACGGAAATGTGTTATTCATTTTCATATACAAGAAACAAAAATAATTTACTTACAATTGTAAGTTACACAAAGTTTACACATATAAAATGACATAAATTTAATCAAGCAATAAATCAATAAAGCTTATAAAAAGCTTGAGAGATAAAGTAATAAAACTTATAAAATAACGATTATTTGATCTTGCATGAAAAATCAGTTTTCATGCAAGCTCAAATTTTACTTATATTGCTCATGAAAAAATAATTCTTAACCTTTTAAAAATATTTTGATAGCAGAGAAAATTGCTTTTATTTTTACTGAAAAAAGAAATTGAAAGAAAAATATGTTCTTAAAAACCATAAAAAAATTTGTAATATAAAATACTGTCATTTCTGTCTTTGAAAAAAAATCGTCCATTTTATATGGAATTTTATTCAAATATTTTTATAATAGAGGGAAATATTCCTAAGATCATTTGATTGTTGAAATAGCAAAAATAAAGCAAATTAAAATGTCACATGAGAGAATGAAGTGAATACATTTTTATAAAACATTAAAGTTGTTCAATTTCATAAAATTGGAAAAATATTACAAGTTATCGATATTTGCTTTACTTCAGATCAGTATATTATAAAATTAATCTTAATATTAATATTATATCTCCCAAAAATATATTTTTAGAATAAATTTAAGTTCTTAGATAAACTTTAAACTAGATAAAGTAAAATTATAAAATTTTTTAATGAAGCAAATTTATTAAATTTAGCAAAAACGTAATTATTTGTCCAGTCCAAATTACATTTCTTTACTTTAATGAAATCCTTATAAGCATAAGAATATAGTTTCATGTCCTTATTATATTTCTCTATCGATATTTAAAAAAAAATGTTTTGATAAAATTGCAGTACATTATTTAATGGTTAAGAAAAATGAGTAAATTATAAAACAAATTTATTAAATTTGCTTCAGGCATAATTTGAGAAATTCGTTTTCTATTTCACAAAGTACATGTTTAAATTTAGTTTAATTTAAAATAGGAATACCATAAATTTGTTAAATATGATTAACGATGTGATGTCGGTGTCATGGCATAGGGGTAGTGTGTCTTCACCGTGATTTGGTTACCCCGGGTTCGAGTCCCGATTTGGGCATAGTTGTTCTTCTTCCGGGTCCTATCCATGAGGTGTGTGAATGTGTCCTCCTGTAAAAAGTTGTTGTGCAAGCGAATGTGACACATGAAGTAGCTAAGTCGTACACTTGGTCCTAGTTGGCGCTCCTGGAAAAACAAGAGACGCTCGCTCGGCTTAAATCGTTGACAGGTAACTGTCAGCGGGCTTGTAAAGTGGCATAAGTCACAGCAAGGATATGAATTTTTTTTATTTGAGTTGCATTTCTTCTTATTATTAATTTCAGATAAAAATTTCTTAGTAATATAAAAATTTAGAATAAAAATACAGCGAACTTTTTAAAACTATCTAAGAGATGAGTATTTATTGAATGTACATTCCATTTTTTCATGTATATTAAGAATCAGAATGACAAAATGCATTTTCATTCTTCGTCTTGCAGGAGAAGTTGAGGAAGAAGAAGGAGGAAGATGAAGCCATGTGGGCAGAGTACATCGCCCAATGGAGGAAACAGCGGGCAAAGGAAGAGGAAGAGCTAAGGAAGCTCAAAGAACGACAAGTAAGTACACATCCCAAGTACCCACAAGAAATAACTGCAAGCTATTCTTTATATCCAAGTTTTCTCTCTTTGTTTCTGTAATATTGTCAAAATTTTGTTAATAATTGTTTCTGATAAGAGATAACAGTTTTGCATCTTACAACATGTACAGATAATTTTGTTCGTTAAAATATAAGAGTACATATGATACAACTCGAATATTACCGAAAAACACAAGAGGTAATTATAAAAAAAAAACTGGAAACAATTAAAAAACTATGAAATGAACTTTTTTTTTCTGAAATTTCCTTTCAATTTCATTAATTTTAGCATCAGGTTTTTATAGTTCTGTTTGATAAGAAACAAAGCAGATAAAAAAATGCTACGTACAATAAAATTACACAGATATGAAAAAAATTATTTAATAATATTAATAATTACCAAATTCCATGTCAAAATTTATTCAGAATCCTTCAATCAAACTCAGTTTTATGTTTTACAATAAAAATTTATAAATATATTGGAAAATTGATATGAAAAATAACTGCTATTGTAAAAAATAAGCACTGGAAATCGCAAGAGCAAAATGGGATGAAATAATTCTCACTAGACGTCAATTCCCCTATAAAATTATTTTTATCAAAGCACAATCAATATTTATTTCCTCAAATGATAGCAGAAAAAGGTCAAAATTCAGTATAATTTCTAATTAATTAAAACACTAATTAAAATTTTAAAAATTACATCTTACATCATTGCACTTAGGTATAAATGTGTCAAATTTCGACACAGTAAGTCGAATTATCTACATTTAGAAAGTCAAAGCACAGACACAGACACGTATTTATCTTTATTATTATTAATGATAGAGATGAACATGCATGTGTACAAATGCATTCTTGGGTAAATATAAATATGTTTCTATGTGTATACACATTGAATTTTGCAAATTTTTTTAGCCAAATTGAGGAATCCTATAGAAGTAATTAAATTTTGCATTATATATATATATATATATATATATATATATATATATATATATATATATATATATATATATATATAGTTTAATATTCTGAGATATACTGCACATTTTTCATGTACACATACATCGATATACACAGTAATTTCTTTACAAGTGTTGTTTCTTTTCTCCCTGTTATTACTTTTTATCATTAGCAGTTGTATGTATTTGATGCATGTTTTATATTTCATAGGCGAAACGAAAAGAAATAAGAGCCGAGCAGGAGAAGCGAATGATGGAACTGAAGAGGCGACAGGAAGAGCAGAGACAACGAGAGATCGTACGTAGATATTTTAGCTAGAACTTGGATACTCTTTTATCAAGACAGATAGAAACAATTTTATACAAAAGTAATAAAAACTGTTGATATAAATATGCAAATTGATATTTAAAAGTCTTTTAAAAATATTATTATTTTTTTACTACAAAATAGATTTTTTTTTCATTTTTATTTCTTTTTAACTTTTAGTCTTTAAATTTTAATTGTTTATTATAAATTCTATGGGAATTGTTTTTTTTTCCAAACTCATTCTAGGGAAATATCATGAATATGTAATTAAAATTTAATTAAGGAAGTCGATAAAGTGGCAGTTAGATTATGAAGATATAAAAATATTTTATTTTCATTTGGAACCAAAACAAAGGGAAATTTCTAAACTATAATATGTAAAGAAGTGAGTGAAAAATCGATTACAAAATTACATTTTTACAAAAATTGAGTAAATTAAATTAAAGAAAAAGAGTTAATTTTTTGTAATATACATATATTGAGATTGTAATGTACATATATTGTGATACATACATTGAAATTAAAATAATATTTTGTTAGTATTGTGATTGCTTCTTTGAAAACCATCTTTTCAAATCACAATAAAAATTTCAAAAAAATACTTGTGTTTTTAATTTGAAAATTCTCTGACTTTAAGATTAGAAAATCTAATGGAAATAATTTAGACTAATTTTTTCCTTTATAAGCCAATTTTTGAATTTTCATTCTAAATACTGAGCAGTTCTGATATTATATTTTAAAAAAAGAAATAAGATATTTTGCTTCTGACATTTAGTTTTTAAAATATATTACAAAAATATACTTTTCGTACACTTGTATAATTAAATAAGTAGTTTTTGATATGATTAAAGGCTATTTATCATTACAAATCAATCTTAAAATACTGCGCTACTCGTTTTTGAACATTAGGAACTGGAACCTGTTCGGCTGAATATCCAATAAAAATCATGCATGAGAAAAAAAAAATCTTGTTTGAAGTAGCGATGGTTTAAACGCGTTCAGTTGCTAAAGATTTAAATTCTAAGGAAAAATAAGAAGGATATAATTTTTTTCAGCAAGTAAACTGCTTTAAAAATTTCCTGCCTGTATATTATTCTGAGAAGAAGGGTCGAAATTTATGTTACTTTTTACCGTATGACTATTAATAAATAACATATAACACGTAATATTTCAAATATGCTTCTCATTTCGAATATAAATGAAAAGGTAACCTTCAGGGAAATAATACTTTGAATTTGATGTCTAAATCCGTAAAATCCGATGATATTTTTCAAATTCTACTTAGTTCATTTTCTTTTTTGAAAACAGTGTAAAACTCAACATATAAATTGAATTTCATGGGATTTTGAATTTAGGAAATCGGCAAATGAATGAATAAATATATCTATTGAATTGCATAGAGAAGAGCTATTATATTATGGTCACGTAAAAATGATAAAAAAATGCAAGCATTCTGTCTAAAATGGGAAACATAATACATTCTTTTCAATCATCGAAAAATATGTTATCCTTTTTTCAAATATAATGCATCTCTACAGGAAGAGAAGAAACAAAAGGAGGCTGAGGCTAAGCGCAAACGCTTAGAAGAAGCTGAAAAGAAAAGGCAAGCTATGTTGGAAGAGCAGAAGAAATTGAAAGAGGGCGTCAAGCCTAATTTCGTTATTCAAAAGAAAGAGGGTGCTGGTCCAATTATCCCTGCTCATGCTGGTGGTATGGATAAGGTGAATAAAGATTTATTATTTTTCTGCACGAATTAAATTTAGTTTTAAAGCTTCAGAGAATCATTTATATTTATTTATTACAATATTTTACTTCATACTTCAATAATAAATGAATGTGCTATTAGATATATATATTAGGGTGTCCCTTAAGTTTCTTTCCTTTTTATAATATGAAATGAATATACAATATTTAATGTTTAAAATATTATTTATTTTGTTATATAAGAATCCTTTTGGTGTATTACCTCCTTATTCCATCTCTCAGGAAGTCTGATTATGCTTTATTTTCATAATTGCTGTGTTTGGACAAGAAATAATCCTCGGGGTGCGCTTTTATTTCGCTGATGGATTTAAAGCTCTTATCGCGAATAGAATTTTTTAAGGACAGAAAGAAGTAATAATCAGATGGAGCGAGATCTGGAGAGTATGCAGGGTGCGGTAAAACATCCCAATCAAACTGTAACATCTTCTCTCTTACAACTAATGAAATATGTGGTCTCGCGTTGTCATGATGAAAAACAACACCTTCTCAGTTCATTAATTCTGGCCGTTTTCTTGCTATGGCAAGAATTGATCTAGTTCATGATAGTATTTCGTAAAATTTATTGCTTCATCTTGAGGAAGGAGCTCATAGAAAATTACGCCTTTCCGATCCCACCTAACGGACAAAAGAACTTTTTTGGGTGTAGTCCCGGCGTGGGTATAGTAAAGCTCTGGTTCAACTGCAACCGATGACATAGACGGCTAATAGATAAGCCTGCATGTTTTCACAAGCAGTGCCAGATACGGCCATTCATAGCGTGTATGAGTGCTGAGGAAGAAACTCTTGGGGCACCCTAATACATAAAATTTGTTGCAACAATTAAAGGGTTGGATGAATAATTTATCAAATGTAAAATATTTCTTTTGTACTACATAAATATTTGAATACTGTGTTATTGCTTCTAGATATAACATGTTATTAGATATATATTAGGCTTCTAGATATAACCTGAAATAAGTTTTATTCAACTAATATTCATGATATTATTTTATACACTAATTAAAGAAAGAAAAAACGCTAAAAATAAGTCTAATTTAGATTGAATGTCTTTAACAATAATAAGATTTTAATTGTATTGATACAACATTTACTTAATTTGATTGGTTCTAGTGTATTGGTATTTCTATTTTATTACATCCAGAGATTAATCTCCAAAAACTCGTCAAAGATATCGTGTTAATCTATCAACTATGTTTATCAGTGAAATTATTAATTTCAGCTAATTCAAAACTGTGTCGATTAAATATAGTTAATTCATAAATATCATCCCATTTAATGTCAAAAATTAATTAAATTGACAATGAACGAAACTTTTGAAATCCTATTAATTAGGTTTGAATATATACTAACTAACTAACACACACTTTTTTCTCTGTTACAGATGGGTACATTGGAGCAAGCTCGTGCCGAGATGTCCAAATCCAAAGAACAGCTGGCCGAGGACAAACAGATTGCTCTGACCTATCGTATCAAACCTCTGAACATCGAAGGTCTGTCATCTGACAAGTTGCGTGGTGTTGCTGAGGAATTGTGGACCAAGATTGTCCAACTTGAGAGTGAAAAATACGACTTGGAAGAGAAGATGAAGAGACAGGACTACGATGTAAGCAAATTATTGTTATTAAGATCATTACAAATACAGGTTCATAAATTTGGTAATATCACCTATGCAGTCATAGCATCCAGGTGCTGATATATCACAGACGTGGTATGATAACACTTTTTGTCCTTGAACCTGACAATTGTTTACAAGCAGTTTGAGTGGACAGGAATGGACCTAAACTGCAAAGCTATCTCAGGCTTGTGATAATGAATTTGAATTTTGAGTTTTACTAGTCCAAGAGCCATATTTGGCTAAGCTAAGCCACACATCTGATTACGATATTGAAAGGAAGGATTTTTTTAAAACAAAGATTGTGTTGCATGGTTTAGAAGTTTAACCTTATTGTTATGCTTCAAAGAATAAAAGGTCAAGACTTTTGACTTTTTATTATGCTTTAAATATTAAAATTGGTAACAACTAAAAAAACCTACACAGTTGTAGCTTGAAACATAAAGGACGAGTTATATAAAAAAAGAACGGGTTTAAATATGTAAACTTTTGAAATTATCTGAAATTTATCTCCAGTTTGCTATTTTAGATATTTATTGATTTCCACATTCTAAAGTTTCAACATATCAGATATCTTAAGTAAGAGTAAAAATAATTTCGGTGCGAGTCCGGAATTTTTAATTTTTATAGGAGAAAATTGAAAATAAATGTAATAAGATTTATCGTATTATTTGATTATAATTTAAAATTGAATGTTCCACAAAATATGAGTTCTTAATTCAAAATGTTTCCTTTTGATTAACCAAAAATAATTTTTAGACAGAAAGTGTAAAGAGTAATTGCTTTTATACTAATTATGCAAGTATTAAGTAAACAGAATGTTATTTTGTGCTGCAAAATAGTAATTTATTTCATAATTTGATATTGATTAATGGAGAATTTATTTGGTTTACAATTGGGTACCGATTTATCGCCTCAATTGATTCAAATAAACTTTGCAAATAACTTAATAATAAACTTTTCAAATAAACTATGTTTCATAGCTAATTTCATTTTTTAAAATTAATTAAGAATTTTCTAATTAAACATTTACTCTTTTTATATCGTAGCGCATTTAAGAATAAAAAAGTACCAAAAGAATTTTATTCATGTAATTAATAAAGATTTTATTCCTTTTTCACAGTTGAGGGAACTTACTGAAAGGCAAAAGCAAATTAACAGGCAGAAGGCTCTCAAGAAGGGTATTGACCCTGCGTAAGTTAAATAATTTTATATTTCAAATGTTTGAAATATGTAAAATATATTTTAAAGGTTTTTAATTTTATGTGAATATATTTAGCTTACAAATATGGATATTCTAAGGTAGGTTAATATTTATTTTTTATTTTATTTTATTTATATTATTATTTATTTTATTATTTTTTTAAACATTTAAATCTTGATAAAGATTTTTTTTTGAAGAATTAAAATGGGTTTTTTTCAGTTTTACAGAATTTTTTTGTTATTTTTAAGTATTAGAAGTACATTACTTCTATCATTTTCTTTACATCATAAAATGATTTCTTTATTTATTCTTTTTATGAATAACTAACACGAAATAAAATAAAGTAATGTAAAAGTTTAATTATTAATATTTTTTATTTTAAATTTCAATTGTATGGTTTGGAAAGAAAAAGACAACGTTATTACTTAATTAAAATTATTTTCTTAATATGGTCTGTTAAATAACGTGTAATTTATCTCTTACAGGGAAGCTGAAGGAAAATACCCGGTAAGATTATTTTCTATGCTTTGAATTTTAGTGAGAAAAATACAATTAACTCGAAAGAAGACATAAAAAATTCACATAAATTAGTGTATATAAAGAAAGCGGAATTAAGAGCAACATTATAAAGCTTATTCTTGAGAAAATCACACTAAGAATAACAGTTAAAAGTGAATTATTTTAAATGTTATGAAAAATTTAGTCAATTTAAGATCTCTTCTATCTTTAAACATTAAAATTTAGCATCCATTTCTCTTTTTTCTAGATCTGAACATTTAAAAAGAGGAATTTAAATAACATAAAATAATATATGTTTATGTGAATAATTGTTCTGAAATTTGAGTTTATAATTTCAATGATTGCGGATCATTATTAAAGTAATTGACTTTTACAGATAAAGAATGTAAGTAAGCTCCAGTACTAAATAATAGTCTGCGTATCAAATATATTAATTTATATTTTATTTCATTTAGAAATAATAACTTGATTTCAATCTCCAAAAAAATGTCTTTAAAGTACCTGAAGTTTGATTGAATGTTTATATTAAGTTTTACTACATGGCAAAAAGGACTACTTTTAATATAATAATTACTTAGTTAGGATGTTTAAAGAACTTGCAATATAAAATAGAACTTTATAAAAATGCCTAAAATAGGTATCATTTTTATACTATCCATTATCTTCAAGAATCTAATTTGAACAAAAAAAATTAACACATTTCATAATTATAGCAATATATAATATCTTTGATCTAAATTAATTAAAAATATGTATTTTATAAACTTGTTTTGATAAGTTCAAAATAACGAAATTTCATTTTCTATTTGAATTGCATTATTGTTTAATGCCTTATTATCATTATACTTGGTGCTAGTTCAAAATACACAAAAAAGCTGTTCGTGTTTGGAATTTTGATTTTTTTCAAAGAAATAACAAAACAATAGAAAGGAAATTCGTAAATTATTTTTAATTCACTTCATAAAAATGTGAAACAAAATGATAAAAAAATCGTACGGATATTTTGAGCATCTGTGTATACATACATTAATCAATATTAAACATATTTTCTTCCCAAATCTATGAGATAAACTTGTATTCCTATCCCGAACCTTTGCGTAATTTAAAAATTAAATCCAGACATTTTTGGCAAAAACTTTAGCTGTATATGCAATTGAGTATTTGAATAGAAATGATCTGTTGAATTCGTCAGTAATCTGGAATTATTTAAGTAATTCTTATATTCATCATAAACGAAAATCAAACATTTCAGAAATATCGAAATACATTATCTTTCAACCACGCGAATACATTGTATATTTCTGAATAAATAATTTTAGCATCTAGTTAAATAAACATTTTTTTAAAATTGAAATAGCACTAAATATGTTTTTATCCTATTTTTGGTGCAGCTGCGGCAAAGAAATTGATCTTTAAGTCGATAAAAAAAATAAGTAAATAAATAAAATAAAAAATAAAAAATATTTCATTCAGTTTTTTTCTTCTTCTTTTGGTTAATTATATATTATTCGAAAAATGCTTCATCCTTTCAAACCCTTTCCTATATCACTTGCCTTATACTTTTTTTATATCTTGATTTTATTTCTAATTAAATGAAAATATTCAACTCCTAAGACGGTTATGCAAGGTGTCCATAAAGTTAGTATGCAATTTTAAGTACAGTGAGTACATAATACAAAAAAATGTCAGTAAGAACATTTAGAATAATTTATGCAATTAGTCCATTTTTTTCGAAAATTTTTCTTAAGAAATACTTGTATTTTATGAATTATTGTTGTTTCATGACTTTTTTAAATAAAAATTTTACCATTGACAGAGTGCTTTTTCTTATATTTTTCTTCCACATGTATGCGAAATTTCTGTGTGGTACTTCTTTTCGTACCTTTTTTTAAAACCTTTGAAAAAAAACCTGTTGATTTTAATTGAACAAATCAAAAGATTGACTTGGAGATCCTTGGAGTGAAATCCTTGGAGTTGAACCAAATAAGCAAACAAACAACAAACAAAAATATAGCCAAGGAATTACAACATAAAAGTAGTTCCAATCAAATTCCTTATTGTAAGATCCTAATTGTATGGTCCTTATTTAAAAAAAAGTTATACTGATTTTCTAAAATTATATCCCCCCCTCCACCCTAAAATGATCAAAGTACAATAGACTTTCGAATATTTTTTTTTTTTTTACAAAATATCTTCTTTATATACACTTCCAGAGTTTCAACTATCTGAAATTGCACACGAACTTTCTGTGCACTCTGTATATCTTTATAAGGAAGTTGTAGATTTTTTAAACAGATACTTCCTTTTATCCTTGCATTCCCTGTTATCACATTGCCATTTAACCCATCCCTTTCTCCCTTCATTTTCCTTATGAAGCCGAAGATTTCTGTTGCCAGCAAATATGAGCGTCGTCTGGATCGCAGGACTTTTGCTCACAAGAAATCTTGGTTTGAGGAAGTAAGTTTATCTGTTTACTGTGCAAAGGGTCCTCATGACGGCATTGGAATTTGGTCGTATTCCGGCAGAAGGTATTGGTTTCACTCTTTGACCAGGTTTCGATGGCTCTCATGACGTCCCTTTTTGTCTTTTGATTCAATATAACTAAATATGTTTCATTGTTTCATCGTAGCCAAAAATTCACGTTGCTAGCAAGTTTGAGCGTCGTGTTGACAGGAGGACATACCAAGACAAGAAATCCTTGTTTGATGGTGTATGTATAAGGAGTAGTTGTACCAATTGGTTGTTTTGTGCCTATCCCATTTATTTAGAAATAGCTTAGAGCTTATGCATTTTATATCCACCCTATATCTTGAAATTTCCGTCCCATCAAATTCCTCCAAGTTGTTTTGTAATTTCCATCCTGTTTTTAAGTGGTGTTTCTCGATTAAGGATGCGATACAAATAAATTATATTCTATCATGAAATCTTTAAAAAAATTCATTTTTGTTACAGATATAAAACCCAAGAATAAATTATTTCCAAGATTATTTTTTTTATTTCAATTGTATGAAATGAAATGTAATTGCATATATTTAAATCTAGCTCAAGAAGAATTTCCTTATCATATATTATTTATTCTAAATAATTTACTATTATTTTGAGTCTATTTTTAACAAGTTCCCAGTAAATTTAATATTTTAAGTATCATTCATTTGTTTAAATTTAAAAATCAAGAAGATAAATCAATCATATAAGACAAACAATTACCGTACGTGTAATATATAAGTTTTCGTTATACAATGAAAAATAAATGTTTTAAATATTTTTTTCCTAAATTTTTGATTATTTTACAAATAAAAATAATTCATTTCTGTTAAAGAAATAATAAAATATAAATAATTAAATGAGGTTAATTTTTTATTCCTTAGATGTAATTATTTGAATAAAAAAAGCGGCATCATAAAATTGAAATTTTAAATTTGCATCTTTAAGATGACTTTGAAAATACGAATAAAGAAAAATATAATTTTTTTTATCAGCAACAGTGATAAAATTTTTAATAGGTTTTACTTAATAAATTTAAATTAAAAAATAATAGATTTTTTAGGAAATTTTAATAATTCTTAAAAAAAAAGGGGGAGGGGCACTAAAAATGCTTCAACCGTTATAAAATTCTTAGAAAATTTTAGTTGTACTAATCTAAAATGTCCAAAAGAATTTAATATTCATAAACAAGCATAAATTTAACTCAATTTATCAGGAAATTAAACATTTGAACTATGGCATCAATTTAAGAATAATATAAAATCCCGATAAATAACGAAAGAAATAAAAATAATGTTCCTTTTCAATCCCGAACATTTTTTTCTGAGAAACACTGCATAAAAGTTCTTTGTTATCAGAATTTAATTCCTTATGTTTTCCCTTATACGTTGTATGACAATTAGTTTTGGATTTTCCTCAAATGCACCATCACCGCATCTTTAATTTTTTGAAGATGGTTGAAAAAACTATTTATATACTGTTTTGTATATATATAAATAATCAGGTGTTTTGTGTACAAACAGTGTTTTGTTTTTTTGATACATTTTTGAGTTAATGGATAAAACATTTTTTGTGAAAGCAGAAAAACAGAACCTGGCTTGGAAATCTTTTCATATGTTTCGATATACAAGTTGTAATATATTATTTCTAGTTTTTGCATCGAAACAGGTAAAATGTCAGCCTGCTTTTTATACATTTTGCAACCTGTATATTAGAAAAATAAGAATTTTTTCTTTTTTTTGAAAACCTTTTTTGCAAATTTGGTATTTTTTAGAACGTTTTTAGATATTTTTTCGTTCCTAAAAGGAATATTATGATTTTTTAAATGGATTTTTTGATAAAAGTGTTTGAACTTAGAGGAAATAATTAACAGAATGTTTTTGTAAATTTTGCATCCATTTAAAATTTAATTCTTTTAATATCCTATACATTTTTAAAATTAAAAATATCTTAAAAATTATTTGCTTTATTGCAATATGCATGTGAGTTTATTTTATAAACAATTTATATTTTAGATTCTGATTTACTTTTAATAATTTAAATTGTCGCATGGTAATCTAATCCTTTCTGCATGTCTTTTTTAAATATATATGTAGTTTATATATGTAGTTTATATTAGAGATATTATTAGTATGATTACATATTTCCATTTACTGATTTACATACAATATTATATAAAACACATTGTATCATACGAAGCATTCACAAAAATAATTTTAAAAATCCATACAAATAGACAAAAATGATATGATGCATCCATTTAGCATTCATAATGAATAAAAAGTTGTTTAAATTCAAAACGTATAAAACGCTGAAAAAATCGTGTATCATTTTTCTAAACTTATATATAAATAGAAATATCTTTTCATTGCTTAAAAATTTAATTTTATTTAAATTCGGAAAGGAAGGTAGCTAATATATTCTTAAAAAATAAATATACTAAACATTTTAATTATGCTATATTAAATGTCAAATCTTTTTCTTTATTATTTATCCTTTCTTTAAACAATAACAATTTTGTATTGCGCCATACATTTACCGATCAACGTCTATTATTTTTTTTATTTGAAACTGCTAATCGAAATTATCATGCTAAAAATAGAGAAATTTTATAATTTCATACAGCTGATAAAGATGACGTAGACGTTTTGGTGTTGATTTGCCTGAAATATTAGTAGAATCTTGAGATGCTGAAACTTGACATCACACTTGCTGTATAACTACAGTGCAATTGAATCTCATTATTAGAGATTTTGTTAAATTTCATTCGTAGCTTCAACATCATGAATATATGCCTTTCTCATTTTAGTGAGCATTTCAAATGCCAAATTAGCATCAAGAACAAAAACATTTTAGTTCAGAAGAATTTGAAAGAGAAATTCCATAAAAATTCTAACATTTTACATTAGTTCTGAAACTAAAATATGTATAACAATCCGAGGATATAATGAATTTGTATGTTCGCCATTAATACAGAATTAAGAGTTTTTCCGACAAAAAATAGCAGAATATTCAGCTTTTGAATATTAATAAACAAGATATTACCAAGAATCTTCTAATTTTATAAGCATTTGTTTAATATAACAAAATTAAAAATTTCTATTAGAACACGCATTTATCTATGGCTTATTTATCTTTGACATCATTCAGGGTTTGGAAAAAACTTTGAAGGATGTTATGGAGAAGTCCTGGGCTGAGCGTATGAACTCCTTCAAGGAGAGGGGCCCCAAAACTCTTCCCAAGTGGGATCCTACCGCACCCAAAGTGAAGGAGGTCGTTGAACACAGAACGTATGACGACGACGACTTGCTAGACCTTGAACCACCATCCTTCGGCCTGCCTGAGCCCGAACCAACCAAGGCACCATCTCCACCTGCAGAAGAGGAGGAGGAGGAAGAAGAAGAAGAAGAGGAGGAGGAAGAGGACGAAGAAGAAGAAGAAGAAGAAGAGGAAGAAGAATAAACATATTTTTCATAAAGAAAACTGTAACCTGATTTCCTGGGTAAGTTCTGAAAGAAAGAATGTCTCAATTTCTTTTGTTAAAATTTAGTTTATGAATAGTTATAAAAAATATAAATAAAAAATAATTATAATGTAAAGTTATAAGTAGATTGTATTATTCTTTGTGATCTTATCAAATTCATTTAAAACATAACCTTTCTTGTATCCATATATCCCTATGTTATCATTCTTGAAAATTTGAGAACAATTATTTTTAATCACCCCTGTATATGCCAATGCTTTCTCTAATATAAAAGCAATTATAAGAATTAATTTATCCATGCATCAATTTCAATATTTCAAAACAAATTATCTATAAAAATATTTCTTTATACATTTCATATATTTAAATTTCATTGTATTTATAAAATTGTCTTGATGCATTTTGAATAATATAACGAAATTTTGTTTCAATAACAGTAGCCGTAATTGCTTATTTTTTCAAATGAATAAGAAAAATGATTTTGAAATAGTAAGACTTTAGAAATCTAAGAATAATGTACTATTTTTCTCTTTGTTCTTCAATGTTGGTGTTATTTCTATAATAATACAAAAATGTTAATATAAATTTTTCACATTAAGAATATTTTGTTGGGAACTTTGAAATCGTCATGATTTTTTGGCGTACTGAATTTGAGAATAAATAATTTCAAAATTGAAACCAGTTTGAAGTAAAGATGATACACACATGTCGGTTCAATATGCTTTATTTCTGCCAACGTTTTTCAACCTCTTAACTGAAACCTCGCGTTGAATGAGTATGAAATGAAAGATTAGGTAGTATAGCTAAAGTGGTATGTGAAAGCTTGGGAAGCCTAGCTTATCATCCTCAGTTTTTGAGGCACTTTGCGAGGCCCATTCGCTAATAACCTTCCTAAAAATAGGACATTAATAATAATAAATTTAAATCAGAAAAAATGTAAAAGAAAATTTAAAATGGATGAAATTATTTCCTTTAAAGTAGCTGCTAATCTGAAAAACATTTTAAGTTACTACTTATGTGCCTTTTCACAAAAGGTATCTTTTTCAAAAAGCTTGAAAACTTTCCAATATATAATATTATGCATAAAATATTATTAAATTAATTATTAATATTAGGGGTTAGCTAATATTAATTGCTGAATGCTTGCACAATATTTGTTATTTTGTTGTCTTTTTCATAAAAAAGTGAAAGTTTATTAAAAAATTAATAAAATAGAAATAATCAGGTGAAATGTTTGTGGAATATTTAACTGAAGGATCAATTGAAAATAAATGCTATTTCATTACCATTTGAAGAAAAACAAAGTTTTCTCATTTTTAAGTTTATGAAGAATTTCATTTACGTTTAGAATAGAATAATAATAATTTATATTATATAGGCAATTTCTTTTTTTCTTCCAGAGTATCCTGGCAAATACGTGTGAATAGATGTATTTTCTTAAAAAATCATGATTTTGCAGAAAACACGGACTCAAAAAAAATTCGTCATTTTCTAACAAAAGCACATGAAACTAAAGGAAAAGGCACGAAAATGTGAAAATCTGGATAATTTACAGAAAAGGGAGCCAAGATGCTCAGTCATTCCTCAATTCCTCTTCGACTCAGTTTTCCATTCGCTTATTTTATTCGCTGTAAATTGTATTAAAAAAAATGTAAAACAATCTGTTATTAAAATATATCTCTGTTCACTTTCTGTTTGTACTCTTCTATGACGGTTACTTTAACAGAGCATGCGCATTGTTAAGAAAATCTATTCATCTGTGGTGAATTGTATGCTTGTATGTATCTGTTAAATGTAATCTGATATTTATTAAAAGCTGCAATGTTTTACTCAATTTTAGTCTATTGTTTTTATTTTGAATGATACGTAATTTTTGCGTTATAAAAGTTTTCTATTATCTTATCTGCAACAATATGTTTGTCACTGCCAGTAAAAATAAAGTCAAGAATAACGTATTAGATGGCTTCTGGCATTGAGGCAAATGCTCTTTAAAAATCGTTTCAGTAAGAAAAATATCACTACTAATAATATAAAGGAATGCTTTTGTTTTGACTCTCTGCTGGACTGACCTAAAGTTACCAAATTTGACGCAAATACGCTTTAAATGCATAGATGTGCATCTGTAAGCACATCATTTTTTATTTTAATGTTTTATTTTAACCCCAAAATCTTGCGTAATTAAAAATTATGCAAGATTTTGGTGTTTTTCCATTTCCGAAAAGTTTTTGCACGAAACAAGATTTTATAACATTCTAAAATCTAATTTTTTTTTCTTTTTAATGATAACTATTTAATTACCTTGCAATTTTTTCTTAAATTTTAAAAATTTGTAAAAAGATATTTTTTTTGCATAATTTTCTACATCAGATCGAAATCGAATTCGAACCGTTTCCATACTTTCATCAAATATTAACCCTTTCTAGGGCCGTTGGAAGTATGCTTCGCACCAAATTTATCAATCGGTGTATGAAATGATATAGTTTGGCATACGTTTTGACAAATTTTTTTAGTAAAACCGAAACTAAGATACTTCAGTTCTTTTCTCACACAAAATGATGTGTCTTGATTTGTACTTAATTATTAATTAACCAAATTAATTAATTAATCAAGTTAAATTTATCTAATAAGCTAAATGAATCCCTTTTCTTATTCTAATTTCAAGCCTCAAAATATTTTAACATAATATGACTAGAAAAAAATGGCCCTTTAAAGGGTTAAATCTCATGAAAGATTCTGCTAATTGTCTTTATAGTGTATATGAAGAAGAAAAAACTGAAATATAATTCAGCAACATAAGACAATAAAAAATAGAATACAAAAAAATAGGTGTGAGTTTATTAGGAGAATTACAGATTTAATGCCCGTCAATATTTGATGCTTAAAAAATATTTTGTTGAAGTATTATAACCAAAAATACCTGGGAGAACGAGCTTCGTTCTGCATTTTTTTTTTTTTTTTGCTGTAAATTTTTTCCGTGTTTTTTGGAGAAAATATTTAGATACGAGTCGAATACTGATTACGCATGAATGTTTTTAAATCTTACCTGCATATGAAATGGAACTGGTCATGTAAATAAAAAAGTCCTAAATGCTCTTAATTTAACATGTTATGCGAACTGGTTAGCACAATAATCGCATTGTTGCTATTATATGTGAGCCGAACATATTCGTATTCGGATGATGCCATTTAGAACCATCTGATAAAATTTTTAGGTGCTAGCAGGTTATCATCTATGTCAGCAATACCAATACCATAAAGATTTACTAGATGGCTCTATATGACATTGTCAGCATGACAGCAGATAGAAAAATGCTCGAATAGTTAGTTATAAAAAATTGTTTTTTTTTCGTGTGTGTAAAATTGCGGTTCTTTTTTAAGAAAATACACCTATATAGATAAACTTACAAAAGCAAAACCTTATCAAAATCTAAAATTCGATCCAAATCGTTAAAACTGTTTCCAAGATACACGAAATAAATTTATTTATACAGGGTGTCCCTGAATTCATGGACCGAACTTTAAGGGTATGTAAAATACGTTTAAAGAAGCATTTTTTGTACAGAAATGGGGGTCGAAACGAAAGGTTTCAGCGAAGAAAAATAAGAAATGCCGACGAAATGAAAAGAAAACTCTTAACCTACATAACATTTCAATCAATGCACAAATGTGCTGCTACCAACATCAATGCAGATCTTGTAGCCTATCAAGGGATTGGCGTATACTCTTTCGAAGATGCCAGGTGTTCTATAAACAGTAGAAGCAGCAACTTTGAAAGTTTTGCAATGATGTTTTCATCTGAGTCAGCGAGACTCTCGTAGACCCTACATTTTTCTGTCTTGCTTGCACTTACGTACACTTATTTGTTCCACCTACAATTTTCATTTCCAATCCTATATTACTAAACAAAAAAAAAATGCTTCTTTATATGTATTTTACGTACCCTTACAGTTTGGGTCATGAATTCAGGGACACCCTATATATACAAGAATTGCTCGCTTAAAGTTATAGGATAGTAAACCTAAGTCATTTAATTAAAGTTTAGCACAATTAATATTCCTAACGAATCAATTGATTGCCAAAAATAGCTAGTTAATAGCTTTTAACTAATTAATATTTATATAAGATTATCTTCTATTTCTTACCCGCCAATCGCATCTCCGATTCGTTCCAGTGGCCTCACATATATTTAGTTTTCCTTATTCTGCGTCTCCTTATTTCTTATACTGCTTGGATAACCTGGCCTCCAAAGTTAATTATTCAGCAGCGACTGTCTCTAAATTATTCGGTTAATTAAAATTTGTTCCAAAATCTGATATCATTTTGAGGATAATTAATAAAAGATATCTGAAAGAAACAATGCCGTTTCTTATGTCTGTGTCAATTACTATTTCACTATGTGGCATCAGAGTATACTGCATTAGTTGTATATGATCATTTTGTCATTGATTCTATGGGTGCATTTGCTGGTGAGAATCCCCATAATATGTTTAGTTCTTTCCAAATTAGAAGAAGAAATTTTCCGTTATAGGTAAATGCTATACAATGCGGTTCAAAATTCAAAGATTGTTACAGAAAAAGGAAAGCATAAAAACTAGCAAAATCATATATGAATGCATAGCTAGAAACGCCACTTGGATAAACGAAAGAATATATTAAAATACAAAAATAATAGGCAAATAATAATTGAAAACTGTTTATTTGACTATACTTTATCTTTAGAAAGTACGAGTGCATGTCCAATCTCCATATTAATCAAACTAATCAAAACTTGAACTAGACTGAAAATCGAGGCATTCTAAAGTACAGTATACCAAATTGAACAATAGTTAGCAAAGAACTGGGATTTACAATCCACTTGTACTAACGGAAAGAGAATAATTTCTTCCCTCATCGAACCCTTTTTTTTGTTGCTATAAAGAGACTGCATTATCACATCATAATTTATTTATCCCACAAAAGAAGTATTTGTGATGTATTCTGCTCTTATACACCATTATATACCATTCAAGGAAATACAAAGTATATCGTTAGATCATTTATAAATTTTAAGAGTACTTAAGATTTATAGAAAAAAAAATCATTCTGCATTAGAATATGAAATCAGAAAGGTAAAAAAACGAAAACAACAGCAGAGACTCATTGTCAGTGAATTATATAAGAAAAGGATATATCAGATAAAATGTGTTACACAGATTTAATGAAATACAAATGAACAATAGAACAGCACGACAGGTATGATACTGACAAGTAAGATGCAATATCAAATATAAATATTTGGAATACTAAGAATGAGTATTTAAAGAAATGCTGTCTTAAGTTATTCGCTTGTTGTTTTCATGTAATTGAACTAATATAAGTTTTATGCTCCTTAAATCTATAATTTTTATAGATAAATCTATAATTTATATAGATTTCCATAAATATGTATATTTTATCTGTTTTAAGTTTTTCTTTTACTTAAAACACTCATAAAACGCCGACGTAGCTGTCCGCATTTATATTTCCGGCTTCTTTGACTGCAATTATAGTATTTTTCTGTGTGACTGATTAGTCCTCTAGGTTTGTAAATTACCTTTCGACATCCTGCATTGTGTCAGTTTTTGGAAATTACTTCCTTGGGATTTATCTTTTGCGCAACAGAAGCTATTCATCCTTCCAGATTTTTGCTAAGCGCTTAGAATTCTAGTACATCAACCGCATTAAATGTTCTCAGAAGAATAATTCCTGTGCGTTTGTGTCCAGGCAGTTCGGGAATTAAGCTACAGATTCATCATTCCTTCGTAGCATCCCCTCTTTTTTTAAGAATTAAATATGATTAAAAAGTGAATAGGTGATCCTATCCTACATTACCTATATGTCACTTTAGATGGATTGCTGATTGTTCTGAAAAAGACTACACAGCATGGCCGACGTAAACATCAGTGCTTATGCACGCCTGCTTGAGTATTAAGAAAAGGTGATGTCCCACCATAATATGTTGCTTCAATTCCTCCTTTTTCTAATAATTCATAATAGTAAAAAGAAAAGAGTATCAAAGAAGTGCTACTGATTCTATACCCTATCCCTTGTCCCAGCATCGATCATTGAAGAAAGCAACTCTGAGAAGCCGGTTCCACTCAGTAAGTGCAACATCAATATTGGAAACTAAACCACTTTCGATGGCTAGAGGCTCTATTATCCAACCTGTTTATTGATTGATTGATTTTTCAAGCAAAAGATTTATGTGTTGATATAGCATTTTCTTTTTTACCAGTTTGAGTAGACTGCGGTGACAGATTCTGCGCTAATACGATTCATCTTGATATTCATTTTTCTGTTGCGAGAGTTTGCCGACACGGATACATTTCAGACATTCGCCTTTAAAATATTATTAAAGTGCATGTTAATGTACTTTAACTACAGTTATTTTATGCCTCTCTCTTGTCATATAGAGTAATTGAAAATGAGTTCAATACTTTGCAAGGAAGTGAAGCATATGCAGATAAATTATGTTTACATACGAAAGTGTGGTTAAAATAGAACATACGACGTTTAGAGGGGTATCGGTACCAATGAAGAATAAGTTATCAGCTGTTATAGGATTATCAGCCAGAATGTAACTTTGGGTCATTTTTCTCCAAGAATATCAGATAAATTCTCCTGTCTAATCGGGTTGGAATCGGTTTCGACCAAATAATAATTCTTAATATAAGCTTGCTTGTTGGTGAAGCGCTGTTGTGCATCCTGTTGTATGAATGCTCTTTGGTTTTCAGACTCTCAAAAGCGACATTCATGCACAATTATAACCCAGTATCATGAATAAATAATCTCATAAAATAAAAAATAAAAAAAAATCATTCTAGAAAATTCAACCTGCACTTCGGCCTGTTGGTTTCCTGTGATATCAGCTTTTCTAGCTGTGGTCAGTTTCTTTTGCTACTTCATGTTACTCTACGATTATTTCCTAGCCATGTGATCATAACCATACAGCAAATTATTGAATTGACGAATTCATAAAAGAACTGATTATTCTGAAATATTACGAATATATGTCATTTCCATGCAAGAATGAAAATTATTGCCTCAATTTACTATAATCAGTTATTTTCCATCTATTAGATTTCTTGAATTAAATCTTGTTTTTTCTGAGAATTTTATGAATTCGGCACAAGGAACAGAAAAAAATTATGAAAAATAAAATATGCTGCAACTATAACAACTTGGAAGTTATTTAATAAAATTAAAAAAATAATAAATGTACAGACGATCAAAAATGTGTATCAATTTTCGATTTGGTTTTTTTCTATGTTTTTATTTTTGAAAAAATAGCTATTTAATTAAGTTTTTTAAAATGTTCTTTAAAATATTTTTCACACTTTTTTGAGTAAAATTTGGGTAATTGTCTACAGTTTGAATCCTAATATTATAGTTATTAATAAATAATGGAGAAAATCTGATTCCAGTACATTTTGAAGATCATTTTGTTTAACTGATATTCTAATTTTAATTAAAAACACTACAGACGATAAAAGGATTTTGTATATAATCTAAAATTTATATAAAAGCATTTTTTTACGTTAGAAATATTGGACAGCAAAGAATATTAAACTGAGATACGCTGGTTGCATCAATTAATAATAACTAAACTCGTCGTAGTTCAAAGGACAAAATGTTTCATTCAAGGAAAAATAACTTCAAATATTTTCAGCTTTATGTGAATTATAAGCATAATAGAGCTATTTTCATCTATCGGCTGAATATAAATTATTTTTCTTTTTTTTTTGTGAAATCGAAACCTTATACTAGGGAAGTATGTGCTCTTGAGTTGGCTGTAATCCAGCCTGTAGTTTTTACACAGGTAGGAATTTAAACACTTCTTGTTTAATATGGATTATTCTGTCTTACAGAATATTATCATTTTTAAAAAGTCAGTTTTAGGCAAAATCGATCACAATGACACTGGGTATAGTGTTTTAAAAGAACTTCAGCTCTTTTGCTTTCAATTTCACCGTAATACCGCAACATCTGACTTAAGATTCAATAGTAGGCCTTAAAAAAATAAGACTTTAAATACCATTCGGGATAAAGAATATTCTTGGTTACACACTATCTATTTCTTACTAAGAAACCAGAAAAATTAAGTTTAAAACTCACTGAAGGGCTTCCTAATTCATTTTTATAATAGAAATGTAACAAGCTGATTGCCAAGATAAATTTCAGATTCCCTGTCTCAGATACCAATTTGATGCAATTTTATTATATTACTAGTCGCCATTGGCGACCAGCCAGTTCGCTAGAATTAATGTCTTTAAAAATATATGAGAACTGAAAGCAGAGTCTTTTGGAATTGCAGTCTTATGTGCTCCACAAAAAAATTTCATAATTTATATAATATCTCAAAGAATTATTCAACAAAAATTTCACGGATTCAATGAAAAATTTAGTTTTCAATTTATTTTTAAAAGGATATAAATACTGTTAATAAAAATATATTTTTTCGGTTTATAAATATATTTAAAAAAAGTATGAAGTTTACATTTTAAACAGTCATTTGGTCCTAAGGAATCATATTCTGTAAAATATTCTTGACTCTAACTTTTAAATAAATAAATAAACATTTCTATCTTCTGCGTTCAAATCTGCCCGATTTATTAAGTTTTGAATATTACAATATTAGAACAATCAACATTTTCATAATCTAGACCAATCACTCTTGAGAAACTCTGGGAAATGATTGGCTTCTTTGAGACGTCGATGAAGTGATCTATAATCTCCTGTTTTTATAGAATAGTGATGCTGAAATTTTCATAAGTCGATCAGCTATAGTGGTTGATTTAATTGATTGGAGTGCAACTCTTTTTATTTAAAATATTAGCGTCTTAAGAATATTTTGCTAAATATTCTTAAGACTTTAAATATTCTTAAATTCATCAGGATCTATTAACTCAAATTATAGAAAATATAATTATTTATTTCATTTAGACCATTTGTTAACAGATGTATGTCTATTACTAAAGGTTTATAAATTATCTGTTAGGTTCCAATTAGAGTAGATATCTTGTGCATATTAAACTCTATTTGCCTTAAATAAAACTGTTTAATTGAATTAGTAATATAGGTAATGTGAAAGATACTAGAAAACGATTCCTTCCATTCATTTTTCAAAAAATATCATATTTATTTCATTTCATACAGACACGTGCTGAAAATTACATTTTCATATATTTAATTTGGAATGATAGTTAACTTATTTTTTAATTTGAGCTTTTATCAATATAAAGGAAACGCGTTGATAAAAATTAATTTTTTTCCTCATTAACGTGCAACGTGCTCATACAGTTTAAATTTTATTTTTATTTTGCCGGGAAATAAATAGTTAAAAAATAGAATTAAATTATTTTTATTAAAAATTCATTAAAAATAGAAATTTAATTTGTTTGTGAAAATATTAGTATAAATAAAAATATTATTTTTTGACTTCAATATGATGTAAAAATCAATTTTATATTGTAATAATTTCGGAAGTTATAGCAGACAAACACCAAAATTTCGCTTAATTTTTAATTAATTAAAATTCTAATTAAAAATTCTGAAAAATCTCTCCGAGGTTCACATTCCCGGCCTTCAAAATATACACGTGCCAAATTTGATAGCTGTAGGTAGAACGGTCTGGCCTGTAGAGCGCCACCACACACCCACACACCCACTGAGCTTTTTATAAGTATATAAATTAAAAATTTGAGAAAAAAAATTTGAAAAAAAAGGAGGGGGTAGTTCTTTGAATTAACTAATATTTGGCATATAAATCCGAAAATTCATCACCGAAGCTGACAGCAAGAATACTCACGTTACTATTTATTTCAACTTGGAAGAATATTGGCATCGATATTACATCAGCAATGTACAGGAAAGTCAGTAGTATGTTAAAAGCGGTCGATTACATTTCGTTTACTAAGCTGAATTTCAATCACCATTAAAAAAAAACAACGAAGAAATGCAGTATTTCTGCTTAACTTGTAACGTAAAATCAGTTAACGTTTGACGTTTGGGTTAAAAACTACTTCGACCAACGGGAATATTCTCCACGAAACTTTCACACATACTCAGTTATAAATGTACTTAAGTATTACCAAGCGTATGCCATTGGCGATCAATAATTACGAAATAACGTATCAGTGTTCAATCTTGGCGATTAATTACGAGGATGTAATTAACATAAAAGTACCTGAAAACCGCATTTTTAAGCTTTTCCCCCAATCTATCAAAACCAAAATTTCATACGGAACTACAATTGTAACCCCAATTTCACATTCTATGATTTAGTTTAGTTTTTGAGTTATTGCATTTACATACTTATGAAAGTACAGACAAATCGATGATTAACCCCTAGATAAACTCCCGGGGAAGACACCTCGAAATTAGGATGGGATGCTTCCGGTATGGTGGTTGGATCTCACCACCTTGGAGGTTACACAAAAATGTGCAGGATCTAGCTCCTCCCATCGATGACGGAACGTACTTCCTTCGGGAAGGGTTGTACCGTTGCCGGTGATTACTCTTAGGACTCAACTACAGTTCCCACCAGTTTTGATGTTGCGGCGGTAAGATAATTCAGTATTTTTTATCCGTGTACTTTCGGATGGGTCATTGATATGACTAACCCCTAGATACATTTCGTTCCACATTTGATACAAATCTACCTTTTAGATGTTAAATTTGTGAACTAAATTTTATCCATTTAGCTCTATTCGTTTTATAGTTATCGTGTAAATTTATGTTAGGGCAGAAGGGCAGACAAATTCTTTTGAATAGATTTTATTCAAAATTTGATGGAAATCTACAAATTTTCGGCAGAAACCATATATCAAATTTCATTCACTTTGTTCAAAGCGTTTTTAAATTACCTTCCCCACTGACAGACAGGCATAAATCCAAAAATGTATTTTTCGGACTGAAGGAAGTCTCAAACGGGGAAATTCGTCAAAATATCTTTTGACAATTACAATACTTTCTTTTTATATATTTCGTGTACAAGAATATAAAAAAAATGCACCAAAAACCATAATGCATGATTTTACAAATGTTTCTGCTCATATATTTGTAATTTCTATCAATTTACTACTAATATTTTTTTTTATTTATGTGAACGTTCTTTTGTTTTTTTTCTTCCCTAATAGCCATTTATACTAATTGATCATTATTTTCGAGGAATCTAATCGCAGCTCTACGGAAATGGCTGAGAAAATTTCTTGGAAAGTAACTAGTAATTGGCAATCAACATGTTAGAAACGTAAAATAGGATTTCTTGTTGAAATGGATTTAAATTTAATAATTACAGCTTGAAAATTTCATAATCATTAATAATTCTTAGAAACTTTAAATTGTACAACACTTTTGGAATTAGGTATTTTATCACAATTTTTTATATCTTTTCGTATATTGTAAACATTTATATTAATTGTAATTTAATACCTCATTTCTCCGGGATCAGTGGAGGCCCGATAGAATGGTCATGGCTTCAAGACCGGAGGGTTCCAAATATGAAATCCACTTTCATTGAAAAAATGCTAAATATTATCTATCGTGGAATTGGTGATGCAAGGCAGAAGTGACGTCTCAGGCTCATCCTTGTTAACCGACCATTGCTGAAATTACGATGGTTGTCTTAAGATAAATATCACGTTAAACTAGGATGTGAATATTATCAAACAATCCATTATTTCATTTTTATAATAATTTAAACCAAGAGACTATAAAATTTGCGAAAAATCTTATTACTTTGGACATAGTTATCTGCTAAGTCATTATATATATATATATATATATATATATATATATATATATATATATATATAAATTAAGAAGTCACATTTAATTTGATTAGCTTTTATTTTCTCGTAAATGAAAAAAGAAAAAAGAAATCAATGAAAAATTCTATTTCAAGACTTTAATAAAACTCTAAATTGCCCGTAGATGACAATTTTTTTTAATTATATTTATTTCTCTGCAAAAATAATAACTCAAAAATGCCAGCGGGTATTAAAAAAATTATTTTTTACATTATTTTTCTTTTATCAATTTTCCTTTTGTTATTTTTTTGTTCGAAATATGCCTACGATAGTTTGTCTACTTCTAAGGCCATTAGTAAACAAAGATGTGGACGATATTTAACAAATTTTTTTAAGTACTTATATTTTGTATATGGATTATGTAATTCAAACAAAATAACCTCACCTTTAGCCTTAAATTCGCTCGATGAATCTATGTGATCGGTTATTACAAATAATTACTTTTTTAGATACTGAATCCTCTTACAAAATAGTTATCACTAACTCATCACTACTCTTATGGTGTAACCCTTCATTGAAATATGGTCAGCACCACTAGACTATCATTGCAATATCCTCTAAGAAAGAAAATCCTGTTCTTTTCTGTTTGACGTTTCATGCATGTACTTGTCATATTTACAAGTGGCACACCGTAGGTCGGTACTACGAGAGAGATATTCCTATCTTGTCAAAATATCTGGACCAACTCTTCGAGGGATGATGGACGCATTCATTTGAATTTCTAAAATATACTTGTTGTTATTCTTTTCACTATAAATATTACTTTATATTATAGTGAATATATAATAGTGAATTTATAGTATAGTAGTAATAGTGAATTTATAGTATATAATAGTGCATTTTATTTATTTACATTATAGTAAATATATTCACTATATTTATTATTTTATTTCACTATAAATTATATTTGATCGTTTTGTATATTTAAAAAAATTATCATAATTTAAGGTCTTAGAATGTTTTAAAAATAATTTTAAATTCATACTTTCTTTTAAGACCATGAAATCTTTTTTTTTTTTTTGTTTATTGTAAGAGAAAATGGGTTCATGAATGAATACATGCTACAAAAAAAAAACTCTTTCAGGTTCAATAAATATATTCAAAAATAATTCGTTCATCAAAAACAAAATTTCCTTTTTAATTATTAAAATTGAAAAAAAGAAATGAAATAATGTGTCCCACTAACCCTCAAAAATCCGTCGGCCAGTAGAGGGCAGTACGTTGCTTCTAGTTTTTCATTGAACATTATTGTTAATTTAGATAAGTTTATTCATATAAAAAAATTTCCGTAAATTACCATTAATTAGTATATTAAATTATTATAAAAATATTATTAAAAATTAATATATTAAAATCTACAACTTGCAATTTGAGCAATTTCTCAACGACCACCTTCGTGACAAATTCATATGCGGTTTGCGAAACGAAGCCCTTCAGAATAAATTGTTATTGGAACTAAGACTTATTTACAAAAAAGTGGTAAACATCGCTATTGAATTAGAAAACTAGCAAGAAATGTCAATTAATTGCATAAAAGTGGTTCTAAAGATGTCCATAAATTATACCACCAGAAATCTACAAAAGGTTTCCATGGAAATTCAGGTCCTTTTGAATCTTAATAAAATAAAAAAATATTTAAAGGTAGGTGTTTCCGATGTAATAGTTCTTTGCATTTTTCTAATGCGTGTCCCGATGAAATCGAAACTTATAAAAAAGTGTAAATTTAAAGAGAATTTAATTGTAAAACAAAAATTAAAAAAAAGTTCACATAACTAACGTTAAGTATGAAACAGAAAAACTGAAATTTATGAAGTTGACTTCGAGGAAATTTCAAATAAAATAACGTTAAAAGTTTCCATTAATGATAAATCAATAAAAATGCAATCGGATCCTGATGCATATATTTCGATATTTTGTTGAAACAATTTCATAAATATATCCTCTTTTATTAAAAATGAGCATAGCAGTGTTAAAAGCATTTAGAGTTGCGATGATCAAACTAGTGTTAGAAACTTTAGTGAAAGTAAAATACAAAGGTCAAATAAAAATTAAGAGACTTTATATATGCAATAAGAAACTAGATTCTTTATTTGATGTTCATTGGCTACACGATTTCTATTTTCACCGGATGAAATGAAAAGTATTGCAATAGAATTTGCAAATAAAAGATTAAATGATAATACTCTGAACCGAATCATCTTGAATATCTTATCTGAATATCCTGATAGTTTTAAAGACGGTATAGATAAAATTAAGCGTTTTAAAGCGAGATTGTATGCTAAAAAAACTGTCAGTGTAAATTTTTTAAACCATCTGATATCCCATATGAGATCCAATCTTGCGTTGAAATCGAAATTAATAAACTTGTTAATATGGATATTAGAACCCACAGAGAAAAATGATTATGCTTCACTAGTCGTATCAGTTATAAAAGCCGATGGTACTGTAATAATTTGAGGAAAGTAGCAATAAACTCTATTTTAGAGAATATTCATTTCCTATTACCTCGAATGAAAGACATTTCTGCAAATCTATCGGATGGTAAAAACTTTTCTAAATTGATTTATCTCAAAGTTATTTGCATATGGAACTAAAAGGTTAAAAATGGTTTGGTATTAAAACTGTTCCCAATATTTGTCGATGTACTATGGAATAAATTTTAAAAAATATCCCTAGAATTGATGTCTAATTTGATGACATCAAATTAGTGATTAAAATTCGAGATCGTGAAATAGAAGTTCATAATGCACAATTACGTGAAGTATTAGAAAGATCACAACAACATAACTTGCATGCTAATTTTAAAAAAAATCGAAGTTTGTAATTGATAAAATTGAATATTGTGGTTATTTAATTAATAAACGTAATAAATCTGATGAAAAAGAAAATTAGTTTCTTATCAGATGCAACTAGATTGAACAATGTTTCCCAGTTAAAATTATTTACATAATTGGCTAATTATTAAGCTAAATTTTTAAATAACTTGGCAGCAATGTTGCATCCTTTAATCACAATACTTAAAAATGATGTGTAATTTAAATGGACTAATGAATGTTGTAGAGCTTTTCAAAAGGTTAAAGAAGAAATACCTTTTAATAAAGTTTTCGTTCCTTGTAATCTCAATTTATGCGTCATTATCGCTACGGACGCTTCATGCTTCGGTGAAATCATTGGCACTTTCATGACTTTGTTCTAGTAAGAAAGAAACAAAATATAATAATATATTTATCAAAAAATAAAGAAGTTGTCCCAGTTTAAGTTACGTTACTCCAAAATTATTGATCCTGTCAAATTATTAAATAAAATCGCCAAAAGCTAGTCTATCTGCCTGTTTGACTGGATGCAAATGCAAAATGTTTTAAAATGTAATGAATTAAGAAAAAGAAATTAAGATCTTTTTAAGAATCACCATCAATCATTGGAAATAATCTATTATTACAAATATAACAAATATATATATATATATATATAATCTTTACTCGTTAATTAAAAATAAATTAAAGCACGAGCTTTTTATTCTAGAAAAAGTGATCTATAAAAATGTATATAATTTTTGATTATGTCTCCATATTAAAATTGTGCAAGTTAGATTTAGTTTTTTTTACAATCCGGAGCATAAATTCAAATCTTTTGGATAAAATTTCTTATATATACATAGTACTTTACGATTTTATTGAAACATATATAAAATTATGAGTGGTAAAAATTCAGACTTTCTACTGCTAATGAAATATGCTATTTTTTTTTCGGAATTTCTGCAAATATGATGATCTATTGTAATAATTCTTGCAAGTTACTTAAGAAAAGCAATTAGTCTTTCGCCATTCATATAATTAATAAAAATTTAGTGATGTGAACCAGTTTTGAAGACTACACTTTCTTACAACAAACAATTGATTATTTGAAATTATATTTGCACTATAAACATAGAATATTCCTAATACGACATTAAATGACGATATTAGTCTACTTATTGATGCTGGAGGACAGATCAACGATTTATGTTGTAATTTTTCCAAAAATGGAAAACTCTGGAGGAACACTTTACCAATGATGATGAATGCAGAATACATGGGCTTTTATAAAATATTATTAATCGGTAAAATAGGACCATTAATTACAGCTTGGCAGCACTGCAAAGATTTATTTCTATTGAGAAAATTTTCTGAAATAATATTTATTTCTGCAAAGATTTATTTCTATTGAGAAAATATTCTGAAATAATATTCTTGAGATTTCTGTCGAAAAAATAAGTCACAAGCTATTAGCAACTTGAGCTTTCACATGAGTTAGAACTTGACGAAATCGGTACAGTGGTACTTGTTGGAGGACCCTGTTGTGGATCTTCCAACATGAAATGGAAAATAATTTTATTTTTTATAACTCCTTTAAATATCCTTATATATTTTTTTATTTTTGTTTTCCATAACTCCTTAATAGAAAATAATTTTAAAAAATGTATTTTTGAGAATATTTTAATAAACGAAAGAGTAGGACTGACGATCATTGATTTTGCATTCAGACACGATAAAGTGACATATGAAATAAACTTTATGAAATTGGAAATATGGTTGGGATTAGGGTTATTAATTTTTTACCTTTTCTAACCATTTTAAACTTATACATTTCATGTTTTAATTAACTGTTAAAGTTTTAATGCTAACCAAAAGCATCAACTGAACCACCTCTATGCAATATTTCAGCCACTTCCATTCAATAGTTCAGAACACATACAATTCTGAAGTTCACCAAATTCAGTCCCTTTCACTTTTTTCTAGATGTCCTGATAATTTAATCATATTTTATCTGGGAGAAAAGTATCATTAAAATTAAACCAAAAACAAAATAGATTTTTATATTAATTTGGACTAATATTTACATACTACAGATGCTAATCAATACTTTCTTTTGAAATATATTATAATACAAAAAAACATTGAAAAATAGAATAATAATGTTAACATGCATTTGAAATTACTACCATTTGAATAAAACTGTTTCTATTAGAAGAAAGTCAGAAATGATATAAACTGATTAGAATAAGAGAAAATTCTGAAAAAATCCATGATTAATGAAACAATTCCAAGAAAGGATTTTTTGAAATGTTGTTTCGACGAAATAATGTTGTAAAAGTATTATGAAGTAACAATTTGAGCAAATTTATGAATGGATTTGATTCATTTCATTTCTAAGGATTTTATTACCCTTAGATTCAAATGATAATAAATAATAAATTAGAAGATAATATTCCCATTTAATTTTCGAAACTATTGTAGAAATTTTATTAAAGCATCAACCATTCGTATATTTATCTAATATTTTTATTAATATATCTTGATTAAATTATGAGTGCTTTATTATAAACTAGCCGCCTTTGGCGAACAGCCGGTTCGCCAGTATTACCGCTCGATACAATTTTCAATTAAATATTTTAAGTAACTGGTCTCTTAATAGATTCTCAAACAAAACATTTTTAATCTTCAAATTTTGATAGTCATACCAAACTTACACTGTTGTTTAGATCGTTTCGTTCAATTTACTATATATAATTTGCTAATTTGTTGTCATTTCCGGTAAAACTTCAACTTTAATTTAAAGTGGAAATGATGAAATTGCAATTAATATAAAGATATTTTTTAATAAAACCAAGCGTTTTATTTTATTTATCATCTTTATTGTTATTTATTAATTACTAGCCGCCTTTGGCGACCAGCCGGTTCGCCAGTATTACCGCTCGCTACAATTTTCAATTAAATATTTTAAGTAACTGGTCTCTTAAAGGATTCTCAAACAAAACATTTTTAATCTTCAAATTTTGATAGCCATACCAAACTTATACTGTTAAGATCGTTTCGTTCAATTTACTATATATATTTTGCTAATTTGTTGTCATTTCCTTAAAAACTTCAACTTTAATTTAAAATGTAAATGATGAAATTGCCATTAATATTAAGATATTTTTAATAAAACCAAGCGTTTTATTTTATTTATCATCTTTATTGTTATTTATTAATTATTATTATTATTGAATGTGAGTATTGCAAAAAGAATCGCTCGGCATTGAAGTCTTATGTTAACTACAAAATATTTTTCATAATTTATGTAATATCTCAAACAATAATTCAACAAGAATTTCTGAGATTCAGCATAAAATTCAGTTTTTAGTTTGCTTTCAAATGGATTGAAATGAAATCAATAATAATATTTTGTTCCGGCCTATAAATATATTCCAACAATTATGAAGTCTAAATTTAAGGCAGTAAGGTAACATATTCTGAGAATTATTCTGGACACACGAAATTTTAAATAAATAAATGAATGTTTCTATTTTCCACGATCAACTAAGACTTATTTATGAAGTTTTGAATGTTAAAAATTTAGAAAAACTCAACATTTTCATAATATTAGGCCAATTAATCTTGAGAAACCTGCGCGCTGATTGGCGTATTTTCTTTGAAGAGATCGATGGAAAATCTAAAATTATCCTTTTTTTATTGAAGAGTGATATTCAAATTTTCATAAATCAGTCAGTTTAAGTGATTGGAAATTAACTATTAAAAGTCAGTGATTTAGTTGATTGGAAATTAACTCTATGACCACCATAAAATCTGTGCTTTCTCTTGTGGTGTATGCATTCTCTTTAATATCCGCTCGAATAAAACATCACATACAAAAGTACTACATAGAACAAACACATCAAAAGTAAACATAACATTTCAATAGTTGCCAAAAACAAAAGAGAGAAAATGCAATTAATAAGCAGACGATATTTAGACTGGAAAATGAAATCTGAAATTAACCACATGCGCAGACGATATTTACAGAAGTAAAAATATTCAAACCTGAAAAGGAAAATATATGAGTTATTCCTTCAATAAATGCCATAAGTTTGTTTATATCTTCATTATTTTATGAGTCATTAAACATCAAAATAGGTCCGGGAATAAATAAAAACCCTGTATAGAGAGTGTAAAAGATCATAAAATAATTTTTCTCGAATTTATTTATTAGAAAAAATAATATTTCATATTTGTTTCATTTCCTACAAACACGTGCCGAAAATTATATTTTTGCAGATTTCATTTCCAAAAAGATTTAATTTATTTTTAATTGGAGCTTTAATGAATGAGATGGCAACACTTTGAAAAAAGCTAATTTTTTCCCATGAATGCGAAACGTGCTTAATTTTAATTTTTTACGAAAAAAATTATTGAAAAACAGTTAAAATATTTATTTAAAAATTCATTAAAAATAGAAATTTATTTTTAAGATTAAAACAATAGTATCATTTAAAAGAAAAAATTTTTGATCTTTAACTTCATGTAAAAATCTTTTTTGTGCAGTAATATTTTAGGAAGTTATAGCAGAACACGTCAAAATTTCGCTTAATTTTTAAATAAATAAAATTCTAGTTAAAAATTCGAAAAAATAACCCCCAGGTGCACATTCCTGGCCTCCAAGGTATACACTTGCCAAATTTGGTAGCTGTAGGTTGAATGGTCTGGCCAGTAGAGCGCCAACACACACACACACACACATTGAGCTTTATTATAAGTATAGATTATTGAATTGCGGTATTGCAAACACAATCGCTCGGTATTTAAGTCTTATGTGCACTACAAAATATTTTTCATAATTTATGTAATATCTCAAAGAATTATTCAACTAAAATTTCTCAGATTCAGCATAAAATTCAGTTTTTAGTTTTGCTTTCAAAAGGATTGAAATGAAATCTATAATAATATTTTGTTCCGGCCTATAAATATATTCCAACAATTATGAAGTCTAAATTTAAGGCAGTAAGGTAACATATTCTGAGAATTATTCTGGACACACGAAATTTTAAATAAATAAATGAATGTTTCTATTTTCCACGATCAACTAAGACTTATTTATGAAGTTTTGAATGTTAAAAATTTAGAAAAACTCAACATTTTCATAATATTAGGCCAATTAATCTTTAGAAACTTGTGCGCTGATTGGCGTATTTTCTTTGAAACAGTCGATGAAAAATCTAATATTATCCCTTTTTTTATTGAATAGTGATATTCAAATTTTCATAAATCAGTCAGTTTAAGTGATTGATTTAGTTAATTGGAAATTAACTCTTTTTTATTTAAAATATTAGTGTTTCAAGAACATTTTGTTAATCGTGATTTCCACAGCAGAAGCTTAATGTAAAATAAAAATTCGTTATTTATTAGAGCATTTATTGAATCTAGTTACATAAAATATAATCATTTTCCATTTAGTCCATTTTAGCAGATCTATGTCTTACTAAAGGTTTACAAATTAGCTGTGTGGCCCTGATTTGAATGGGTATCCTGTTCATATTAAACAAAA
Source organism: Argiope aurantia (assembly GCA_026543865.1). Lineage (NCBI taxonomy): Eukaryota > Metazoa > Arthropoda > Arachnida > Araneae > Araneidae > Argiope > Argiope aurantia. The sequence goes on from JAPMOR010064276.1 coordinate 1,954,847, forward strand.
CTTGCCTTAAAATAAAACTGATTGATTGGATTAATAATATAGAGAGTGTAAAAGATCATAAAATAATTTTTCTTGAATTTATTTTTTAGAAAAAATAATTTTTCATATTTGTTTCATTTCCTACAGACATGTGCCGAAAATTATATTTTTGCAGATTTCATTTCCAAAAAGATTTAATTTATTTTTAATTGGAGCTTTAATCAATGTGATGGCAGCACTTTGAAAAAAGCTAATTTTTTCCCATGAATGCGAAACGTGCTCGTGCAGCTTAAATTTAATTTTTATTTTGTACGAAAAAAAATTGTTGAAAATATAGTTAAAATATTTATTTAAAAATTCATTAAAAATAGAGATTTAATTTTAAGGTTAAAACATTGGTATCATTTAAAAGATAAATTTTTGATCATTAACTTTATATAATATAGATAATATATTCTGCTTTTTTGTGCGGTAATATTTTCGGAAGTTATAGCAGAAACACGCCAAAATTTCGCTTAATATTTAAATAAATAAAATTCTAGTTAAAAATTTGAAAAAATAACTCCCAGGTGCACATTCCCGGCCTCTAAGGTATACAAGTGCCAAATGTGGTAGCTGTAGGTTGAATGGTGTGGCCTGTAGAGCGCCAACACACACACACACACACACACATTGAGCTTTATTATAAGTATAGATAATTATGAGAAATAATTCCATTTAAAAGAGTAATCTAAAAACATTTTGGAGAGAATAAATTAAACCGTAGGGGGGGGGGGGTGAATATCCGAAACTTTCTCGTATATATGCTAATATATACATTATTTTCCCTGTCCCTGAATAAAAAGTATGTGTTCCTAGTCAGGCTGTGAACACTATGAGTGCTCAGATTTTTCTTTCCTTAGAGTCCCGCACATGAGCATTTTGTGCTACGCAGTATGGTAAAGAAAACAGAATATAAATTTTGGGTACCTTTATTCACCGATTATTAGCAAAATTTTATACTAAATTACAATTTTAGTAATAAGATTACATGTCAAATTTCCTCATTATGTCGTTCTGCTTTTGAGTTATTGAGGTTATATGTAAGCAAACTCACTCATTGAAAGATAGCTAAGTTATTAACGAATTTGGTTCAAACTTTATTACAGATCTATACTCTAGTTGCTAAAACTGCATCTAATTTAATTCATTAAGCTCTTTACATTTTGTAGTTATTTGTTAATTTGTTCTCAGACAAACGCATAAAATTTTTATAAGGGATTTCGTTCAAAATTTGACAGACACCTATAAATTGGTGTAAAAAACACATACCAAATTTGAACTGTTGAGTTTAAAGCTTCCTGTTATTAGACAGACCTAATTCCAAAAATGTGTCAAAGAGATCTGAAATGTGGAGACATTTGTCAAAATCTTGATGTCGAATTTTTTAACGATTACTGTACTTTTACTTCTTATACGAAATATATTATTAAAAATATATAATCAGAAACATACAATAAAAAATGTAATCAGAAAATATCCCGATTTTAGTTACCCAATATAAGTACATTTAGAAGGCTAACTTTCATTTGTCAACACGTTTTCAGTAGAAAGGATCGACCTTCATACGCCCATAATTAAGTATGCATAACTGTCTGCACGAACTATCGTGTACCATTACTACTTTGTAACTACTCTCTGTAGTAATGGTAACCCAGTGACCTTTGTGATGCTTCGGCTTCGCATGTGACGTCATCAGACTGATTCTTAGCCGTCTCGATCGATCTAGCTGCCGGAACAGACGCGAAGGATTCTACCCACAGTGCATCCCGAGACGGAGAAAGGGTTACACCGGAGGAATTCCACCAAAACGCCAAATTGGCGTTGATGTTCCAAATAGGGAGCCAAACTAAGAGTTTTGAAACGATGAGTCATGGATGATGAAATCTGTTATTTTGGAAGGTACTTCTTAGTTGTAAAGTGAGATTTCATAAAAATATTTCTGTTTAAAGGAAAATTTCAAATTACGTTTACAACCGTAAAAAAGAGCTGTTTACATGAATTTATATATTAATTGAATTTATATTGTATTGAATTCACAATATTGTAATCGTAAAAAAATCGAACTGAAGATTCGATGAATTTCCACGTTTAAAACCTCCCTCAGTGCAAAAATTCTAATTTTTAGAATGATGCCGATCTATCATTTAATTATTCTATCTGTATGTGCAATAATATTAAAATGCTTTTAGCTAGGGAAGTGAAATTTGGCATGTAGCTTTTACACCAAATTTGCAAATTACTATCAAATTTCGAACGAAATCTATAACCTAGAAGCATGTTCCCCTCGTACGAATGAACACGATGATCTCAAAAACGTGAAGACCGCAAATAAATAAATAACTCTATCATAAAAAGAAAACAACTCCCTCTTCCTCCCCTCTATGAACCCCCTACCCGCCAATCCAGTCAACTGTTCAAAAAAAAAATCAGATATATTTATTTGAAGGTATTTGCTGGAGTTTGTTTTGATTCAAAACAATAGAACTCTTACGATTATGGTTACAGAGAAAAAAAGAGGTTATGGTTACAGAGAAAAAATTATCGAGTGGGAACATTCATTTTCCTTCTGCACAAGTCGATCAGCTATTGAAAAAAATCATATATGACTATGGAATGATATGCGTCTGACAAAAATTTAAACATTTTAAAGAATACCACTAAAATCATTATGAGGGAGTATCATTGTAAAGGATCTATAACAATATGGACAGGAAAGGCTTTGATGACCTTTTTTGAGTTCTATTTTTTCAAATTCTGGAGGCCTAAAGCACCGAGATTCATCAAAATCTAGACACCGAATTTTTCAACACTTTTAGTTCCTTCTCTATTATATTTTGCATACAAGAAAATGCAAATATGAAATTCAATATTCGTTATAAAACAAAAAACTAAATCTCCTTCTTTCAAAATTTACATAAATCTTGGCGAGAATCTAAATTATTAGGGTTATACTCTCTTTTAAATCTCACTTTTGTGAATTAAAATGTCTACCTTGTTTTCTATTTCAATCAGAAGATATATATAAAAACATCTATTGGATTTTGAATGCTATCATTAGGATTTATAATTTACCATGTAAAAAATAATCTTGAACTAAACAAATATCTTGCAAATAAAGATACTATGTCATTTTCTTTGCTGTCTCTGTCTCTCTATTTTTTATTAAACATATACTTGCATGATTATTGCCTTGGTGGAATTCAAATTAAAAAGTGAAATTATCTTTTGAACGGAAACAAAAAGGATTTACAAACACAAAAGAAAATGTGTGTGTTTTATGGGTGAAAGCTGATAGTAATTTAAGCATTTAAAAACATTTCATTTTAATTATGTTGATTCCAAACTAAATCATTGAATTGCTTGGGTTATACTATGATTAATATGTTGAATCGTTAAAACAGTTTTGTCCATAAAAGAATTGAATTTTAATCAAATAATTAAAAAATCTAAAGATGTTATTATATTCTATATAAAAAAATTGAGGTTCAGAGATGTCATGATTATATCCTTTTTAAATTGCTGAATTATAATAACACATATATTTTAAAGAGCCTTTTTATTTTTTCTGCCAAATGTATTTTCAGGTACTATGAGAAAATACGAGCCAAACGCTATTATTAATGATTTTTCAGAAAATGTACAGGAAACTGTGTTCCAATTTTAAGAGCTATTTTAGAATTGTTCATATCATTAATTTCATTTGGCTAAGCACCAAATTTATTGCGTCCAAGTATTTCTGGCAACGGAAAATTATTGATTTACACTATATGCTATATGTTAAATAGGTCACAAAAAATTATCGACCTTCCCCGCTTTCAAAAAAATAAAGAACCCTGATAGATTTATATTCACTTGTCTAATAATCTAATAATCGAAAAAGCAGACTAATTGGAAACTGATATTACAGTAGAGATTTGATTTATTACTTTAACTGCAATAGAAATAAAAAATGCTATCATTGTCACAGCAGTGGAAAATATTTGCAGCATAAATAAAACAGCAAATGAAATCAATTTAATAAATATAAACTGGGTTGGCAATGCTTAAAATGAAATAAGCAGATAGTATTATTTAATAAATTTATTCTATCAAAATATTAATGTGTAAGGTCTGTAGTTACTACTTGTGGCTGCCTTGTATAGTAGCAAAGATTGCAACGAAGTAAGTATCGATTTTGGAAACTGATAGTCAATGGAAAATTGCCAAATATTACATGGCAATTACTCTTTGCACAAAAAATTATTGCATTGTTGACTATATCTACTAGAGCGCCTCTATTTGGCTTATTATTGCACTGGATCACTTAATAGATACACACTCAAGTTACTGCATTATGAAATTTGAAAAATAACATGTCGCTTTGAGGCTCTGAACACTATAAAACTTCAAGTCAGGACTTTTGTCTTCTTGAATAAACTGATACTTCTGCTTAAGCCATCTCTTTTAAGGTGTTTGAAACTCTTTTTTCCGACATCGCATTATCTTTTCCTAAATTGGGGATTCTTTTTGATTAATATCATTTCATGAAATGTATTTTATTTCCTCTTAATGATCTGTTTCAAATATTAATGGTAATTGTATGTGATAATCATTATGATAAATGGGCTCACTGGCTGATTCCTATAGGGAGAAAGTTGCGAATTGCATTTCTGACAGGTGTTATGAGGCAAGGGAAGAAACAATTCCTCTTTAATTTATAAAACATTTGTTAAAGAAAAAGGTGATATTTTTTTAACGATAAGTTATTGGAGTAAGGCGCATTTTTCTGGTAAGTTTTTCTGTGAGCAATAAGATTTTAACCTGTTAACCGGATAATTAACTTACATTCAATTGTTTTAACATTGAAATATTTCGTCATACCCAATTAAAAGGTTAACCCTATTAACCTTTTAATTTATTATTGTGCTTCTGTTTTGTAAATTCAATTTTCAAACATTTATTTTTCTTGTTATGTTCCCTCTGCCTTCAGTAGTTATTTTTATAAATGAATTTAAACCCATTGCCCTTATTTAAAACAATGCTTATATTTAACAAGAGGATGGATTTCTTTAAAGCTCCTTCTTGTTCTGACCTAATATGAATAATTTTATAGACTGGAAGACTTTGACAGTTAGTACTCCGACAGTTTTCCAAGATTGGCGATCAAGAATAATTCAGAAACAAATTTTAATTATATAAATTTCATTAAAATTTTACAAGGGATAACTTTAATTAAATTTCTTTTCAATTATTAACTACTGGAAAAAGAAAATAAGTTGCATTGCTGCTCTTCACTTAGATGGAGTGAACAGCTAAGAAAATATTTTGGTTGAAAATTGTCAAAGAACAACTCTTCAAGAATCTCTAGTGACAGAATATTACGGTTTTTTACAATGGAAAATTAAAATATTAACATATTCGCTGACGTGAATGTTATAGCATTCATAACTCTCTGAATGTAACATTATGATACATATTAACAATAAATATATTTAGGGAGATTGGAGCAAGATTAAGTAGTTGATAGGAAGACAAGTGGAGCAGTGATCTGGCTGAATACAATTATATAAGTAGTACAGGTGGAAACGAAGCCATTTTCTAATCAGAACCATTTTAATTTAATAGTTTATCTCGTGCAAATTTTTTTCAAAGAAATAACTTGATTTTTGTTGAATAGTATATTAGCACGATTATTTGATGTTGGGAAAAAAGTAATTTATAATTATTTGCATATAATTTCATATATATATTAGTAAAAATTGTAGTCCTTAATGTTTAATCTGCTTACTTTACAAAAACTTTGTTAACCCATTGACCGGCAACGATTCGGAACCTGTATCGCTTTAAAACAACGACAGCGAACGTACAAAGAACAACTTTCTACGCTCCAGCCGTTATTAGCGAAACTAGTTGGGAAGATTTTCTGCATTCCAGTAGCTTGAAGGGTTAAATACCTAACCAGCAATGAGCATTAATCTTCCATTAATTCGTTGGTAGTGCAGGATGGGGTATTCGCGTTGTACGAGGGCAGTCTTTTTCAAATTTCGATGACCCATAAAGGAAAACGACAGTAGAAATCAAAATGAATTTACTATGAATTGTTATGTATTAATATAATTATTTTTAGATGGAATCTCCATAAGTCATATCAGTGGATTAGGTGTCCAACACTTTCCTCGAATAACACTGTCATCAGTGACGTGAAATGAGTCTAAAAGTTCCTTTGAATCTCCTGATTAGTCTAGAAGTTTTAACATTCTATACAATCCTTAAATTCAAATTAGAGACAAATGCATCTCGTCTCTAAGCCACGTTCTCAATAAAGGAAGACAAGAAAACTAGTCTATCGAAACAATCTAGTTCAAAGGAGATGATTGTGGTTCGGTAGAAATAGAGGTTGCTGAAATTCCATGCAAAGAAATGGCCAATCAGAACTTAAATTTGTAACATTGGAAGGTGAATATTTAGACTTTCCTAGTTTCATATTTAAAAAAAAAGAAAACTCAAGGAATTCTCAGACGGATGAGAAGCCTGAAAGGGACTTTAAAGCCTGTTTTACATCATTTGCAACAACTTTTTTCGAACAGAAGATAGGAAATCTGGTACCCTGATATGACAAATGCATGTATCTTTACGTTTTTTAATGCCTAAAAGTAACTATATCTGTGCATAATTTTAGTAAAAAAATCATTTTTTCTCTATTCATCTTTCTTTGCTTTTTATCAGAAACATATCAGAAAACAACGTTTGTATATTGAGGCATTCTCTACCATTCTTTTAAAATGATTTTTCTTCCTTTGCAGATTTTTGGAGATGGACGGTTAAAAGCAGAATGGAATCCGAAACTAAAGAAATCAAGGCTCACCTAAGTTCAGGATGTTTGGCTGGGATTGCTAATGTTTGTTTTTGCAGTATTTTTATTCATAATCTACTGACGCTTGGCTTGAGTGTTAGAAGTGTGAATGATAGAGTCTTAACACACGTGCAGATGAAGATCTACTATCAAAATTCTTCCCTCCCCTTAAGCACCGTGGTATGTGAATGATCGTCATAGTGAAAACACGGAAACTGAGGTTGAGTCTTGAATTTTTTAAGCGACTGTGAACAATTCTTTCTAGAACAATTAAGCATTGGTGTAGATGAATAACATGGAATCTACATAGTTACGGTACCCATCAGAAAAACGAGAACAATCTCGAAACTGAGAGCCTTCGATTCACATATCTAGGAATTCTAGGAGGAAAGTGCAGGTAAAGAAAATTAATCAGTTCTTTGTTTCCTCTTCATGTGTGGCAAGATGAAATTTCATTTTTAATTTAAAACGTTTTTTAAATAATTAAAAATCTAAAAAAAACTTCGTATATTTATGTTGTCGTTAAACATTATTAACCACAACAAAATGCAGGGTTTTTTTTTTTTCAAAAATTTCCAAACATAAATGTTGGTTTCATTAATCCCTCCGTCGTCCGTAAACGCGTCTAGCGAGTTTAAGTGAAAATTCTGCAGGGTGGCCGTAACGTGCTTCAAGCGTTCTTCTACATTTTAAAACTCTTAAATGTTTAAAAGGCTTTGTAAATGAGTTCTTACATTTTTTTTGTTCTAACGCTGCGAAAAACAGAGGAAAAGCACAAATTTTCGCTGACAGGAGAGGACGGCGAAAGGGTTAATTAAAATTATTAGAAATGTCTTCTTGTTCTACTTTCCACAATCATTCAAATTTACGCCCCACATTAACATGTATTAAATTCTATATAGCCTTAATTTTTTTGAAACAATTATGTATTTTAAAGTAATGGCTAATGGATGTCTAGAGTATTTACATTTTTTTTTCTGTTGTTAGTAGACGTAAATTTAAATTTCAAGCTAATTGAAAGCTGACAGAATTTGTTCTTCTTAACTGCTAAAGTTTGCTAAAAAGTAATCAAATAAGGATAAATTTTATCAACCAATTTATTCTTCATTCGTAAGTAGATCCGAGATATTGTGGAAACTTAACTAATATTCCAAAAATAGATTCATATGAGAAGCCCTTGAAATAAATGGGATTCATTGTAAAATTCAAATCATAGCATAACATCACCAAATTTAAATATATTTAATGATGTTTTAATTTTATAACATATTTTCAAATATAAGCAAGAATTTCTAATTTGACGTGCGTATATTCATAGCCTTGAACATTTTCTAATTTCTCTAAAGTTAGTATCAATTCATATTAAAGCATTTATATAGTGAATAAAACTGGGTATTGCAAATGAAACAGAATAGAACAGAACAGAGTAGAATATCTACCTCATCTTTATATTGAAGCAATAATTAAAGAGAATAGACAGGAATAAATGTTTAATTGCCAGCGTTTATTCATTAATTTGAATGCGATGAATTTATTAAGATTTATATAAAAAAAGAATTATATGATCAGATTGCAATGCACCGATTGAATATAATGAAAATAAAAATAAATGTGGAATGAAACTATAGAAAACGCATTTGTGAATTTAAAAAAATTATTATTTATTAAAAATAATGGAGTAATTAAATGTTCAGCACAATATTTTTTTATTTATACATTTTTCATTAATTTGAATCAGTTGCTAATTGCGTGGCTAAAATAATCTGTTAGATCATAGTAGTCAGTCTGTTTTTAAACTGGTTTTTTTCCTTCTGATTTTGTTAATTTTTTTCGCTTTTATAACTCAATAAACTCAAATGCTGGTAATTTAAAATTATAATTTAAGGTATATTGTAATATAGGGATGTCATTTGCCTTCAGATTCTAATTCTGTACTAATGTTAATCTCAAATTGACTGTTCCTAACCGCACTGAGGCATACAGATACTGAATGAAAGGACGGCCTCGACAACATTAATGGGAAATGACGTTGAGTCTTACAACTCCGGGAGTTATTAGTATTGGTAGTCGTCATTGGTAGGTGGAAGTCGTTCCCACACCATTTCTGTAACCATCCAAGTGGCAAGAACCAACCACCAAACCTGAAGCTTCTCATAATATCTGAGTTACTCTCAGTGGGATTCCACTAATGTGAAGTTGTTATTGTTGTGTTGTGATTTATGACACTATACAAACCAGCTGACAATTATCTGTCAGCGATTTAAGCCGAGTGAGCGTCTCTTGTTTTTTAAGTAACGCCAACTAGGGCCAAGATAACGACTTAGCTACTCAAACGTCACAACCCCTTTTACGATGCGGACTTCATTCATGCATTTCATTCACTCATCTACAGATAGTAATTCAAACCTGAATCAGAGAACGATCACCTCTGAACCTGTACCCCCAGTGGTATTACTCTCGACATGGAGGACTTTGTGACCACGACAGATTTATACTTGCGCCAGTCACCACATACACGGAATGTTAAGTTGCGATTGTCATGATGATAACTCTTTACCGAAAATTTAAAACGACATATTCCGATTCCGAATAAATAAAATTTTATTTACAAACTATTAATGTACCATTATTATAGTAGTACTTATTGAAATTAGAAGAGTGGGACGGCTGATTGGATTTAGAGCCTAATTCGAAATATCAAAAATAATTTAAAGTATCTTTCAGGAGCATCGAATACCCAGGTTATAAAATTAAATGACTTAAACTTATCGAGATTTAGTCAAGTCAACATAGTCTTAACCAAGTCGACATTTATCGTCGTTATCTTTCCCAGCTACAAGGATCTATACATTCAGCAAGATCACTGTGTTCTGGTAATCTCCTCCCGTTTTTCTCCCGCTGTTCACTCTATCCTTCTCTGATCTTCAGTCTATCCACTTGTCAAAAAAAAAATCTTCTCACCTTCCCATGCAACTCTTTCCCTCTTCGCCTTGACATCCCTCTTGGCCAAACCCTATCCCCTCTTGTTTTTCATTCCTCTTATAATCCACTATACAAAATGGATTACTTGCCAAAGTAGGTCGATCCTCTTTTGGAACCAAGGAGCAACCTTAAATTTTAGCCAGGTGTATTGTCCCGTAGAAGGAACTTCAGACTTCAAGCAGCTGAGTACTTCTATTTATACCCTCCTTTCTATTTCTCAAAATAAAGAGATTAGGTGCTAAATTATTTTGCATAAGAATGTGTTAAAAAAAACTTAGCACAAGTGGAATTTTTCATTCGCAATGCATAGTTAATAGACATTGTTTATTTTTTTATGTTGTAAATCTCTTAATAGCGAAATTTTAACAACCAATTATGCTGAATGCAGCTAAAGACAGATTACCGGCAATTGTAAGGATTCTCTTCAAAGAGTGCTGTAATCACTTTGTATTAACACGACAGAACAAATACATCGGGATATCCATGAATAATATCTTTTCTTTTGCTTGAGTTCGTTTAAAATAGCTAGACTTTTATATGAAATGTTACGATAATACTTGCTATATTATATCTTCTTATATATTTTATTTAGAAAATGTGTATGGAATGCAATAAGAGCACTTTTTTTATAATTCATAAAGAATTTATTTATGTAACTGTAAAATTTCTTAATTGTGCTTACATTTGAATCAAATTAAAGATTGCTTTAAATTGAAGGTCAGATATATAAATATATAAAATTTTATAAGAAAATGCTACTAAGGTAACTATTTTAGTAAAACATAGTAATATTTATTCATCGACAAACGCCATGTTCATTCGCAATTTTCAATTTCTTTTTCATTTTCCTCATTCTTGCGCCGAGTAACTCTATATTAAATGCTATTAACTACTTATTCACAACATAATTCATATTAATTAAGTTTCTTAATTCATTAAGTAACATTTTATAGTAATATTTAACGGTGCAGACAGGGTAATTAAAATCAAATTAACTATTCTGAATAACAGAATGCTTTACAAAAGTATGTCTAGATTAGCCTAGAGGTAGAAAAAAGTTCACATAGAACTAGAAAGTTAATCTCTTTGCCTTTCTCATGATTTGTCGTATGTTATATACTCTCAAATTACACTTATTGCACTTAGTTACTTGATTTGAAAATGTTTAGTTTAAAAATAAATATAATTTCTAAAGCTATAGCTCATCGTTTCGCAGGTACAATAAAGGTATCTCTAGAAGGAATGCTTATTAATTACTTCTTTTTTCGTATGCTGCGTATTCACTCTTGCAAGGGAGCAAATTTTACAGCGTTTAAGGATATTTCTGCTCACGGTTAAATGTTTTCTGTTCTGTATCAGTATGAAAATAGGAATTTTTTCCATGTAATGAAATGTAATGAGTTATGCAATAGAAGCTATACAGTCTTATTTATCAGAAGCTCAATTTTATATGAATTTTAAAATACATTGTGTAGTTTTACATTCATAAAGTGGGTTCTTGTTATGATATTTGCCATGAGCCAAGTCAAATGTGCCCAAACAATGTGTGCAACTGGTGTGGTGGTAGATTTAGGTAATTTGCGGCCATAAGCAGTGCATACTATGAGGCAATTCTTTTACTAAGCGGGTTAATTTAGTTTACAATTTCGGTTCATGGCATTGATAATTATTTATTTTAGGTTAATATTTTCTATTTTATTAACTTTGTGAATATATATATCTATTATGGCTACAGACTGCCTGGTTCTAAGTTTTTCCTATTATTATTGAAGCAAATATTTGATTTCATAAAAGTTCTCATGGCTGAGTGAACATACTGAAACCTATAGAAACCTGGCCAATTAAATGTTAATATTTTCTTAATGTTTTATCATTTATAGAATTTATAAGTGTTTTATTTGGTAACGAAGAAAATAAAGATTTTAAATCAACCTGCTTGCTGTCTCATCTCAAACTAGTGTCATTAGGCATAGAAATATACCATTCACCGGCGGGTCAATATAGTGAATGCCGTTCTTAACTTTCTTTTGATTTTTACTTCTAAATATGTCCATTATAAAAGAAAATAAATTCCATAAAACAATGATAAGAAAGAGCTTGATAAACAACCAGATGAAAACAGCAATAATAAAACAGCTCATGCAATAAACGATAAAATTATTAATTGTAAAAAAAAAACCTCAAGCATGAATATGATACTTTATAATAAATGACGTGACTTAGAGGCTAGAAAAGATAGCTATGTAAATTATCTTTAACTTTTTAATAACATATGCTGCCATGTATTGTCACTGATGTTTATAATTTTTTCAACTTCAATATAATATATCATGGAATATATAACTTATTGCGAATTAGTTTTTACATAAAATGTATAAATCAGCTTTATTAAAGAAGTCTTTGAGTTTGGAATTGTTTTGAATTATGAAAAAAGTTATTGAAGATATTGTTATTTTCCTCAAGAAGTGATGCTGACAATAATTGCTTTTTTTACTTGATAATTTTATTAAAATAGATATTCAGAAATAAAAGATTCATGATTCAAAATTTTATTCAATAATGAAATGATAAGATTTGGTAAATGGTTCCAAAGATATTTTTAGGATTCCTATGTATTTTTTAGAGAAATTTTTCATACAAAAAACCCAAATTAAAAACTTAGAAAAACTTGAAGCATCTAAACAATTAAAAACTTAGTTTAAACTTGAAGCATCTAGTTGCTTAAGGCAACTGAGTTTTAAAGACATTGTGTCTAAAAGAATCGTTTGCAATATGTTGAATTTATTTAATATTTCCCCCCTTTATTTGAAAGCTTTAATTATCAAAGATGACATTAATTTTATTTGAAAAGTTTTACAAGAAAATGCCATTTAAGATTTATTAAGAAAATTATATATTTTTATAAATCTAGATTTTTTTGTTTGCTTTTTTAGCAGTACCCAACAGAAGAACTTATTAATATTCAATAAATCAGATAAATGTTTTATTTTTCTTCAAATATTTAAATAAAAAGTAACAAATTTCAATCTGTTTGTGTATTTGGAATTCATTAGTACTGCTATTCAGGTGACGTTACATCCATATAACCAGGAATGAACTACCTTCGTCTCACCTAAGTAACTTGGAGTGATACAGAGATAACAATCGGCGAAATAGTGTAAAAGGAAATCGTAGGAAATCGAACGAACAAATGGCTGTGGTACGTCGTTTGTCATAGTAGATAAATGCTGTTATCATAAGGAGATAGCTCGACCCCACATCATTGCTTTACCAATCAAGGGAACTAAAACTTGCTTTTCGTCTATGAATTTATAATGCCTTCGAGTAGAATGTCAAATTGTGTCCACATAACTGCTCTACCTTGTGAAGACAAATATAATCAATAAAAGAATACAACTCAGAAAATAGCAGCACTTATTACTATTGGGACCGATACCCGTATTTTTACATGACATATCTTGCAAAAAATTTGTATTAAAATCTGAACATCAACAAGAGGTTCATCGATTTAACTGTATAACGAGAAAAGAAGCAGCATCCACAGATTAAGGAGCTCTAGCATTGGAAATAATGAGTGAAAAAATTGTTGTCTGGTCTGACAGCTGAGACTTCTCCAGCATTTTTCTATTGATGATAGGATCAGTATGTGCAGAATTTGTGATTTGATTTGTAACAAGATCTATTTATAAATGTATTACCGTCAAAGCAACTGGAGGTTTAAGCCGATTAATGCTGTGTAGAAGGGTTTTGGTTACTTTAGTGGTTTTTTAATAGTAAATGCCTGATTCCTTTGCTGACTTTTACTTTCTTAAAAGATTTTCATTTCCTTTAAGTCAGCATTTTCTTTTCTTTTTTTTTTTTCTTTTTTTTTTTTTTTTGCTAACTCAGCCTTTTTATGACCCATATTAGGTAATAATTTTCCCACATCCAAGAAAATTTTATTTTCTGAAACATAATATTAGCACTCGTAATTAACATAGTAAAATGAACGATGATATTATTTGAATGTCAAATCAATCGATCAATAAATAAGAGTAAAAAACATAATAAATCATTAAATTTTAGCATAAGCGATGTTAATATGAAAATTGAACCAAAGTTATTTCGTGAGATCACTTGTTTGCCTATAGTCAAATGAATAGATGTTTAATAAAAGTTAACTAAAAATATAAATTCATTTCCTAATAATTCTTTGTTAATTTAGAAATGTATTGAATAGAGCACTTAGTTTCAAAAGTAATGGTAAACTGAATTGCTTAATTTCTTGTTTAAAGAAACTACTTTGTTTATTTATTATATGTTGTATTTATTATACAGTCTAGTCCTTATTCTGAAGTGATTTAATATTTCGAAACATTTCTTTGAGTCTTCATGTTATTTTTAAGGGAAATTTTTCTATTAAAATAATAACCGAAACATTCATCACCAGATGTCACTCAGTAGATTTGTTTCTTTAAATCAAATAATTAAGGAAATTGTTTGATCAAATAATTAAGGAAATTGTTTGATCATAGCTCTGACATATTCCTTAATTATAAGAAATAGAACTCAATCATTAAATAATGATCAAAGTAACTTTTCAGAAGAAAAATTCCATTGTAATTAATTTCATCAACATTTAGAACTGTATTGTTTTTTTCATCAATAAAAAAACTCGACTACAGTTTAGAAAGTCATTGAGAGATTTAAAAAGAGCAATCATTTGGATTCTCAATGACTGTAATAATAGTTAATTTCCCTAGAGATCACTCGTTTACTTAAGAATGTAATGCCAAATGTAGAAAAAAAAATACATTTTAATTCTAAAAAATAATAGTATATTAGTAAGAATGAATTCTAATAATGAAAGATAACATCAACTGAATAAATAAGTAGCTTATATGATTAAAGTATTTCTCAGTAATAATGAAATTTTTTAGTTTTGATTAGTATGAAAGTTTTTATAGTAGTTTATTTAAACTATTCTAGAAAAAAACTCATTGCTCTAGAATAGTTTAACAGATATAGCGTTCTTTTTCTATATCCTGACTAATGTGGAATCTTCTTTGAATGTTAACTTTGCATAACATACTATTTAGTACATGGCGAAATTTTTGTTAGACCAACTTCTTGATATAAAAATACATTTATTTAATAGTTATTGATATATAAGAAATTATGCATTAAAAGTTTGTTATGCTATCAGATAACCAGCCAGTACTTACAAAAGGAATATCATCTGTTTCCAGAAAGGTATAATATCCAGTTTCTTTAAAATAATCGAATGATTGTTAATATTTTGAATAGAACTTTTATGACTCATTTATCTATGTCTAACTTTTATGTCGTTAATATCTGAAATCTTTTATTTTGATAAGTAGAACATGTTATAATTAGAAAAATCTAAATAGAATTGTTGTTAGAGGAAATAGCATAACTTTTCCCTTACAAATGAAAATAAATGTGCCCTCTTATGGAAATGCTGTTTCTTTCGCCATTTCCATGAGTTTTATAAAATATTTGCAGTTTCATTCAATTATAAAAATTACCAAATTTCAATTGTCTCTCGATCTTTCTATGACTTTTATATCCCTGATTTCTTCATCTGGCTTGGAGCCTTGAAAATATTTTAAAGAATTTAAAAAAAGATTATAGTAAAAGTTTCAAAATTAAAAATAGATCATATTTAATTGTAAAGAAAATCTGGTAATATGAAATCGAAATTTGAATTAAAATGTATTTCTTGTATGTTTGTAAAATTTGTGAGTAATTATTGTCAAAGATTTTGATAACAAAATGGATGTTTTAGGTGGTTCTTATCTTTGGCCCTTGAATGGAAGTCAAATTTGGATATGGACACTCATTCTGCAATTCTTTGTTACAAACACACAAAAAACATGTTGTCTTTATCAATTTCTTTTACATGATTGCCTTTAAAGATACTAGCCTATCCCTGAGGAGAAAAAAGTTGCGATATCAAATACTGAGGGTCATTGTAATTATTTGAATTGCAAAACCAAACATTTTTCAACAGGAAAGTTTCATTAATAATTTATACTTAAGTTTTCTTTAAACTTTTTTTTCGAAAAGCCTCTTTCGTTCCCCTAAAGTTTATTTGCTTTTAAATTCTAGAATGGTTTGAAGTTCGCTTTTTACCAAAATGACATTAGATACTATTCTTTTCATAATAAAAATGTTTATTCCATTTATAAATTGCTATATGTTATAAAAATGAAAAAAAAATGAAAAATTGAAATTGGAATAAAGAAATTTCTTATTTTCATATGAATCATAATTTTTAATGGGCACTTGGATATGAAATTAATTACTAAGTTATGCACAGCATTTAAAGTTTTTAAAAATTCATTATAAATTGAAATTTTTGACTAAATGGGAACAAAAGTATCTCTGCGAGTTATCATTCTCCTGTTGGTACAGAATAATGTTTTTTTCATTGCTATATTTCATGTATAAGAAATATGAATGAATATGGCTGAATGCATTTGAACAACTGAGACTTCCAGAAGTAAGAACTACAATATCCTTTGTTTACAATAAATTATTGCACTATCTCCAGGATATTGCACTATTCCCGATAAAAGGATAGCACCTCTCACCTGGCATCCTTTTAGTGGAGATAAAAAGTATTCGTATAGTAAAAATATTGATTAAAAAAAACGTTGATAAAATCATAAACATAAATTCCATTTTAATTAGTGTATAATGCAGCATACTTTTACTGTTTTCATGTGAAATTTGCAAGGAAATAATTTTATATATGAGTAAATATTTCCATAACGGAATAATCCACCATCTTACGGTGTAAAAATTATTCGTACGTTGACTTGAACAAATGAATCAATCGTAAAATACCTACAAAAAATTGCATCTTTTCAGTGTATGAATAGCTTTTTCTCTACAATAAATCGCTAATTTTTATTTTTTAGTAAACATTATCTCTATTACAATAGTTGCTCCGACTTTTCTATGCATTCGCATTTTATAAAAATTATTTTGCTAGTTTTTTTCTAATTTCGGCAGAATTAACAACACAAAACTAGCATCTGTTAAGAAACCTGTCTTGTGTAATTGTTTTCTATACTCACTATACAAAGTATGCAAGGGGAAAATGTCCCAATCGACAAAGGCTACGAAATTGAGATTTTTAAGAATCTTTACATTTCGGGCATCCTTCAAACAGAAAAACACATTTTTAAAATAATGTTCGTCTGAGCGTCGACACGATCATTCAGAAAAGCTTTGATCCAGACGAATAACATTTAGTTTTTATACCAAATTTCTAAATTTTTACAAAATTTCGAACGAAATCTACCCATAGAAAGTGTGTCTGTCTGAGAGCAAATGGATAAGATAATTACAAAATATAAAGAATTAGACAGAAAAAAATTCAGTGTACAGTTTTAGAATCTAAAATGTAGACTTGTATAAGTTTTAAACTAATTCTTGCAAAGGTTTGATTTTTTGTTGTTGTTCTCTGTATTCCCATGTATGTACAGGCGATTGCTCAAGAACTTAACAACTTAAATAAATGAAATTTAGTATGTGATCTTGTAACTAAAATTTGAGTTCCTGTTTTGTGTTGAATTTTAGTTTCAATTGGCCAAAAAGAAGCATTTAAAAAAATGCGTACTATAGGTGGAAATATAAAGGAGGATTTTCACTATAGGAGGAAATATAAAGCACTTATGTACGGAATTCTAAAAACAAAAATTTATGCTGTCATGGCGTTTCAGATCTTGTCAAAAGTCCCCATTTTTTTATACGAGGGGCAAAGGATATTATCCTTATTAGGGAATGCCCGAAAAAGTTTCAGGATTTATTCCCTTTAATTGTAGATGTCACAAACCATGCTCTCAAGTAACTGCGTATTGCTTCATGGCAGTAAAATAATTCTTGATTTATAATTAAAGATCCTTTCAAAATATAATTCTAAAAACATGCATGTCGTTATTTTTTTATTCCCAGACATCTACGGAACTAAAATAATATCAAGAAATTTTGACAATTTAATAAAATAACCCCTCCATTTTGTTAACAGCGAGTCTTACCTATATTGTGTAACAAGTCACAGCATTTTGACAAAAAAAAACTGTTTTGAGGTTTGAAAAGGTTTAAAGAGCAATTAAGGAAAAGAAATGTTCGAGAAATACATCTCCATAAAAAAAAATGATGTACCTGGATGCAATTTATTTTTGTTTGATTGATACCACTTACAAAATGTTTTTATTTATAGCACTTGCCATGGTTAAGTCCACTGTTACGAAGACAGCGATTTAAGCCGATAAGCTGCGTCTCTTGTTTTAGTAGCGCCAACAGTACGATTTTGCCACTCACGCATCATTCATTCGCTTACACAACCCCTTTTTACAGGAAGGCACATTCACACAACTCACAAATAGAACAGAGGAAGAACAACCACGCCCGGACAGGGACTCGAACCCAGGACGCCAAGATTACGGGGAAGACGCTCTACCCCTATGTCAAGACGCCGACACTTACAAAATGAGATTGAATTAATGGGGGGGGAGGGGAATATATAAATTTCACTCTAATAAATGTCAATCTACAGCGCTTTTAATGCCAATTATACTCTAATTTTCTTAAAATCCTCTAAACTACGTCTGCCCTTTTAGAATCTCATGACAAAACATTAATTTTATAAAATTCAGCTGAAAATAATTTTTTCAATAGTTTGGTATAAATTCAATAAATTTTTCCGACGAAAATTTCAGTAGTTCAGCTTACCTATGTAATTTTAGAGAGAGAAAAATGGCAACACTTTTCCTCATTCAGAAACTTGAAAAGAGAATAAAAACCTTTATAAACCGGAATATATTTTCAGTCAAATTTTCTGGTATTTGTTTCCAATTAACTCTAATTTTAAAATTTCCTATTTTTTAGTTTGGATTTTGTTAATTTTTTGTCACTAAGAAAAACCAAAGCTAATCATTGAAAATATATTAATGCAGTTAATTCTTCTAAGAATTTATTTACATTATTATTGCACTCAAATTAATTAATTGTACACAAATGCGGTGCCAAGAAAAAAAAATGGATTCCTTGGAGGATCGAAGATGAACATTTTTGATTTTAAAAACGAACCAATTGATAGAAATTAAGTATTATTTTATAAAAAATTTCCATTTTTATATGCAAGGGTATTTATGAAGTATTTTTCAGATGTATAATGATGAGTTTACGGTAGATGAACACATTAAAAATTCGATTATTTTTTATTTGATATTTTTAATTTCTAAGGAATACTCAAAGAAATCATTTATATTTTATTTCCACGTTCATTTCTTGAGAAGTTAATTTATTTTTTATATTAGCATTATTTAAATTTTAAAACTATTTTTAATCTTTAAATACTTTTGTTTTCAAAATCAAAATTCTAGGAACATTTTCTTATGAAGAACCTTATGAATTAGATTCCAGTTCAGATTTTTTTCGTTTAAATTTTGTAATAGATTCTCTACATTTTCTGCAACTCTTAAATTACTGAATAAGCAATATGTTTTTTCAATGCTTTATAAGCAAAAGGAGGTTAAAAGCATTTCATGCTATTTAAATTTCGAACCCCAGCTGTTTCTTATAGTTGATTTCTCAGTTCCGGAAATCGGTAAAGTACTCCTAAAGAGATCAGTAAAGACTTGAAGAAATAATTTAATAAACTTCTAAACAAATGTTTTTAGCTTTCTTCCTCTTTTTGGCAAAAACAAAAAAATTTGACCAATTTTAAAAACACTTTCTGGATTTTAACTGATATACCTTTATTTCCAATCTATTCAAAAATGTAAATATTTTGTAATAGTTTCAAAAATTTAATCTCAAATGGTTTGTTACACATTTTAAACTTAAAAAATTTATATTAAAATAACAACAGAATTTAAACATTAATTATTTTTTGAACTAAGCGAATTTCTATCTAGCCAAAAACATTTTTACCTGTTTCTTTATGTCTGTGAAAATTTCTATTAAAAATATAATAATTTCGTCATACTCCGTTTCGTTCTGTCTGGCAGGATCAATATTCGCCAAAAAAGTGATAACGGCGACTATAATTGCAAACCTGCGCTATTGATGTGGCGGTCCCTTGAATCTGCTCTTGCGCTTCCGGCTGGCTTATGGTTGTTATTTACGAACCTACACTACCACGCGAGTTTCTCTATATTTACTACGTCATCAACGGCTAATGAGTACACGGTGTTTTGTTTCAGGTATGGCCTTTGATGTCGTCAGAGGAATGTCCCTAAAAATGTGGAAAAGAAAAACCATGAGTGATTGTCTCCTGTCAATTGAAGGAGTTTCTCGCACTGCCCGAAGTATTTAGAAATATGTGCCGGTACTACGTCGGCCTAATTCCATAGTTCGTGAGACAGCATTCTGAACATCGTGAACTAGATTGTTTTCTTGTCAATATATTGTTCTTTGAAATGGTACAAAAATCATCGTGAATTATAATATTGTTAATGTGAGATATAGACAAATATTTAGTAAACAAAGATTGCATCAGCCCAATATTAGTTGACCCCTTATATATAATTATAAATATGTACAGTTAATTGTAGCCTGATATAGAGAGATAAATAAAATAATTATCAACCATGATATAATCTGTGGATAATGTAATTTCATGACTTCATACTGGTTAATATGCTCATTAAACTATTCAAATAAGAAACTAACTAGATCAAATTTTAATATATTTTGTTTTGTTCTTGTATTTACAATCTAACTGAAATTGCCGATTTGTTTTACTAATAGTTTTTAGAAAGTTTATACTATTAAATTTGTTTTTAATATGATAAATTTTGTTGAGTAGTGATGACGAAATTTTAATTCAAAACTTTCAATTTTGTTCAGTTTGGTTGAAATATATTAGCTAGAGTTCCTAACTATCTGTTTTCTCTGTTTAATACAACTTTTTAAGGTAAAAAAAAATACTTATAAACGAAAACTATATTTATTACGAAAGGACAAATTACTTTTTAATAATTTTTCATTATCAAGAAACAAAATTGTTTTAATTGCAAAATGAAGACGTAAACCTCTCTTTTCTGTACAACTTTGCTCATCTGTGTGTGAGATAACGTCACAGAAAACCTTCAATTATTTTCGATACTCTAAAGAGTGAAACAAACTTTAAAGTAAATGGAAAATATACTTTTTCCTCGCAGTCAATCAGCGAGTTCATCTGGGAGCCGTGTGCAGTTCTTGGAAGCAGCCGAAAGAGCTCAGGTTAGTCAATTTATTTCTAATATTAAGTATTTACTTTGTAATATTCTGAACCGGTTACAAATTAAATGATTATCAGTTTTTTTCCCTGCACACTTCATCAACATAGGAAATTAATAAGGTTTGAACCACTTGCATGCTTTATCAGTTAGCACGCATAAATTTAAATATTTATTACTATACATTGAAATTTTAACTTTTCAGAAATATTGAAACATGAAATTATTTTGTTGATATTTAATATTAAATTCACTGATAGTTCATGATTAACTAAAACCATTGAACTGTTATTAGAAACTCTGAAAATTGAGTCACCTGATTGTCACTCTATTTTTAAATTCAAAGCAAAACATTTTGACTGAACGTTTTAATAAAATTCTATATTTCTTCATCTCTAAAAGTAAACATAATTTTTTGCATTATTCAGAAAGTAACTATTTGAAAGTTGATTGCAAGTACTAAAAAGTATAAATTTCACCTAAATATGTACAAAATACATAACATTTACTGATAGGAACTAAACATTATTACAATGTACACATATAGATGAAGGAGTTTGCGAATTTGATAGAATTTTTATTTGAATATTGGAAATTTTTGATGAATGGCATGATAATTTAATATTTCTGTATTTATATTTTCATTTAATTTAGTGTTTATGCACAAATATAATTAAAAAAACAAATTCATTTCAATCACTTGAATTAATGTAAATATTAACAGAATTTAACAGGCACAATAATATTAGAACAAAAGGCATTATTTCTCTAATCATTTTGATTTCATCATTATAGGCAAAATGCAGATGATTATTAAAAATTTGTTTTAAAAATCAAAGTGGCAAATATCTGAAGAGCAAACTCTTTATTGTTAGAAAAGATACTAATTTTTTAAATACATTTACTTCCTGTCTTAATTTTTTTGTCAAACTGAACCACTTAAATTTCAGGAAAAAAAATGCAGAATTTTAAATAAAAGCATACTTATAAACACAATTTAAAAGTTATTTAAAATTATAAATATTCTTCTATAAATGTAAAATTAAATTTTGGTGTAAATATATGTTTCCACCGCTTGTAAAAAGTAAAACCTCACCAAAGGTATTACTTTTTTCTTTGAATAAATCATTTCCATTATTTCTATCTAGATTATGTTTAAAAGCCATTATTCAATCAGTAAATTTCGATATTCATATTTAAAAACTCTGTGAACCTCTCTCTAGGAGTTTAGAACTTACACTTTAGCAGGTAGATATTTGTTGGAAAATTGTTGTTGATTAAGAAATAATTTTTAAAAAATTACAATCCCAATTTTTCATTTAAAATTAACCGAAATTTTAATGTTTTTTTCACGCATTAATAACTTTTGAACATATTGTTGTCCAAACCCCAATTTTACGCAACTTTAAAATTTAAAAAAAATTATCTTCACATTAATTTGAATTTTTTGTGTACTTTCTTTTCATTTTAATTATATTTTAAAATATTTTTATTATGTTTTGCTGAAATGCTTTTCAATGCTTTAGTAACTGTTTTTATGCACACTCACTTTATATGGTTATTAAATACATTTTCTATGTGTGTAAACATTATTTTTGGTATATTTAAGAATAATTTTTTAAATATAAAAACAGTGGTAATGGTTTCTCCGAAACTTTCTCGCACATTTTTCAACGAGATATTTTCTCCTCTCCTCCCCCGCCCCTGCACTTTGTACAAAGCAACGAGTGCAACGAATGATCAGATCTTTATTTTCACACATGAGATTTGTATGCTTCCCATATAACAAAGAAAACCAGTACATGTGTATTAATTACATGGGATTGTAGAGCAATAATTGCAAAATATCGATATTTTGTGTCAATCTAAAATTTTTACTGAATTTAGCATGTGAACTTATGTGTTTAATTGCTGCCATGTGGTTAATACACAAGTACCAGAAAATTAAATATATATTTTGATATTTCTTTTCTGATCCACTGAAACCAAAACATAAACAACAAACATAGATCTACATTTGCAATCACAAGATAATATACCAAATTTTATTTATTTAAGTTGTTGAGTGTTTAGGTTATTCCATGCATACGAGCCCTACAGAGGTCAATTCTTTTTACAGTTTTGGTTCAAAATTTTATCAAAATCTATACTTTTAGAGACTAAAACTTTGTACCAAATTTCCTTTACCTAAATTGTTATATTTTTAATTACCACATTAATATGTATACACAAATTTAGATAGACAGATATGCAACAATTTGAATGATTTAATACAAAAATTGCCAAGGATCTACACTTTAGATCAAACTAACCTGTAATTTTTATGTCTCTAGCTGTTTACACTTTGTGATTATCATGTTCACTTATGCTAGGACAGACAGACTAACAAACTTCTTTTAAGAGGATTTCATTCAAAACTCGATAGAAAATTATAGATTTGGGGTTAAGTCCATAAGCGAATTTCTTTTGTATAGATCAATCATTTTTTAGTTATCGCATTTGCAGACAGAGAAGCATAATTCCAAAAACTGAGTCTTTCGAACTCCGTGTAGCCTGAAACGTGGAGATTCGGCAAGATTACGAGTTTGTATAGTTTGAAGATTACAATACATTTTTTTGTATAACTTCGTATGCGAAAAAGTGAATAAACAAGTAGATCTTAAGAAACTATCACACTATGATGTTTTAGACTAGAAGTTTGAATTATCTTTAATTTACTTCTTGGTTAGGAATCAAAACCGATGATTTATTTTGCAATTTGAATAATCTCTTGATTTCAGAATCCCATAACGTATATGTGCAGATTTCAAGCTTAAAAATCTCTTTGCTTTTAAAATTAAAGATAATTTTCCCACTTTTAAAAAATTAGTTAGTTTCCTTTATTAAGTATTTGCTATAACTTAACCACATTATTTTATGCTGTATGAGTATTCATTTGTGTATTTCTCGTGGATAACCCATTATGAGATCATCAAACGAATATGTTTGAATTATCGCAGGCATCGCAATACCGTTGGTACTATCAAAATATAATTATAGAAAATAATATATGTGTAAATAACGAATATTTCTGAAGGATATTTAAACTGCCATAAAAAACTATTACTAAGTTCAGTTTTTTCATAATTTCATTTAAATTATAATCAAAAATATTACTGTAAAAAAATCTTTTTTGTAATCTTTCTCTAATCAGTAGTAAATTATGAATTTTAAATAATTTTGTAAATTTTATTGAATACCTAATGTAGTTATATGAAAACTTGCTTGCATATCTATTTACAATATTATCTGCATACAGTTCTTCTCGCTATATAGATGGTCATTTTAGTCTACAAAGTGTTATTCAATAATATAAAAGTTGCTAGAAGTGATTTGAAAATACACATAAGAAATTTTATAATGTTTAATATAA
Organism: Argiope aurantia; assembly: GCA_026543865.1. Taxonomy (NCBI): domain Eukaryota; kingdom Metazoa; phylum Arthropoda; class Arachnida; order Araneae; family Araneidae; genus Argiope; species Argiope aurantia. Next base: position 1,979,331 of record JAPMOR010064276.1, read on the forward strand.
TAAGATAATATTTATTTTTATTTGGAACCCTCAGTAAATTTAATTATAAAGCAAAATATTTTTAACAAAATAGATTATAAACCAATTATAAACCAAAATAGAGGTTCAAAATATCTTTGTGACTGAGTTTCATAAAATTTGTTGATACTAAAGAATACTAATATGCGATGATGATATAAGTGCCACATTAATTTGAATTATATTTTAATCGTTTTCTACCCTTAATTATTTTGTTATCAACACGAAAAATAATGGGGGGATGACTTTACAAATTTTTCTCATCATAAACGGGGAGTGTTTTGACTTAAACTTTCAATTAAGAATTGAGTTAAAGATGGTATTTTGTTTCGAAGTTATTAACTAACAAAGTGTCTGTTAAGAGATTATTACTTTGCTTTCTTTAGACGGTTTAAGGACTTATGTAAATAAGGCTGGAAATCTCTAACATTATTTATGAAATATGTGCTAGAGAGAAGTTAACTGAAAACCATGAAATATTCTAAGAATTTAAACAAAAATTATGATCAGCTACATCATATCTAGCATCGAAAAATTATTTGAATGTTTTTAAATTTCACATGAGAAATTTTCCAAACCCCTGTAAATTCCATTTAAAATAATTCTATAATCTTTTCTAAAAAAAAAGTTATTATTTCTTTTGAAGAATTTCTTAAGAATTCCATCCCTGTCATCAAAATTTGGATAAATCTAAAAAAGTTATCTAGATGATATTGTTAATATGATAGAAAAAATCGCATTTTTCTTCAGAAGAATGTAATCAACATTATTATTGAAAAGTAACAGTTTTTTAATTGAGAGAGCACTTCTAAACTTTCACTCCATTATCCTTTGAAATATCCTTTTCTAACTTTGATACGCAGTTTTTTATTTTTAAGATGATATTTGTTACTCAACATCACTATGCATATTTCAAACATAACGTTTAAATTTAATATATAAATGTATCATTAAAAATTATGAAAACTTTTTACCTCATTAAATAGTTATCATGGACGAAGGAAATCGATCAAGAAATACAAAATTCTTAACTGATCAGAAATTTGCATAATTTATGAACTTGTTTATTCTTAATCCTAAAAATAATAATTTTTTTCGTCGGTGTCTGAAATATTTTTAACAGCATCCGTGACATTTCTGGTGATACATCTGTGATGGTTGAATTATAGATTAATTATAGGTTGAGTATAGAAATGGTGTAAGGTTAGTCATCCCTACCAATGACTGGATGTTCTTCCTACGGGAGGGGTTGTAATAACATGTTCGGTGATGGTCTTTTGTACTCAACTATAGTTTTCACCAATGCTGTAGCAATGTTCAGGTCATTCAAATGTTTCCGAATACCTTCGAAGTGGAGCGGAGTAATTTTTTATGGTTAAGGATATTTTACCGTTAAATATCCTTAGCTTCGTATTTTATGAAGAAAAAAAACTGAGGTGCTCGTTGAGATGCGATCCGGCGAGGATGTAAAGTGGCAAATTAGATGTTCGAGTGGTACCTGTCACTGTTATGTCTTCCATAGCAGATCGCTGTTTAGCTTGATTTCAATTATATTTGTATCTATTTTCGAAGAACACAAAGGTTATATTGGGGAAATTTCGTAAATTTAAATACTGGTTAGATGACGAGGACGATAGCTGAATTGATAACTCCTCACAAAACCTCTGTCGACATTCGCACCCGACAAATTTAATGCACACCAAGCTCGATTAGTTGGCGATTCAATTACTTGGTTTCCAACCTTGAATTTTCTGTCTTCGAATGTGAGATCTTATCTTTCTTCAGCAGCCATGCATTCGAAACTGAAAGGCAAGTGCGACATTATTTTTCTCTCTATAGCAGTATGAGTAAACTTTGCTGAGATTCGAAATGTAAATATTTTTTTGAAAGTTATGCTATTAAATTCTATATTTAATTTGAATTTCATTTTTTATTAATAAAAAAAATTGAAACAACTATTTTTTTTTTCTCTGAAACTTACAAGTGCTTTAAAAGGAATAAAAAAGTTTTCAAAATCACACTTTTATTAGTGCATTAATTACTACATTTTTTTTTCATTTTAGTAATTTTTTACTTTTTGGTAATTAATTTATGATTTATTATAAATGCTATAGAATCTTGAGAAAAAATTCTTCTGAATTATCTTATAAAAAGACATCAAGAGCATGAAGTTAGCTTAATTAGATTCATCGATCAATACATAATTATGTCCTGGTAATATTGAAGTAATGTGTTGTCATTGAGATCACTCCAGCTTACAAAACTTCAGAAATTGGAAGAAAAATTAACTATATAATTCTGTCTTCACATAGAAGTCAAGTTGTTGAGAGAGAGGAAAAGGAGGATTAAATTTTCGTTAAGAGGACCTAAAACAGAAGGAGAGAATAAATCATAGAATTTTTTAAATTTTGTTTTTAAAGAAACCTACTAATGGCGTTTTATCTGTAGATACTGCATTTGTATTTCTCTTTTTTAGAGTACCCGTCAAATCATCGAATCAAGAACTCTGAAATAAGTGCCAACATCTCGCGGTATTCCCAGATGGTCATTTCCCAAACACTCACCATAATCGATACAGAACCGGTTTTATACATTGCGAAAGCATGTGGCTATTTTAAGCGCCCAATCCTTTGGCAAAAAGAATATTTCTTAATATCATGAAGATACATTAAATGCATTAAAGGAAGCTTCTGGAAAATTAAATCCTAGGAAAGAAATTAAAATATAAGACAAGTGGGTGGATAAAGTGTTGGGTAGGACCTACGGATATAGGATTAAATTAAAGATAAAGCATCAGGTAGGATCTATGAATAAAGTATTATTTTTGGGATGCATTAGGTCAGTGGCTAGGCGCTAATTCTCATCGGATCATCACAGTTAAGAGGCATCGACACAGAGCACCAGGAAGTTATGACACCTCTTTGAAAACTTCTACATTTCCTGCTGCACTGATTGAAAATAATCCCACTTATTTCCTCATAAAATAGGAATAAATAAAATAAAACAGAGAAATATAGGATACTATAATTAAAGCACCATGTATTAGATGTATTTTGAAAAGATAATCGTAAACTTTTTTATCTTTATTTATAACGAAATTAAAGGGGAAATCCCCCAAAATTTTAATTAAAAATTATCACTACAAAAATTATAAAGGAAATAAAACTTAAGAAGGAGGAAAAATGGTAATCAATAATAAATTATGAAATCTTACAAATCTAAGCAATGCGCATCATGGAGATCTTTTTTTAATAAATTAGTCAATTTAATTACATTTCAACACCTTTTTAAATTTAAATCAGTGTTTTCATGATTTAATAATTAATTGATGGTTAATTATTTTTTTTTATTTTAGTAACAGAATGAAAATATTAGTGAGAAATTATCAGTAAGGGAATGCAATATTTAATTAGTAACAGAGTGACTTATAATTGCAAGGCATCCTCGTTTGTGTAAAATATTATTGCGGATTATTGCAATATTATAACAAAAGATGGCGCTCATTGCCAATAAATGTTATAATAAAAAAAGTGAATGTAATTATAACGATACAAACCTGACTAATTTACAATATTATTTTGGGGTTAATAAGAACTGATATTTTAAATTAATTTATAAAACTAATATTTTATAATTCATAAAACTCGTATTTTTCACAAATGTTTTCATTAGGGGTTGATAATTTTTTTTATCGACTTACCTGTTGCTCCCACCTGCAGTTCTAGGTACAATCTAGTTGGAAATTCAACACCAATTGAAACTGGAGATTAAAATCATTATAATCACCAATATTTATTAAAATATATCAGGATAATTTTTACTTTGAAAACAATTTCATTAAAAATAATGCATCGTTAAAGAATATAAAATAAAGTAGTAATGATGCAAAAATAGCACATGTAAACTTAAATTTTATGAACAAACCTATTTATTTAATACATAAATGGAGTCTCATTTCTTACAAAGATAAACTTCTAGCTTTCGATGGAATTCTTCAATTCCAATGGCATCAATCAATCATTTGAATTAAATTTGAAAAATCAGTTGTGCAAAATGTTCAATTTGCACAATTGACTCCATGAAAGCTCAATTAAACGTTTATGTTGCATGACTATCTCAAATATTTTGTAATTAATTTTGCAGTTTAGAATATCTTTATTCTACGAATGTAAATGGCGAAATTCTCAAGCTTATAGTTGAAATTTCTGAAAACATGCTCTTGACTATTCTTGCAAAGTTGACAAAATTCTTCTGAATAACTTTGCAAGTATCTAACCTCTTGGATCTCTTCAAGCAGTTAATCTTCAGGTATTTCTTGTGATTCTTTAAGCTATAGAATTTTTTCAGTTTTATTTAAATTATTCTTCATGTGTATTAATATTTTTTTAAATTAAAAAATACGCTAAAGGTGCCCCAACAAAATTTCGTTTCGTAATATATGATTAAAGCTTGGGGGAAAAAAACCTTTCCACTATTTTATACGGAGTAAAAAAAAGTATAAATTTCGTCAATAGCTTTAAAAACATCAATAATCTTACAGTTAATCAATAATCTTACAGTTAATGTAGTTAGTTTCATTGATCACTATATTTAATAAATGGGTTGTAACAAAGACGAATTTTGGACTTGGAAGATGTCTAAGGCTGCTGGGCTGAAGAAAGTGGCAGACAAATCAACTCAAAAAATATTATTATGTTATTTTTCAATCTGTATATTTGCTTATTATCAGTTACTAACGTATTTGCTTATTATTAGTCTATTTGCCAACAACATGCTGGGCTGAAGAAAGCGGTAGACAAAGCAATTCAAAAGAAATCATTAAGTTTTTCTATTTACATATTTGTTTATTATCAGTTAGTACTTGCTTATTATATGCCTATTTACCAACAACTTAATAAAAATACGAATATTATAAATGTGAAAGAATTAGAATAATATCAACACTGTATCAAATATATTTGGTTAGGACCTTATTTATTATCAGGTTCTGTCTAAACAACAAGATTTTGCTTAAATAATAGTGCGCACAGATGCGGATACCGTACAATTATTACTATAAAAATTTTATAATATTTGCATTTTTCTGAAATTACTAAAATAAGTAAATGAATCTAAAATAAATCGTTAAAGTAAAGATTATGTTATATTTAAATATGCATAACGTAGTTGAAGTTAATTGCATTAAATCAATCATTTAAATATGCATAGAAATCTGAAACTGAATTTTCCAGCTTATTAAACAAGCTCTGGTAAATTCGCAAAATCGCTGATGATAGAACAGGTGCAAAGCTCAACTATTAAAAGGAGAAATGAGCACATTTCTGCATTGATTCGCAAACAGTTTCAAGACCATTGCTCCCATCAGTCCTAGGATAGGATAAGTTCTTATATTGTCTCTCAGGACCCTCTTTAGAGTCGAACCAAGAAAATTTCGTCTTACTTTACAGTTTGCAGATTGATGAAATGGTGATCAACTATATCAGTTAAAATTAATTAGTTCCTTCGGGGAGTTTATGTGTGAGCCATTGGAAAAAAGACGGCGTCAATACAAAAGTAATAAAAAAGTACTGAAGTCGGATGTTCTAAGGCGTCTCATTTCCAAAAACCCAGTGGCCCTGAATTGTGTATATAAGTATAAATATATATTTAGAGCTTTGCTTTCCTGCATTCTTTCCTGCAAACTTCCTTCAATGCATTTGGTACATCTTCACATTATAAATTTTTCATTCTTCTAAGAGATTCATCGTTGATAAGTGAGGGACCTGGGGTCATTGCATATTTTCTTACAACCTAAAGTCGGTCCAATAAGTATAATTAGTATAACTCTTCCAATAATAAGTATAACTCTTCAAATAAGTATAATTAGGCAAGGAGATAATTTTGCCATTTACGTTTTATCCATAAGAAACTAGCGGGTGTGCTCTCCCCAAAATGTTCTGACATATTCTCTAAAAAACTTGTCATGCCAGCGAACACCTTAACTGGCATACAATAGCTACGAAATATTAATTTTTGATGGAATTTAGCATGTTTTCTGAATCTATTGCGTGATCCTTGGCGAGTTATTTGGCGAGAATATCATTTTGTACAAATTTTTTATACATATATATTAAAGAATTAGTAAATACATAAAATATAAAAAAAATAAACAATACTTTCGAATTAATTGTGTAATTACGAAAATGAAAAAAAGAGAAAAAAAAAACTTTTATTCCAAAATATGGTTAATGGGCGGTATATATGAGTTAAAACCTGCTTAGGAGTCCTGGAATATTTATTAACATATTAGACAAAGAAAAAAACATTAGAATGTGATTGCTTTATCTTTTAAAACAAATTGTAACCGTCATATAAATAGACTGCTGGAACTAGACAAAAAAATGGACTATTCAAAAATAACATACAGTACACTCCTGAGTGTTCGGCTCGCGACTATCTGGCCTTATTTTCTTTTATCATAATTAAATTAGGAAGGCAAGGCGTTGCATTGGCAATATTGCCAAGGCATTGGAAGAGGGCTTCTGCTATGATCCTCCTAAGTGTCGTGTGCAAAATACAAGTTGTGACAGAAAAAGAGCTGCGTTCTGTTCGTTTCGTCGTTGTCGATTAAACTATCAGTACAAAACAATTAGTTTTAACTCGACTTGTTTCCGGCAACTATTTCTATGATTCACCGGGCCGCGGTCATGTTTACATTCTACGTGGCTTGAGATAAATGGAGGTCTTAGTACTCACTAAGAAGTGAGAAAACACGTATTATAACAGTGCATTTTGGTATAAAAGCTTCGTCATCTAGTATTAGTGGGCAAAGAAACGAGTTCATAGAACTCCGGACTATCCAGCTTGCTTTTCCGTCACACTAGGCCACAACATATGCGGGAGTTTACTATATATGAAACACTTCTATATTTTAAATCTTTCTATGAAAAAATATACTTCTATGAAAAAAACTTCTATATTTTAAATCTTTCTATGAGGAAATGTGAGCAAACTTGAAACTACTGTAAAAGTAATGTCTCCGTTAGCAAATAAAAAAGTATTTTAAAATAATTTTTAATCTATTTTAAATTTTTGGTAGTTATGAATAGAAGATTTTTTCCCTGGAATTATACATGCAGTTTTCTCGGATAAAGGATACCCATAGAAACGAACCTAAAACTTGGTCAACATCAATAAGAAGTTAAGCCTTTTATAAAGAAAAGAGTAAAGTTTTATCTTTTCTTTTAACAATCAAAACAAAACAAAAAAATTATCAAACCAAAAATATTAAAACAAAAAGGGGTTATTTCAAAATGAGTCAATTTAAATAAACAAAAGTGAAGTGATCTATCCATGTATTGCTGCATCACTTCCTGCCTCCCAACCCTCTTACGATTCTTTAGTAGCTTCCGAGATACGAGACGAATTTAATAAGTGGCGGGAAAAGATCCAGGGAGGGAAAGTTTCTCATTCACTCAACAGCGCTTTCTGTTTTCCATAAAACCTGAAAAATTGCCCCAAAGTTTATTTTTAATGAGAACACTTCCCCTTTTCGCAGCACTTTGCATCAGCATATTAACTTATGAGTGGGGATAGAAATTTGGACATTGAAATAACAATCAGGTCCCCCTCACGTGAACCTAAAAATATCCAGATTGTGTCGGAATTTCCGTTCCACCAATACCTTTCACTATCCACTAAAAACTTGGCACCTATCCAAGTGGGCGCAATGCCAACGGCGCTAACTTTCGTCTGCCAATGCGGCAGACATTGCAGGCCAGACAAGCTTCGCGCTCTCAGGGTAGTACCTACCTTCCACGTGACCTCCCCACACCCCTTCTACGTTCAGGACACCATTGATTGGTTCTCGGAGGGGCGGGTAGATTGACTATATCGTCTGCAAGGAACGATGTGGGAAAAATAAAAAAACACCGGGGTACGAAACGGAACACATTAGAACTCCTGATTTAGTTCCTGGAAGAAAGTTATTAAAAAAGGGCAAAAAATCGTTTGGAATGGAATAAAGGGTGGGGTAAAGTACAGGGCAGTGAAGCATTCTCGTAATGAAAATGTTTCTAAGTTGGGGATTCCCTCAATGTCACCATGGCGCCGATTTAGCATTTTTTTTTTTTTAGTACTGTGTACTGGGTGCGTGGCATTGTTGCTGAAAGATTTATCATTTAAATACTATAATGTATATAATATGCAATGTGTATTGAATAATAGATGAATTAAATGCTACAATATTTAGATACTTTATTTCATTGAGAAAGTATTGATTTTTATTCTTTGCGTTACCTGTCGTTATTTGTCAATGAAAAGAGAAAAAAGCAAAACCTCATGTTTATACTCAGTCATTTCAACCTGGTCGATTATTTCGTCCGGTTTAATTAATTAAAATCCTCCGTTTTGTTCTTGAGGAGTCTATATATTTCCTAGATATGCTATTATAAAATTTTAAAAAATTAAAAGGTCAAATATTAAAATCAGGTTTAAATCCTACTTAATTTTATAGTTTATTTTCATCTTTAGCTCATGTTAACTTCATTCTAAAATGTTCTCTTATATTCTGATCTAATTCCTATTTTTTCATTTAATTATTTCTAACACGTATGAAATAATGCTATAATTTAACGTTTAACAAAATTGCTGACTCTGTGACTGCTCATTCTACGCTAAATAAAATTACTCTCGCCGTGATTCCAATGCCAGGAACGAAAGGATAAAAATCCTTAACACTTGCACGTCTTTTAAAAAGATACTTAAGATTCCTTTGCCTAAGTCGGCTATTCGCAAAGAAATCCCTATCAGAATCACATAGTAAAATCACTGAAATTTTTTTCTTTCTTTTGCGCTAATGTCACGATGTAGACTACGCAATGTCCTTTCGCTTTATCGTTGTACAAATATGTCTCCTGATGAAAATAAATTGAAGTTAAATGTCAATCCTTTTGCAGATGCATGAATTCATATTTCATGCATCTGCAAAATTATGTTTACACACACACACACATGCATGCACACACACACGCACACACGCACACACACACAACATGTTGAAATTTCATTTACTTTCACAAACATATTCTTTCATAGGAACGTTAGTAGTTTTCACAGATGATTCCTTCTAAATAGCCTCTCTTTATTGTTTCCTGAATGAATAATTTTAGCTACATTATTTTTAAAACATGAAGAATAAAAGATAAAGCAAACTTATGTCAGCGATTGCGCATATCTTTGAAATACATATAGCAGGTTTGCAGATTTTTTGTCGCAGATGAAAAAAGCAAATTTTTTGCAGCAGATGCAAGTAGCAGTTTGCAGATGTTCGTATTCCAAATATTAACAGCGAAAGAAACTGGAAGAATAGATTATGGAGCGCCCTCTGGTAAAAAGCTATAAAACGAAATTTTTCTTTCCAGTATCTCTCACATGAATGTTCCCCTGGAAGATTAAACTATCATTCATTCAGATATATCTAGTAATTTGTAAATGCAGTGAGTACAAGTGATGACATACAATAATTATTAAAAATATATTATCCTGATGGAGTGATTAGTGTTCTTATTGGATCAAATGAGGTTAACATGCATGTTGCATTTTCAATAAATGATTTATTTGCGTTACAAAATTAGGATGATAATAATAGCTTCTTTATTCCATACATGAAGATTTATTAATTATTAATCGATACAAATTGTATTTTCAACTTACTTATTACTTTGCAATAACCAATAAAATAATAGTAAAATTCCTAAAATGTTTTTGTGTGATTGCTTATATATGCTTATAATTAGTAGTTTTATGTTGTTAACATTGAAAATTATTGCACTTTCTATGTACGATTTAATTTTCTCTTTAAAATTAGCAGTGCATATTCTAAATGGATTGCTTCTGATTTTTATCTAAATAAAATCATATTTCGAAATCTTACTATGCTTAAAATTCAGTTGTTTTGTTTCAGATTTCTTTTTTTCTCCCCACAAAAGCATTTTACAATTTTGCACCTTCTAACTTTTTGGCCAAGCATGCAAAAATTATTAAGCTGATAATAAAAAATAAATTAATAATTGTCTTTTATTTATTCTAATGCAGGAATAATGGAATGTCACAAATGCAAAGAATACTTTACAGAATATGAAAGTATTTGTTAATAAATGGAAATCGTTAATTTTTTTCTTTTTTCCTTGTGTAAACTGACAAATGGATATGAATCAAATTGCCGAGGAAATAAATTCAAAAAATAAATAAATGGACCTCATGTTGGGTTTTATGATCAAAATTCACTTTAAAGTGCATGAAAAATATTTATTTGATTTCCATCATATTTAAGAATTAGGTTAGCAACCAAATAAAAAAAATAGATACTTTGCATAATTTCATTTTAATGTTCTTTTATCGGATTTCCTGATTTTATTTCTCAAAATTGTTACTTTTAATATTGTCGTTATTTTAAGCCCTTTTACAAAATAAATTTAAAGCATTAACCACAGGATTTTTTTTGTATTGTACATTTTGTAGATATCCAATAATATTTTAAGCTCCTTAAATCTCTTTGGCTTAAACATGAAATATGTCATGATATAGAAACATTTCAGGTTCTGCAATTTGAATTAATTTTTAAATATTTTTTTTAAATTTCTTTTAAAATGTTATCTAATTTTTATCCACATTACACATACTTTTTTATGATATGGTTGCAAATTAAATATTCTAATAAACATCGATTAATAATAAATGTGACAGTTGTATAAATACATAGATTTATTTTTAATATCTGATAACAAATCTGCCAAGTTATTCGAATACTGATCTAAAAGTATATCAGAAGGGTATGATAACGTCTTGTAATACATTTTTGAGCCAACGCATTTTTCGACATCTTTTCACGTAATATGAAAGCGCAAAGGAGCAAAATTATTTTATTATATTATTAGATAAAACAGATGGCATTGTGATAGAAATTATCCGGTGAGTAAGTGACACTGAGTTAAGTAGATGATGCTTTATTTACTTAACCCTGCAGAGCACAGAGTAATGATGACAGAAACGCAGACAAGATGTAAGGAAAGAACAGCATTTGTAAGTGTTAGCAATATAATGGCAGACAATCAATCGCTAATTAAATAACAGCACAACAGTGCTCAGCGTAACACAGTTAGAGAGCTCTCATTAAAGAATCTAATGTAAGAATCTCCACGACAAAAAAAAAAAAAAAAAAAAAAAAAAAAAGGAATTTTTTATCAGGATCTCGAATTTCTCTTTTAATAATGTACTGCCAAAATTCCTGTATTTTCTGGAATCTTTCCTATTTGTTGCCAAATTGTTACCAAGTTCGGGGATTAAGAATATCTGTAAATTTCTCTTTCGACAATGCTAACATTTCAGGGAAGCAATATTATAGATGCGTTGCTGTACGTAAACACTATTATAAAAGAAAAAGTATTATATTGTTGATCAATTTTTAATATTAATCTTCTATTGGTTTCGTATGTAAATTCAAAATTGTGTTCCAGATATTTATTTTAACGCTGTTTAGTTTTGCATTTGTTGTATATTTGAAGAAAAAAAAAACACTGAAATTTTAAAAAGAATAATAACATTTTATGGCGGTCAACGGTACAAACTTTGACCGAGTACTGTACCTTTGACTTATACTTATAATAAAAACAAAAATTAATGAGAAAATTAATTTTATTCGGATAAAATGATCAGATAATTATTTTTCTTATTTCAAATTTTTATGCATAAAAACAAGTTAGTTACATGAGTTCGTAGTTTTTGAAATGGCTCGTTCCTTTAAAAATATCTCCATTAAACGTAAGTTACAAATGATAAAATTTTTTATTAAACTTTATAATTTAAACAAAAACACCCATGGCATTCATAATTTATTTTTTCTGTATCTCTTCCTGCTAAAACAGTAGAGTTTCTTTTGAGCCTTTTTTTTCTCCTTAGCTTTTGGTTATAAGGCCAGTATTTGATTTCAATGTCTGTAAGGAGACGTTTTCATGGCTGCCATCGCTTACTTTTAATTAACTTCTGGTTTTTCATTAGTTGCCCCTATTATTCTCTAAATCATAGGGAAACGCCTGTAATTTTCATGGTATATCCCCAAGGACGTCTATCGTATATTTAGATTGGCAAGAGTTTGAGTCAGAACATGGATAGCCGGACCTACAATGGCTGCATCATGGATAAAATATGGATGAATTATCTGTCTCCCTATTACAAATGGAGGCAGAAATCAAAAGGCCTTAATAAAAATATTATTAAGGAAAACAAAATCTATAAAATTGAACCCTTCCATTATATTATTTGAAGTCAGATTTTAGTATTCAGATTTAAAAACATCATACACTGTAATAGATTTATATATATTACTTGAAGTTAAAATAATTTTTTAAAATTATCTGGTTGTAATAAGTTTTGAATCGGCCAAATCACTCTTGTCTCACGGATGCATTCAATGATTGTTGTGAGGATAAAATAGCATGATAATCACGTCATTCTTTTTGCCGTCTCAATAACAAAAATAATTACGGGAATTTCGTGATCGGAATGATAGATCAGATTTTCAGGGTCTGGTAGGATATGATCGATAAAAGGCTTACTGACTGAAAAAAAATAATAATTTGGTGAAGTAAATTAAAGATCAAAAAATAGTCTGAAAATGGAAAAGCTTGGACGAAAAATAATCTATAGGTTAGACCCTTTAGAATTAAACGATTGTTTAATATCGTATAACAAACTGTATGTTAAAGTAAGTTTAGAAATATTTTAATTAATCTTCTTTCAAAAATTAAATTAAAAAAGTAAACTTTCCAACAGATAGAGAAATGAAAAGGGGAAATTTATTTCGGGTTGTATCTACCCACTATTAAAATGTTTTTATGCTTGGAATGAAAATAGATAAAAGCAGTACGAAAAGGTCAAATACAAATGATATACCCTCATTTTCTGATACCGTTAACAATCTGAGAAAATGATCTAAGATAAAAATGATTCCTAGCTTCCTCTAAATATGAAATATTGTACTTCCGATAGGGTCAAAGAATAAACACGTCATGATAGTCAAAAGTCATTGTACACTTTCATACCTAAATCGCTATAATTCATTTTTGGTTTGGAATATAAAAATCAGAATTTGTTCAAAATGAGGGTATTAGATGTATATAGCATACATAAACTAATATTATTTCCAAATATGAAGTATCATACTTCTGATATAGTCAGAGGAAAAAGACGTCATGGTGGTCAAAACTCATGGTTCACATTTAAATCACTATAACTCATTTTTCGTTTGAAATAGAAAAATAAAAATTTGCCCAAAATGAAGGTAATAGATGTCTACATTGTGCATAAACTATTCAAAGCCCTCATTTTCTGATACCATTAACAATCTGAGGAAATGATCTAAAAAAATGATTCCTAGCTTCCTATAAATATGAAGCATCATACTTTAGATGCAGTCAAAGGGAAAAGGCGTCATGGTGGTCAAAAGTCACAGTACACTTTCATTTTAAATCGCCATAACTAATTTTTAGTTTGAAAATTAAAAAAAAAATTACACAAAATGAGGGTATTCTCAAATGAGGGTAAAAGATATTTCAGATCCTAACAGAGATAACATAATAGATATCATGAGGTCCTAACAGTGATAACATAACAGATATCATCAGTCCTAACAAAGATAACATAACAGATACCATCAGGTCCTAACAGAGATAAGATAACAGATATCATCAGGTCCTAACAGAGATAACATAACAGATATCATCAGGTCCTAACAGAGATAATATCATAATTTTCGAGAAATTCTATTTTTTTTCTCTGAATGTACCAAAAGTTTGGAAGTTATTAATCTAGAATCCATTCATCATCCATTAAAATATCTGTAAAATCTCTCTTATTTACAATGAGACTAACTGCGGAAGTAAACATATTATAGGTTTGTAGCAATATAGATATTTCAAAACTTATGGTGGACGAGCTAGAACATCTAAGTGGGAAGTAATTTGCTTATTACTGGATTAGAGAAAGGAATATAGAAGAGAAATTTTTACATTACCAGCATTTTGTCTGTTTCGTTTTAATGAAATATTGTTGAAAGGTAATTCAAGAATTATATGAATATAGTTTACAAAAAAGCCTGTAATTTGAAAAAAAAAATGTAGCTTGCGAATTGATTCGGATTTACATTGTAATAGCATTTCCTCTAGATAAGAATAAAAACTGAACCATAAGGCAAAATAAAATGCATCAGATGGTACGTTATCCTCTCAATTTTTTTGTATACTAGCATAATATAAAGCGTTATAGTTTTATATAATGTATATCGTTTAATGAAGAGAATTAAATATGCATTTTGACATATAAATTCTTTCTTTTGATTAAAAATGGGTAATTTTGATTTTAAAATTTTTTATAGAACTCAAGCATCTAGCTTGGTGCGTTTCTGAGCTATCACGTTCTAAAGCGCACAAATAGTCGTAGCAGACACGAGGTTGATTTTTAAAAAATCCTATTTGTTGAACAATAATATCCACTCAGTTCCTTTGGTTTGATATCTGTTTGATTGAGATACCTGATTTTTTTTCTTCATACGAAATTTATAATAGTATTCTAAGCTTCTCTAACTCATTGTTTATGCATTTGTATTTTTTATAAATGCATTTATTTCTCAAGTTAACTTGTAGATGGAAAATATAAACTAATTATTGAATATATCGAATTATAGAAAAGAAAAATTCTCCTAAAAATAATTTGTTCACTTTAGGTATTATTACATAGAATTTATTATATGGGAGCTTGATTTATTTATGTCACATTTTAATAAATGTTCGTTATATATTAATTTTTAAATTACAATTGTGAGAAATCAATTAATTTTTTTGACAACTGACAAAATTTTATTTCAAAAATGAACTTTCTGAAACAAACTAACTTTTCCACTAAACTATTCAAATTACTAAAAATAAATCATTAAAAATAATATTTTGTTCCAGAAATTAGTATTCCAAAATGAATGAAAGATTTATATTTATTTTCAGTCGGTTCTTTTTTTTCCCTCTATACTATTTTATCTTTATTCTACAGACATCCTCAATGTTTACATCCATTTATTCATAAATATGTAAATTATATCATTCACAAAGTTAAAATGAATGTAAAATTCTTGCTATCCTTCAATGAAAGAAAATTTGTAATATTTGAAGCAAGATACAGAAGCACTTAACACTTTTTAAAAATATTTAATTTTTGATAATGCCAAATGTCGAAAACTTTCATTTATTAAGTCTAGACGCATAAATAATAAACTTGTCTTTATTTTAGAACTTATTTATTCTTTTGTCATTCTGTGCCGTTCTTTTTGCCATTTTCATGCGCCTTTTTCTGCATTTTCTGATTCAAAAGAAAATCGCAAATTATATAATGGAATAATACATTTTAGAAATACTTACTTTTCGAAAAAAATAAATTTTACAAAGGAAATGCATAAACAAATTCTTCAGTGACAGGAGTTTAATAACTTGGGGCTCCAACCATTTTTATTTTCTTTAGTCTTGTTTCACCTTAAATTGCATTCATTGAATAGAATATTATCGGCCCAAAATACTTTGATATTTTAAATTAGCAAGATCAAAACATGCATCTATCCTGTTATTTTTAGGTGTTTATTGATTTGTTGCAGGAATGCGTGTTAAATTGGTTTTGAAAAATTGCATCTTTCTACATTTTGGCATAAAAATTAATATCTTTCTTCCTTTCTTCGCTTTCTTTACATATTTTCATAACAATTTATTTGGAGAAACGTTTCCTAAAGGATTTATTGTCACAGCCATTTGTTGGGAATTTTCTTTTGTATATTTTGTGTATTTAATACTCAAAAATGTACATCTTTACTAATCATGATTTATATATTTTATACTCTGAGAGAGCAGATAATAAAACGTTTGTCTTCTATTTTCGGTTTAAAAGAAGCATTTGATTTTTTTTTTACTTTTAAAAAAGATCTATTAAAATGTTATTACTGTTCAAAATTCCCAACTTTTCAAAATAACAAAATTTTGCTACATTACTACTTGAAAAATTGTTTACGTTCATTAAAATCTATCTTTTATTCTCGTGTATGAAAAATTTGAGATAAACGCTTTAAAAACATCTTATAAAGTTACATACATCTTCTGTACTGAAATCTAAACCTTTTTGGAGTACATTTTGCTTAAGTGTAATTAAAAGTCTACTATTACTAGTTATTTTCATCTAACTGAATATTTCACAGCATTTCATGCTGGAGTTGTAGACAAAATAATTATATTAATTTTTCTCGAATATAGAATTCCAATTCTAAAACTATTTTTGCGTTTTAATAAAATGTAAAGACAGAATGTGATTTTTAATTTATTTACTTTAATGGAATATCAATGCTAAAATATGTAATATGTGTAACATTTAATTATAAGAAGTTACACTACAACTAATATTTTTTAGTATTTCTTTTTTTCATTAATTTCTAAATCAAAATTAAATCTAGTATTTGTAGGCATTTTATTTAAATCAATGATAAGTTCTACTCATAATTTCAATATACTCATATGCACGGTAATCATAAATAAATTACTCTGTTTGGAAGCATTTGCAGTTAAAATTAATTATCGGAATATATCCAAATTTTATGAACCGACTACAGAAAGAATAACAGATGATTTTTGCAAAAAAAGTTTCCAATGCAGTATCTTATAACTGAAGAAACAACTAGAGCACTGAAAATTTTATCCTAATGTTGATTAAAAAACAAATATTTTCTATGAATTTCGTGTTACATGCTGTTTATTTTTGCATTCATGTGGATTTATTTTATACTGTAATTCATTTATTTTATTTTGTAACGCAGTTTGATTTAGAAAGATTTTAAAAAGAAAAAGAAAGGTTTCCAGTTTTGAAACCAATATTAATTTTTTACTCATATTTTCTAAAGGTTATCTCAAAAAATTCTTATGAAAAGTGTTATGATGTTTCTTTCGCAAAATTGAATAATAAAAGATTTCTCTTTACTTGGCTGAGTAAACAGTGAGAAAAATTTAATAACTGTGTTGCATAATTTAACATTAACATAAATAACTTTATATATTATAATAATATCATATTAAAGTAAAATTTGATGAACTGTAATTTAATTATACGTGCTTGAATTAAGTTTACAAATTTGCAAGTTAACATTTCCTTCCTCTCTAAAAATTTAATATTATCTTAAAATTGAAAATGAAATAGAAATGAAAATTCCATTTAAATTTCGTAAGCGGTATCTTAACATGTACATATTTTTTAAAATTGATTAAGTTGATTTTGTTGCTAATACTCAGACAAAAGCGTTTAAATAGTAAATTCAATCAGATCAGTTTTTGAAAAAAAAACACACACACTTTTACTAACATACTAAAAAGCAGATATTTTTATTTTCAATACTGTCAACTTTAATTTATAATTCGTTATAATAAATAGTATGGAATCTTGAAATTGAAAAATTCTATCTTTTTAAACACGAAAAAAAAGCAAATAAAAGGTTCTTAAAAAGTAATTTAATTTAATACCTCCATCTAAAGTAAAAGTAGCTTCATTTCTTTCTAGAATGTAATTTCAAACCTTTAGAAAAAGAAGGAAAAAATCAATCAAAATTAATTGATTAACAAATTGTTTTTTTACTTTTATTTTTAAACAATTTCCATTTAGCAATTATAGACTCAAATGAAACTTTAGTTTTCTACATTTTGAAAACATCCATGAAATGTAATTTAGATAATATTAAAAGAGAATAACATGTGATATATTTGCTTACCTTTTTACTCCAGGTAAACCTGAAAAGTAATTAATTCATCTATTTTTTCCTTGTTTTCAAGTGAACAAAATCTATAAATTTTTATCCCGTGCATTTCATTAACATTTTTTTAAAATATCAATTTTCTTATAATTTAAATTTAATTATTAACTATCTTTTTCAAATCTATTTTTCAACAAACTATTTTTTTTTAAATATATAAGACTTTTTATGTTGTTCATGCTTGTGAAGAATCTTCAAATGTAAAATCTGAAAGATTCTAAGTTGCATTGTTGCTACTTTGTGCTTCTCTAGGAAAAAAAAAAGAAGAAAAATTCTTTTAGGCTTATATAGTCTTATCTTAACTGATTCACCCTCTTTTTTCATTCAAAACTAATGGCATTTTACGATCCTTTACGCTTCATCGTATCAATGTAGCTACCAGATTAATTTCCTGTATAGTTCAGTGAAGCATCCGTTATTACATTTTTAGCCCAATAATAGACATCTATTGGTTTCTTTATAAGTAATTATTGATATACCCAATTCTTCACCTTAGCTAGAATGAGTAAAAATAGCTCCTGTCCAATCTATAACACCCACAAACACAAATTAATAATCATTACATCTAAACCACATACTTACCAAGAAGACATCTAACATAGATGAACAACCTTAGCGTTATACCGGCTTGCATTGTTTAAGTATTCAGTTCTGATCATAGCAATATATCAATTAGTTCCATGAATTTCCTATAAAAGTGGTGTTTCAACAATGGGGCGTCAGTTCACTGCTGAGCTGAGTTCGAAGCTACTTCGGTCTCAGTTTGAGTCGTAGAGATGATACCTCGGTCACCAACTACGGCTTCGAGCCGTTCCAGAAGGATGATGTTTCTGGTTCTCGTTTACGTGGTGTGTCTCGGAAGAGTTGCAGGTAAGGTATTTAATTTCGTCTTTTTCAGAAAATTTATATAATTGTATTTTTTGCTTAGTAATTTTATGTTTAAACATATAATTTAAAAGTAGCATTTAAATTTATAGTAAGTCGAAAATTCTCCAAATCTATTAAAAATCACTTGTTTATTAATTTCAAAACTAGTTTAAATCAGTGTATCCTTCAAAATTTAAATGATTTAAGAGAAACAGAATAATAGCAAAACCAAAAATAATATCAATTCAGGTTTTTTTTAAAAATCAAATTGTGACTAAAGAAAAAAATTGCTCGAAAATTATTTCGAAACAGCGACATTTTTAAAATCTTTGAATATTAAAAATAGCAAAAGAGATTATAGAATACAGAAATCCATATTTGAAATTAAAAATCATTTCAATCCAGAAAACCATAATCATCAGCCACATCTTTTAAGATCTTTTTCTAAGTTTCAATTTTGTTTTTATTTTGCTTTTTATGCAATATTTAAAACAACTAAAATTAATTATTGATTAAATATCAAACCGGTGTTTGTGAAATCAACTGAAAAGATTCATAACTAAAGAGGAAAATGTTTTAATTCCAATTCAAAAACTATTCAGCAGATTTTACTATTTTTTTCTATAAATGTTTCCAATATCAAAGTTTACCAAAAAATTGTCAAGGGCTGAAAGTCTGTAAGTTTCTGTAAGTTTCACAAACTTCACTTCCAATGACTTCTGAAATTTTTAAAACCTCAAGCCTTTTCCTATTTTATACCAAGGAAATTTGTAAAGGATTGCTAGTTTAATTGTCACCATCTTCATTTGATTTCATCTTAATGTTGTGAAAATTGCTACCTTAATTTTAACTAACAGCATAGAAAAGGGATGTTATTGCATCATATCATATCCAATAATTGTTAATATTCATTGACTAATATTTTAATTCGACAACTAATTTTTAGCAGGAAAACTTTAATATCAACATTTTCTCCTTTTTTGTCTTTTTAAAAAAACATTTTACATTTTAATTTACAGGCGAAATGAAAAATTCAAGCTTAAAATTAAATTATAGCCTTAAACGATGACTAAATTTCTCATTGTCTGTAATATTATATTAACAAAGTATTTTGTCTTTTCCAACTTTCAAAATTTTCTCTTAAATGCAAATAAAACCTTCATTCTAAATTATTAATAAAAAGTACCTACACTAAATTGGAACACTTTTTTGAAATGCATTTTTTATGTTATACAAAATTTTCGTGAGCTGAAAGGGGAAAAAAATATTAAAAAATTATTAAATGAAATATAATATTGCGTATAACTTGCAACTCATTTTATGTGAAATAAATGTTACTAATTATTAAGAAAATTTTAATGAACTTTTCGAAAGTATTTATTAATTTTTGTTTAAAATATCCAAGACAGCGAAAAAAGATCACCTAGTAAACACTGATAGTTCAAAAAAATGATAACAAAAAACAATATAACAATTAAATTAATACAGGTAAAAAATAATTATAATCATCATCTGAACTTAAAAGTTAACTCTTTTAAATCTTGTATGTAATAAGAAACAATAAAATTTAGGTTGAAAATACATATGCATCGTAGTTATTGAACATTTTAATGAGAATAAAGAAAACATGTTTATAACGTCTAAACTTTTTAACAAAAACAAGAAAAAGCAAATGAAAACAAAATTGATATTTTCAGTGTTGGTAGTATAGAAAAAAATTAGAAAAACTAGTAATTTAAAATTATTTGATCATTTAAGTTAGTAAATCTTTTGTAATAAAATGTCAAAATTTTTAAAGGTCTTTTATACAGATAAGAAAACTTTTTAAATATTTCACAAAATTTTTGTTCGTTTGTGTTGTAATAATATTTTTATATTCATAAAAAGTTAATAGCTTGATGAGTGAAAACAAAACTAAATTATTGATAAAAAAATTTCTTCTAAAAAATAAACATTATTTTAAAAATTAGTATATTGAAAACCAGATATCAATTTATCATAAAACTACTGAATTTGTTTATATATATTTTATAAAATTCAGTTCCTTCTTACCAATTTAACTAAAATAAAATATAAAATATGCTGGAATTTTAACATTTTCCAACGAAACAACAAATCTCGTATTTTGGGATTTTTTTCAATATGGTAAATAATGAAATTCATGAAAAGTGGGTTTTGATACTATGAAAACTTTATTAGCAATTATTTTAAAGACTTCAAAGTAAAATTCATTAGCTTAATTATTTCCTAACTAAAAGGCGTGTCTTAGCTAAATTAGAATGTAAAAATCAATGTTCTATTATAAATTTCTGTAACAGGGCGTAACCACAGATAACCAACTTCGGAAGGTAAAAATATAATAAAACTAGACACGAGCTTTCACATGTATTTTTATTTTGAACAATTTAAAATTTTGACAATCATGGCTGTTAATTATTTCTTAAGAAATAGTGCACAGATAATTTAAAATTAAAAAAAAAGTTACATAAAGGGCAATTAATTATATATTTTGAAATTTAAAATTCTTTTCTGTTTTTAAAACATTCATCAATAAAATTTCATTAATCCAGAATTCGATACGATATTTTTGTTTAATTTTAATTAAAAGCGAAGTTTAAAAATTATTTAAAAATCTTTCTAGCTTTCTAGTGGCTTTCAAACAAATCTTATGGAAAATTTAAATGTTTTGCATGTATATTTCCTAATTTTAATGAAAGTTTTAAAGTATTTTTAATTTTTAAATATCAAAATGGTAAACTATTTCAAATATATTCAACTTCGAATGTGACCAGAGGTGCATTTATTTGAAAATATTAGTTTATTTTCAATTTGCATTTCCATAAAAAATTTGAGAGCTCATTTTCTCAATGTTTCTATTATTTAAACAACATTGAGATGAATATTGAAAAAATATTTTAGATAAAATTTCAGTTGTATTCTAAAATAGAAACAGTTTTTTTCAAGATATAAAAAATCAAAATATTAATTCTCATTTTTAATACAGGAAAGTTCTTGAATTTCATTAAATTAAAGATTCACCTATTTATGAAATACTACAATTTGTACTGAATTCTTAAATATATCTTTAAGAAAAATAACGCAATTTAGGAAACTGTGCATATATATATATATATTATAAATTAAATAATTTGCTATCTTTCTTTTTGTTAATTACGTAACAATTTTCATTAAACAATAATTTCATTCTATATGCATTATTTAATACATTCTTTGTAACCTGGAAAGATAATGATATGGATTTCCATTTTATTTATTTATCACCATTAATTTAAAAAATATTTGCAAACATAAAAATTATCATATTGCATTCTTATAAAAGTTATCGAGAAATAATCTTTTTTCTTTTCATCCTTTCAAATTTGGGTTTCTGAGAAAAAAAGTCGACACTTTAATTATGAACATAAAATAATGAAATTATAATGAATCATTTATTGTCAATTAAACAACATAATTAATTCATTTTACCGATATTTTATATTAATTCTTTTTTATATCTTCTTTTATTGCTACAAAAATTCATCATATATGATATCCATATTAATTCTCCCCTGAGAATTATAATGTTTTAGAAGAATAAAATAAAATAATAATAAATAAATTATTAATACTTATCTTTAAAATCCTTCATTTCATACAGGTAATTAATTATTTAATTTCATCCATTAAATGTCAAAAACATAGTTTTTGTAATTAATCACTTTTACCCAGATAATGATGCTGCCATTTAAGAACACATGTTTGCAATATTGTTACAAGTATGGGCTATTGGGAGCAGATTTTTTCTGTGATATCGTTTTATTTAGTTGTTATAGTCATATAAATGCCTCAAATGAAATAATGGCATCAAAAGCATTTAATATTATAATATTAACCTGAAAAATTCTATTGAATTTGTAAAAGATTGTAACAGGTAAGTTCCAAGCCGAAAGCTCCTTTATTTCTTGTAAGTGTCGGCGATGTTAAAGGTTTGGGCAATATCATTCAATAAATGTTTTTAGATCAATGTAATCTGAAATTTCATCTATCAATAACCCTCGAGGTTTTACAAAGCTGTGAATTTTATTATAAGAAATATTTTGAGAATTTTCCAATGCTGACTGAATTAAAATGACGTGTAGTGAATTAAGGCAGAATATCTCCAAAGAATCGAATCCATCATTTGAACAAAAATGAAAGAAGTAAGGTTGTCTTTATAACAATTGTTAATGAATATAAACTCATCCGACCAATCCTAATTATAAGGCAGGAGGTTTAACTCGAATTTCTGAGGTGAGCAATTATCAGAAAACAATAACTTTAGAAATGGGCAAACAATTGTTGCTTTATAATATTTTTCTTCATTGATGATGTTTTCAAATCAGTTTTGCCAACATCATTGTAACATTCCTTGAATGTGCAATTTTCTTAACTAACCTTCGTGTTCCTCTTGAGGGTCAGAGTAGTCAATTTGTGATTATTTAACTAATCTTGAACAAAGCGATTTTCAAAAAATTCCCAAAGCTGATTATAAAGACTGATAGACAGGACACAATAGAAAGGAAGAAGAAAAGAATAACATCAAAATTTAAAGAGGATGACTATTCTTGAATTTTGGCTAATTTAAAATGAGACAAGTCAGTCTATGCACTTTCAGTTATTACTCACAAAAATGTTTTCAATAGCTAAGCCACTATGGAAACAGCGCATTTAAATTCATTTCGATTCAAATGGTAGGAAAGTTCAAAAACATTTGAATTGAATATAGAGGGAAAAAAAGAAAGATAAAACTGCTATTATGTTCTTCGCCTTTTATGCATAAATAGATAGATAATTCTTTGGTTACTGATCCATTAGTTAAAATAATATATATTTACTTTAATAAAATGTTATATCACATATGTTTCTTTAAAACTCAATTTCTTTAAAAATAGTTAATTATGAATTATAATACTATGCACAAGTTATTTTTAACAATAAATCCTTCAGTAAATTATTATTACGCAGTTACAAAGAAACTTAAAAAAATAAAAAATAAAACCTTAAGTATTTAAATCTATACTTAGAAACATTTCAAAAAGAAACAATCGCAAGATCTTTTTATTTGGTAGACAAATTATTCTAATATTTGTTTAATTAAATGGACTTTGGAAACATGTTGATATGGAAAGGTAACAATAAGATTTTATTTTATTAAGGAAAGCTTAATTTTCTAAAAGATTAAATTTACTTTATTTGAATTGAAAGATGTTATGTTTCCTTTCCGTGCACAGATGTATTTTAGAAAATGAATAACTTTTGAGAGATAAATTTTAAATAACTAATGAATGAATGACACTTAAAAAGAATTAAAGAAGTTGTTTACGAAGTAATATCATAAAGTAATAAGATGTTATCTTTCTTTTTGGCATATTTAGAAAATTAGAATTCGAAATTTTTTCTATGAAGATGTTTAGTCAAGTTCATTTAAAGTTCAAGATTGTTCATAAAATTAGTGATAATATTGCCAATTACATTATTTAATTTTTAATGTTTCGATTCTATAAATAATTTCATTCATTATTTTTAGCATCATCAAACGATGAAAAAATCCACCACCAGCAACAAACTGAGAATCTGACCGCTAACGACTCTGAGGGTGAAACTTATAAAGATGATAAGATATATCGACAATCAAGAGCTTTACCACGATTCGAGAACTCGGAAGCTGTTGAATCATCTGAAGAGGAGGTATTTTTGGAATCTGTTCAGAAATCACCATCAGAGAGAAATTCTTTGTACGTTATTCCATATTTAAGACCTGGACGCACATCCACGCAAATCTTAGATTCAGATGAAACTGTTCAGTTGGAAACTATCTCTGAACAAGAAAGCAAAAGAAATAGTTACACAGCTATACCAACGCTTCGTTATGGACGATCAAATGATTTGATTCCTATTCCAAGATTCGGCAGATCTATCGAATCAACTGAAGACTCGTATTCAAACCTCTCATTAGATGATGTTTTAAATCTCCAAGACAGAAACGAGGAAGAAATTTTGAAAAATGATGTCTTACATACTATTAAAAAGGACAATATAATACCTATACCCCGATACGGAAGATCCGAATCTATGATTCCCATGCTGAGATTTGGTAGGTCAGATTCCATGATTCCTATGGCTCGATATGGAAGATCAGATTCTTTGATACCAATGATTCGATATGGGAGATCAGA
>JAPMOR010064276.1:2004300-2086013 GCA_026543865.1 Argiope aurantia
GGAAGATCAGATTCTTTGATACCAATGATTCGATATGGGAGATCAGATTCCTTAATCCCAATGGCTCGGTATGGGCGATCAGATTCTTTGATCCCAATGGCTCGATATGGGAGATCTGATACTTTGATTCCAATGGCTCGGTTTGGGAGATTAGATACTCTGATTCCTATGACTCGATATGGAAGATCAGATACTTTGATACCAATGATTCGATATGGAAGATCATATTCTTTGATCCCTATGGCTCGATATGGAAGATCCGATACTTTGATTCCAATGGCTAGGTATGGACGATCAGAAACTTTGATACCAATGGCTCGATATGGAAGATCTGATTCGTTGATTCCAATTCCAAGGTTTGGTAAATCCAGTGAACATTCTGAAAATTTAGATTTAAATTCGGACGGAATTACAATTGAAGAAAACCCCGAAGAGGAATATAATTTGGAATCTCTAAAATCTTCGAATAAACGTAATGATGAAAATGGGGCAATTATTCCTTATCCAAGACCCGGACGGGAATTACAAACAGCAGAGAAAAAAGAAGAAGACTTGAAATCATCCGATTCTGAAGTAAAACGACAAACAAACGAGTCCCTTATTCCACAAATTAGATATGGTCGAACATCTGGGAAAGCAAAAACACCTGAAAATGAGCAATCACATATTTTTATTTTGCCCAATATTCGGCCTGGAAGATCATCACAGACCGTCGTTACTAACAAGGGAAAGGAAGGTACAAAATCAGCTCAATATGGGTTATTGCCTTATCCTCGCCCCGGACGCTCAAATATTAATCAAAATGGTATGGAAAAGCAATCTAATGATCTTAATGAAAATATAGAGTCTACCTCTGACATAAAAAGGTCAGATGAAGGTTCAGATGAGCAAATTGTTTTAGAATCAGTTTTAGAAGACGATATTATATTAGATCCAGGTTATATAAAGTCTTCTAAGGAGCAGAATCTAATTAACTCTGATGAAGATAATTCACGTTTTGTTATACCCTATCCTCGGCCAGGTAAACGAGATTTGACTCAAGAAGAAACCTCAGTAAAAGTATTATCCGGAGATTCAAAAAGTTATCCATATTTGTTTAAAATTTCCAAAGAAAACGGTGAAAGTGTTGACTATTCATCATCTTATTCAAATGCAAAAAAATTAAACAATGAAGGAAAGTTAGAAAGTCCAAAAGAAAATAAAATGGCATTAAAAAGCGAGGTATCTCTTGATTATTTATCCGTTCCTCATTTACGATTTCAGCGTGGCATTATATCTGACAAGCCCGAATTCCTCTTACCGTATCCAAGACCAGGAAGATCAAATACTATCTTGCCCTTTCCAAGACCAGGAAGATCAAATACTATCTTGCCCTTTCCAAGACCAGGAAGATCAAATACTGTCTTGCCCTTTCCAAGACCAGGAAGATCAAATACTATCTTGCCCTTTCCAAGAACAGGAAGATCAGATTCAATTGTACCCTTTCCAAGACCAGGAAGATCGAATACAGTAGTGCCATTTCCAAGACCAGGCAGATCGAATACAGTAGTCCCATTTCCAAGACCAGGCAGATCGAATACAGTAGTGCCATTTCCAAGACCAGGAAGATCAGATTTTATTTTGCCTTACCTTCGATCAGGTAGATCAGGTGCAATCTTGCCATATCCCAGGTCAGGGAGTTCTATGAGAGATAAAGTTTTGAAAAGAAGCATAAATGAATATTTGATGCCACACTCACAAGCTGAAAACTCTATGAATGAAGAGAGCTCCAAGGTTTTAGGAACATTTTTACAGGAAGACAATTCTGGAAGAGAGTCTTTTAAATTGAAAGATGTACCCAGTCTTGTAAAGAAACTAAATGAAGAAATTTCAACAAGCAATTCAATTTATCTTCTACCGTACCCTAGACCTGGAAGAACTGTAAAAAAGAACTTCGCATGAAAAATTCATTAAAGAATTTTTTTTAAATAAATTGCAGTTTCATGCTGTAATATCGTTGTTTAGCAATGGGAAAAAATTTGTTTGTATGCTCAAACAAGATAAAAAAAATTCAATATGAATACATAAATGAAAGTTTTGAAATTACTCTGTACAAAATAAAAATAATGAATTGTACTGAAATAAAAAAAATGAACTCTCTCTTTGAACAGCTGTCTTTGGTCATTTTTGTTTTTTGTTTTGCATTTGTTTACTCAGAAAAACTCAATTAGTAATTGATCTTTTATATTTAGAATAATCATGCTTTTCTAATTCTTAGTTATTCTTAGATTTTATCAGTATCTTAAATTATGTGCTTTTAAGTATCGTAATAATCATAAGATAATTCTTTAATAATTATAATTAGATTATATAATTCTAAACTTTCTTCTTTTACTACTGTCCTTTAAAATTTAAATAATAAGTTTATATACAATTTAATAGTGCAGGCATTAAATGAAATCATTTTTGCATTTGAAGCCAAAAAGAAAAAATAATTTCAATCACACTATCATATTTTTTAAAAATCTTATTCTTGCAATGAAATGTTTCCCGGACATCCTTATAAAATCATTAAAAAGGTTTCGTTCATAAGTAAAGTTAACTTAAAAATCAGCTGTAAATCAAATTTAAATTTTATTCAATCAAATAACTTTACAAAATGTCGTTGCACAGATATTACGAATGATTTACTCACTCTAAGCATGATTTTCATTCAAATCAAACTATACTATCTTACGCTAATGAACACATCCTAAAAGTTTGCTTTTTTTCTATAAGCATCTTATTGCTGGGAAACACTTTTACTGGGTATCTAAATGCAAAATTCTTTAAACAAATCTGTGTAAAACGTATTTCTATTTAAAAAGCTGTATAAAACTAATGATTGCTTTTGTGGAAGATGAGTAAGATATATTAGTAGGTAGGATTAAATTAAAACCCTTGCTACAATGTTATATTCCTTACATTAAAAAATGCATTTTTTTCTGGAAATCGATTATTTTTAGATTGAGTATTAGAAAATGATACATTTTAAACTCTTGATGATACAATTTTTTTTCTGCTATCACAATAAATGTCATGTTTTTGTTTAGAAATATACTATCTCAATCAAACTGAGAGTCCATAGAATTTTTGGAATGTTCACGTGTTTGCAGACGGTGTATTTTAAATTGAAGCGAGTTACTCTTTTCTGATAAAAAGTATCAAAAAATGTCCGAGAAAATTTGAACTGGTAATATGAGGTCAATTTATGAGAGAACTAATAATGTTTTATTACATAAATAAATAAATAATCAATAAAAAAAATTAACAAAATTTTGTTAAAATTTCTGCCTTTAATCCATCTAATGAATTTAAATTAAAGTAACATGAAAATTAAATAACAAATTTGGTTGTGTATAAAATCTCTACAAATAATGAAAATCACTGTGCATGGATGTTGACGCTCTACAGTGCAGACCATTTGACCTAGAATACCAAATTTGGTTAAAGTTTTAATTAAAGTTTTAATTAAAACATTTTTTAAAGTTTTAATTAAAACTTCCATTAATTAAATGTTGAGCGAAATTTTGCAGACTTTCAATCACAATTTCGAAAACTTTTACAGCACAAAAAGATTTTCATATCACCTTAAAACAATTATATTATTTTTGTATTCGTGAACATTGTAATTGAATTTTGGCAGTTTCTAAAAATACATTCTGCCTAATTTCTAACAATACTAATTTCTAACATTGTACTCTGCCTAATTTCTAACATTGTACTCTGAAAGTCAAATATTTTATCACTTGATTTTTTCCTTTGTTTTTAGCTAAAAGAAATATTCTTTTTAATATCCGAATAAATTTCCAAGACGAGTAAAAGTTACAATTACAATATCACAAAATTTAGGAAATAGATGTGCCACACATTTACATTTTTAATAATACTTTTATGTGATGGGATTGATCTCCATTAGAAAAGTTCATACTCAAAATAAACAGAACATATGTAAGACAAAATAATATGACTTCATTACCTGGAAATTTGATGAAATGTTGACCATTTAGTTGTAGATAAGAGATTTAATTAAAATTAAATATTATCAACATTTTTGGCGAACTATGGATACTGTGATTTGTTATAAATTTAATGACAAGTTTTATACTTTGTGTTTGATAACAAGACCGCGTTTTCTTCGGTAGAAGTGAATTCTTGAATTAAACTGGTGGGACCAGTTTCGCTTATTTAATTAAACTCCCGCAGTTTGAATAAAAACTATTTTGAAAAATATTCACAAATTATTAGTGAATTAAAAAGTAGAAAGTATTTATTTTCATTATTTTCTACTTTTTACTGTCTCGAATGTGAGAAATAGAGAAAGTATTACAATTGTTAAAAAGTTCGAATTCGAAATCTAGACAAGCCTCCACACTTCCAACGTTCTAGAGTTTAAAAAAATACATTTTGTCACAGTACTGATCTAATTGTAATCAATATAACTAATAAAAACTATTTGGGTTGGATAGATGAAATTTGGCACATGGACACCGAATAATTAAAACCAAATTATTAGATTTCTATCAAATTCAGAGGAGGTCTGTGTCTGACAATTCAAGTTAAACTCGATAATTACAAAATTAAAAGGGTTAGATAAATAACATTTTGTACGTAGATTTTGCATCCAAAAATGTATATTCTCATCTATTGGCTTATATTTTCAAATGCTTGTAACCGCAATCATTCATAAACGCAACCACTTGAATCAAATGTTAAAAAATCTATATTTTATAACTATTTATCGCCAATGTCATCCAAGGCATTCAAACCTTATACAAGGTCAACAATTTTATGCGGGAGGAAAAGGATAAGACCATTAATGCAGAGTATGTGAGAAAGTTCTGAGGTGACCACTTCCGTTAATTTTAAGTCTCAATTTCCAATTTATCTTTATAAATATTATGACATCTTCAAACCTTTTTTTAAATCAAATTTATTTGCATCTTTCTCCAAGCATATGGAATCATATTCAATTAAATTATTAAATTAATTGATGATTAATTTCTCAAAAAAATATTTAAATAGTTTATCAACATTGGGAAAACACACGTGTAAAAATATAATTATTTTACTTTTAATAAAGTGAGTAAAAATTCTTTACGATATAATTCCAGTTTTAGAAATATAAAACAGTGCATTCAAAAATTTTTTTAATGGAATGCAATATTTTATTTAGATACAAAAAAAAAATCCAGTGAAATAGAACTGAGCTACAAAATAAAAAAAAATTGTAGCACATATCCATTTCCTTCGAATGCTGACTATGCTTATTAAAAAATATGTAATTGTATATTTTTCCCAAAGAAATTTCGTCACAAAAATAATTATATTTTAACAAATTTTGCTAATATGGATGAAATACTAAATAAAGGTTGAATAGATACGATTAGAAATGCTAATTGAGGTTTGGATGTTTGATCTCCTGCTTTCATAACAAAAAGAACTGAGAGTACTCATGTTTAATCAGATAACAAGAGACACCGAATAAATAGCTCAAGTGAAAGAGGCCTGCGATTCCTTTGTTAACGAATCCTTAAGTGAAAAGTCAAACAGAGGGAATAAAAGAATGCATCGATATTAAATTCTTTATTTAAAACTGATTGTTTTTATTTTTCACTGTGCATTCTTTCTTTTAAGTTGTTAAATTTATAAAGAAATAAAAAAAAATCGATACTTGTTTCATTTTGAAATGTCTGGAGTATGGCCCGAAAAAAATGACTTTTATGATTATTTGTTCCTTTAAAGGTTAAATAAAATAACTTATTGGAAATTATCTCTTTCTAAAACCTTATTTAAAAAAAGGAGGAGAGTTAATGCATGTTACTGTAATCAAACAAAATCAATTTATTCTAATGCTAGATGTACGCAAAAGTAAACCTAGCATTAGAATAAATCATTTTTAATGTTCTTCTTTAAATCAGTTTCTATAAATTTTATTAACTTTTGAGCTGATGAAAGTACTTTAAGGTGCATTCTAGTTTATAATTATTTTTTAATAATTTATTATAATTTAACAAGCGTATTTTAGCACAGAACATTAATAATCCGTAAATTAATAATTAGAATTAATTAAACCATTATGGAATCATCTTCATCATAAACGTATTAGCGCTGCATATTGAAAAAATAATCTTTGATGAAAAGCGTGTTAACATTAGAATTAATTAATATTTCTATACAATGATATTTTGTTGATTTTTCTTGTATTGATTTTACAATTACCTTTTGTCTTTCATTTATTTTTATAAAAATTTTGACAGCTGCTACTTTTATCTAAGATTTAATGACACATTCTGTTTTAGCAATGTTCTAATTATCAATTAATTTGTTTTAATTCAGCATTGATACTAGTATTCTTTTGTATTAATATTTCCAGGTTTTTCCTGTACTACATTTTTGTTATTCCTTTTTATCTAAAATTTATTATTATACAATGCAAATATAACACATTCATCTAAACTTTGAATGTTCATTTATACTTCATTTTTCTGATAGATCAACACAGATTTACAATTGTTGTCACAAAATCATATGCCAAAAGAACGTATTTAAATCATTGTGCATTCATATTTATGACATTTACATGCTGGTGAAAATGCAACTCGCCAGAAGGTCAATTCTTTGTTAGTTTTGATTTCAAATCTGATTGGTATCTGCTCAGCATATATTAAATCTGAGTATCAAATTTATCCATTCGCTTTCCTTGTTTTGTTTCAGTCATGTTAAATTACATTCAGACAGCCTGACAGACTGACTTCCTATGAATGTTTTTCGCTACAACGTTGATTAAAAGTTAAAGATTTCGGGCATTAACGATGTACTAAATTTCATATATACAGCTCAAAGTGGTTCAGAGTTATCTAGTTAGCAGACAGAATTCTAAAAAAAAAAAAAAAAAAAAAAAAAAAAAAACTGACAAAATTTTTTAATCTGTCTAAATTCTTTAGACTCAAAGATGTCTGAAACGTGGGGATTTTATCATAATCTCGATTTAGGATTTTTTGACGATTACAATACTTTCTCTTCTTATACTTTGCACTTAAGAAAATAAAAGTAAACTAACAAACTGAAGAAATAGAATTCAAAGCATTATTGATAAATATTGACAACTTGTTTTTCTGAATTTTTTTTCAAAACTAATTATCTGCATGCATATTATTTGGAAATCATGATAAACTGATTGACATGATTGAATCTCTTTTTGTTTAGAACACATATATATTTCCAATTTTTAAAACTGCAAATGATTAAAAGGTTTCTCAATGTGCTCACAGGTTTAATTTTCGATTTTGAATTGTATGTTTAAATGACATCCAATTTTGAAAGCGACAACAACATTAGGTGAGTTAAAGAAGAAGTAAACAGAAGAATGAAGAATCCTTTCATAAGTGGTAGAAAATAAAAATAAATTAAGTAGAGAAATACAGCTTTCGATATGTGAGAAGACATGCTTAATCTTTTGGGTTTCTTTTTTTTCTGTATTATTTTATTTCTTAGTGGCTGTGGAGGCGATTATCAGCAAGAGTACAACAAAAATCAATATGAAAACAGGCCTCCCGCTTTCGAAATATCCCCGTGACGTCACGCAGTTCGATCTCTTTTGGGCAGTTTAATTATAAAATATCCACTAGGTGGCACTCGCATCTAGAATCCAACATGTCTTCTTTCTCTTTTGAGGAGTTTGGTACAGTGCTTGTGCAGAAGATATCGAACTATTAGCTTTTTTACGGAACTCTTACGGGGAAGCGTCAAACAGTAAACAAAGTATAAAATTGTGAAAATTTTGGGTTCGGATCATCATCATTCATGTTTGACATCGAATTATAAATGCCGAAAGATTTCATGGGCATTGGATTCGAGCATCTCAGGTATCGTACGAAGCGAGGGAGTTTCGATCCAGTTAAAAATAATAGCAACAACAACATCACGTTGCGTTCTGTGCTATTTTTAACTAGCAGGTAAACAGAAACTTGCATAGTCTGATATGCGAAAAAATTACGATAATAATCGGACATTGACCGGACACGACAATGAAGCGTTGTATTTTAGAGATGACAGTAGTTCTTGTGGTAGTAGCAGAGAAAATATTCGCCTGGGTCCATTTATTGACTTCGGAGTAAGTATCATTGCATTAAATAAAATCTTAAGTGTATAATTATCTTTGTATTTGATAATTCTGCTAACGGTTTGCGTTTGAAAACTTTTGTAAATTTTACAAAATAGGTATATTAAAAAATAAATAAAGCATCATATTTTTAAAATCTAAATGATACGATAATCATCAAACACTGACATAAGATGACATTGAAACCTTGTAATTTAGCGATGACATCAGTATTTGTGGTAATATCAGAGAAAAATTATTCGCTTTGATCCAATTAAAGAGTTTGTAATAAATATTATTACATAATATTGCTCAGCTAAATTAAATGTTAGCTTTCTTTGCTAGGTATAATAATATTATTTTTTTATTTATTTGTTTTGCAAAATATTTTGCTGATTTCAAAATTAAAAATATCAAAAATGAAAGAATGAAATTTTAAGTTTAAGAATAATGAAAAAATTTGCAATAAAATCAAAGAAAATATTCATTTAATTTATTTTATGTATCCTGAAGTAAAAATTATAAAACTCAAATATGTCTTTAATCTAGCAATTAAAAATAATGCAATTTTGACTTTGATAAAAACTCGATTATTAATATTTGAGTTGTTTTTAAGAATCGACTGAGATTCCAAATTGCAAATTTAGAAAGGATATTATCTATATGTTTCACGTATTTATGATGAAGCATGGAATATAAATATAAATAAATAGGTTTTCAAACCTATTTAAGAATATTTATTGCACGATTTAAATGTAAATAAAGGAAACTAAATACTATTAATCAGTCCATATTACAAAAAAAAAAGTTAGGACTCAATTTCAAATGCATAGAAATAATTAAAATTATTTTCTTTAAATTGTTGTTTTAAGTTCGTTTTTTTATTCTCGTTACGTTGAAGAAAAATTAGCTCAATTTTTAAAAGAAATTAGAGCTGAAACGAATATGGGAACACAATTAATAACTGGGAAATGAAATGTATAATTTTGAGACAATTTTCTGCCTATATTTTTCAAAAACAAACAAAAAACACTCTAATGCTGTGCATTTTCGAAACTAATTATTGCATTAGATTTTGCTCCGTGTACAAACGGCAGGGATTCGTTCAATTTAGATTCAAATTACACTCATTAATATATAGAATGTAACATCGGAATTTGAAGTTGGTTGCCAGTTGCAAAGCTAAATAAAATTATTTTGTATGCAATGAAGTTGCCTCCTAGAATAAACGCGAATTGTTTATTTTTGCATGAATGCAAAGGTATTTGCATTGTTTACTTTTGGATCAGGGACACTTAGCTCCTTGGAATGAAAGCAGGTGACTGGTTGTATATCTAAGCAAAAATATTCTTTTTTGTGCAAATAAATAAATAGCTTGCTTCCTAAAGTAAAGAAAATTGGACAGGAGTTTATAATTTTTGCATTGAAAAATGCATACAATTGTGCATATCTTGCATTAATAAAATCACACTCCCGGCATTGATAGTTGGTTCCCTTTTGCATAACCAAATAAAAATATCAAAGAGTGCTAACTAACATCCATTTGAGCCAAAATAAGCTTGTATCAAAACGGAGATAGTTAAATATTACATAGAAAACTTATTGCACTCGTTAAAAATAGCTTGAATAGGGAAACCAATCACTTTGTAATGGTGTGTTCCGATTACATAATCAAGCAAAAATATTCTTTATGGAAGTGTGCAAACCAGAATGCCTTAACCTGCATTTTGAAATAAGCATTTATCAGAAGGGATTTGGTTTAAGTATGCATATTAAATTTCACACATTTATGCATAGTGATAAATGCATGCACTTATACGATAGTGAAATGCAACTGATTGCAATGACAGATAGTTTCTCAATTGCAAAACACAGGAAAAATATTTTTCTTGAATAATATTTCTGTAGCATTGTACATCATTATCTCAAATCGAAGCGTTAATAATTCAAAATATTGCATCATGGCCGTAAATATACTGTAATTAGTAAGGATCTTTTTATTAGCATTCTGTAGTCAAGCAATTGTATTTATTTTACACAAAACACATTTTTCTATTAATAGAAAAAAGGAACAGAATTAACTTTGATAAATATTCTCATTCAGTCAATTAAAACATTTATCATTATCTATATAAAAGAATATTTGCAAAGCATTTACTAAAGAAAAATTAAACGGGTATTATTTTCGAACAAATATATGAAGAATTAAAAAGTAAATAATTATTAAAAATCTTCAAAACGCCTAAGTCGTATAGAGCAGAACAAAATGAAACTTCGCGATACAGAATTAAATACTGTTCTTACCTTCATTATTAAGTCTTTCTGAATGAAAGTATTTAACCATTTTATTTTATGCATGATCATTAAAATATATTCAGCATAAGCCTTTCAAAAATATCCAACATTTTTTATATAATACAAAATTGGAATAGGTAATCAAAATTGAATAAACAATAAATAAAATCTAGAAAATTCACTTTTTGTTCCATGGATGTCACCGAACTATCAATTTTAAAACAATCCTTCTGTTTGTTAAAATTATTATCTTAAATGTAATTATCGGGATTGATATATTTTATTAAAAAAAGGAGTCCATAGAGAAATATTAGATTTATAGGGCCCTCATAGAATCTCTCGTGTCAAAATTCTGAAACGTAAAATAAAGTAAAAACGAAACAGAAAAAGTGATTCTAATTTTCCATGTATTTTCTCCCTTCTTAGCAATGATATCGCATGACAAAATAGAGACGATAAAAATCGGCACAATTGACAGAAAACGGAGACGCTATAACAAAAAAGAGAGGGGATGAACAACGGAATTAGAATATTTCTTGCAAGCAACACGAATAGAATTTGAATGATGTAAAAATAATTTTCATGATTCCTGATTTCTACTAATTTTGGCTCTTTGCCAAATGGTTGAAGATGTAAAATTTCCCCCCGTGATTTATTAAAGAAACTTTTTTAGATCACCTTAAAAATATTTAATTCAAAATATTGCAAAAATGACATAAATAATTCATTTTATAAGCTTAGTTATACTGTATGAAGTTAGGTAAATTTTGGTTTGAAAATATAAACAAGGAATATAAACTGAAATATCAATAAATTCTCAATAGCAAAAAAACTTAATTAATGAACTTCATTAATGGAAACTTCATTAATGCCTTTATTCTGTCAGTCTTTTTATTATTCTTACTTAAATATTAATTTTATATATTAATATTTAAGTATTATTTTCACCAATCTTGAAATAACTTCTTACCCCACCAAATTCTGTCAGCTTGCCTTCTGTTAGTCCATCCTGAAATAGATATGGAAATAATATAATTAATTTTAATACAAAGAACTACTTTTTATTTAAAACATTAAACATGCAAATTAAAAATAAATCTTTTAATTTCCTTATTATAATTCTTTATGGTAAAAAATAAAGCATTTAAAAGTCTTTACAAATGGAAATATTTTCGTTATTAAGAAAAGTTTTGCTCTTATATAAAAAGATCTAAGCAAAGAATAAGTAATTTACATTAAAAATTAGTTTTTGTTTCATAATAAATTTTAAATAACTATATAACTTTATATATAATTTCAAATACTGCAAGTGTGCAATGAACAAAACTCACCGCTTTTCTTAAAATCAATTATTTTTTAGTCACATTAATTCAAAATTCACATTTAATTTATGTGGTATTCTGACTACGTGAAAATCGCAACAGTAAAATAATTTCTTACTCTGCCAAATATTAATAAATGCCCCATTTGAAAATACGTAAGTTCTGTAGACTTAGATAGTGGGATTGATTTAAGTAAAAAATATTTAAAAGTTTTTTAATTGTAGCTTTTATGTAATCATTAATATTGGAAAAAAAAGAAAAAAAAAGCTGTAATTTAGAGAGTGTGTGTGTGTGTATATATATATATATATTCGTAACTTCCTTAATTTTATTCAGTACTTAAGTTATTAATGAGATAATTAGTCTAAAAATGACCTGCCTGATTGACTTTCGGACAAACCATAATAGAAACTGTCTGCGCTCAAAATAATGACGTGTCTGTCATACAAATACAAGAAAGTGAATTATGTGCACATTTTGTGATAATGCTCTTATATCTACTACAACCATGCCTTGCGTGATCGACTTTGATCACGTGATGATAAGTACAAAAGAGATATATTTTTAGTACTCGTAGTGGTATTATCGAGCAATCCTCTAAAAGGTTATTTTTCA
Source organism: Argiope aurantia (assembly GCA_026543865.1). Taxonomy (NCBI): domain Eukaryota; kingdom Metazoa; phylum Arthropoda; class Arachnida; order Araneae; family Araneidae; genus Argiope; species Argiope aurantia. Next base: position 2,016,655 of record JAPMOR010064276.1, read on the forward strand.
TAGAGTGACGGTTTTTTTTAATACAGATACCGAAACAATTTTTTATTTGCTGCTATGGCGTGGCTCTAAGTTAAATTAGTGATAGTATAAAAATATTTAATATTGCCGTTTAGCGAATTTAGCTCGAAAGGTTTTATAGATTTTGGAACTGATTATTATAAAAAAAGAATAAAACCTTTTTCAGAGGGAATAATATAAAAAAATCTAATTAAAATTATTATACAATGACATTAGGAAAGATTTAATGATTTCAGTTCCTCCACCTCTGAAAACTGTAAGGAAATTGTAAAACTCATGCTATTTATTTGTAATTAACTAATAAAAATTTCAAAAGCTCAAAAATTTTTAAGATTTTGAAAAAAGATCTCTGTGAAAAAGTATAAAATCCTTTATAAAAGAAATAAATAGTATTAAAGCATTAAGTAATATTATAAAGTGTTATTGGTGAAGAATAACTAATTTGCATTTGTTTCTTGTATCTTTGTGTATTTATAACAATTAAGCCAAATATTTGTAATGTTCTGTTTGTAGATAATAGTGTAGCAAATGAGATATTGCGCTTTTTTTATTATAAATATTGGATTTACTAAAAATGACATAATGGAATAAAAAAGTATAAGGAAAGATAGGTGTATTTTTCAATTAATACTAATTAAATTTAATAAATATTAGAATTAATGTATTCTAAGTTTCATTACTATACATTTAATGAATGAATTAATTGAAACTTTCAAAGAAGTGTTTACTTTTATATTCCATTTATGTTTTCATATAAAATGAATTTTTTTGGAAAATCAGAACATGACAATTTTGGTATTTTATAGCAGATTTGATATTACATAGCAAAATGTATCATATTATTTCAAAAATAATTTAATATAAAGAGATTTTTCTTAAAAATAATATAATTAATATTGTATCATTTTGACTAAGGAAAAAACCATGTTTTAAAGGAAAGTAAATTCATATAACCAGATTTTAAATGTTTAAGAAATTTTAAACTTCTTGAATAAATCTTGGAAAAATATTACTATTTTTAAATTCATTTTTTTTACATTATCTTTTTTGAATCAAGCAAAACAAGAGTATTATATTCACTTGAAATAGTATTATCTTCACCGTTCTAAAGTATTTTTAGCATTTGAAATATAATATTTTCATTATAAATATATAATGAAAATAATAAAGTAAGTGTATTGTGACATTTGTATTCATAGATTTTCGCTGACAAAACTACCATATTCAACCAACACAGAGTTTTATTTCGATCAAAAAGAGTCATTAGCAGAGTGTAAATCTATTGTTGCAACAGAATAAAATGAAGTTAAAGTGTGCTTTGGCAATTAAATTTGGCTTAATGGAGGATTTTCGATTTCAGTGTCATTAATTTGGAAAGAAGAGAGAGAGAGTGGCTGGTTTTGTGAATAGCAGACATTTTGTTTCGATTTATTTTGCGGGGGGATATTTTTACTAATTATAAAGCAATTTGCTAAATTAATTTTTTTTCGGAATTTCAGTTTCCCGATTTCGGAATTTCGTTTTGTCATCTCGGTAGTAATGATTATTTCCGTTTTCTCATATTTTATGTTTTTTGATTTATAGATCTGATAACAATTATTGTTCTGGTAAGCGAAATATTTCGAATAAATTACATTTTAAAGAATATAAAAATGGATTTAAAATGAATTAAGTCTGCTGAAGGAAATTACAGTCCCTGATGAACTGAAATCTGATAATGGAATACTTTCAAATATTTTAATTGCATTTGAATTTAAAATTCAATATTCTAGAAAATATTTTATTCTTGCAATATTGCTAAAACTCTGAAATTAATGGTTATTTTCATCATTACTGAATTGCTGCATTGTTTTCGTTTTAAATTTCACTCATCAAATAAATCGAAAATATCTTTCATTAACTGTCTTTCTTTTGTCATTTTTACTTTCTTATATAAGTAGTATACAGAAAGTATAGTAAATGTCAGAAAATTCGAAACATTTTAAATCTTACTGAGTTCTAAAAACGCATTTTTAGAAAATGTCAGTCTAACTGTTACAAAGATAACACAGAAACACTTTCAGTTGGATGCTTGGTGTAAGGTCTTCACACCAAATTTGTAGATTTCTATCAAATTATGAGTTAAATATATTCAGAAGAAGTCCGGCTGTTCGAATAAAAGTTACTACGATAGTCACAAAGCAAAGAGAGCTAGATAGATAAAATTAGGTACACAAATTTAACATCTATAGTGTAGATACCTGCCAAATTTTGAGCCAAATCCAAATGCGGATTGATTGTCTGTCAGTCTGTAATTTCAGACACAACAACGCAATGACTAAATATATCAAATTTGATGTGACATTTTGTGACTACAAGTGAAGTTTTGTATCAAATTTTCGTTTCAGTCGGTCGAGAAAAAACATTCTAAAACACAAATTTGATTTTCGGATGTTATTTTTTCATGTGAGGGATTAATCACCAAATAACTCGCCAAGGATGACACGATAATTTCAGCAAAAATGCTAAATTCGTGCCAAGAGTTAATATTCTGAAAATAATTGTACCTCATTGTCATGTATGACTTTCTCTGGCATGACAAGTTTATTAGTGAGTATGCGCGAAAGTTTTGGAAGGATCATTCCCATTCTTTTTAAATGATTGAATATATGCACAACGAAATGAAAAAAAATTATAAATTTAGGTATTTCTTATGTAACAAAAAAAAGGAATAAAAATTAGGAAAACAGTCGTTTTATCATACGACTTTGTTCCTCAAATGGGTACTACAAATCACCAGATAGGTAAGATTTCTGAATTCCCCGGATGGTCGGACAGTAGCTGTTTTATAGCGTTTGCCATGCTCCGATCCCGAATCATACCTTCTGCAAAGAGAAGGAGGTTGCAATGGTTTGTAATGCGTATTTTGGTAACTGGCTCTTGTATTCGTGTTATAATTTTGACTATCGGCTATGTTTATTTTGTAAAGGTTTTTGCACTTATAATGAAATTCCATTTGAATTTCAAAATGGATTTTCACTCACTCTCTGATGAATAAGGGGTTTAAACAGTTTTATATTTGTGTATTCCCAATGATAATACATCGTTTTAATATTTTTAAAACTTATTAAATCATTAATTAATTTTGTTTCTGTGGCAACTTTGTAATGAAAGTGAGAACTTAAAGATTTCAAGATTAAAGCATTAAAAATAATTCAAAAATAAAAAAAATCTCTTGATTAGCACATTCGGGAAATAAATTTAAAAATATTTTTCACAATTAAATATATTATTAATATTTTATTATTTACAATAATCTCAACAATTGTATGTTTTAGGAGCATTGTATGGTTTTCCTTTCAAGATCCTTCCTTAAATTTTTTTTCAAAGCAAAACAGACACTAGCTATAGTGGCAGCCACTTAATATAATTGAAGTCAATGCTGTCATTGACTTCAATATTATTATAAAAAGATCTCGAATTGAAGTATGTATCTAAGAGTATTTGCTTGGTATGATCACTATATTGCTGAATTAGATTTGAAATAGAAATTCGTCCGATCGTTCATTTATCACAAGTATCAATGATTGGCGTTCACGGAAATCTTCAATCCACTTGTAAGAAAACATCTGCCCATCGTTTTTCCAATGGGATACAATTCATTTTTTGATATAGAGTAGAGCGATCTGTATTGGATTGAAAGGACAGCTAGTCTGCTAAGATTGGATTGAAAACTATTGAAAAGTCATAGACGACTGTTAATTGCGACTGAATTATGAAAGCAAAAATGAATGGGGGGGGGGGAAATTTGAATGTTAAACATAAGGTTGAAAATTTTAAAAATATGAAAGCTTTCCTAAAAATGAGTCAACGAAATATTATGGCGTTTGAAATTTTTTCAGCATTTTTCTTTATAAAATTTTGAAAATTGTGAACTTTCTGTGAGAAGGATCAATCAATAAATGGTGAGGATTCCGACTAGGGCAAATGTGCTAAAGCCAAAATAAGTCAAGCATGTGATATTTTGAAATGCAACGTAAGGAGAATTTATAAACTCATACAAAATCCCCCACTAAAATTCATACAAAATTTAAAAAAAAACAGTTCAATAATATTTAAACGAATTTTTAATAATTGTCGATAAGTAATATTAAATAATTTTTTAATTATTATATTTAAAATAAATTATAGATAGAAACCTTAAGAAGTGCGTTTTCCTTTAACTTTCATATTTATTAAAAACAAAGATCTTATCTGATATAGTTATATTTTTCAAACTGTTAATGTTCTCAAAACTCATAAATCTTGAAGTAATCTCAATAAATGGTAGCTACATGATCCATATTGTAAAATACATTAATTACATTTTTTTTTACATTATACATATAAAAAAATATGATGTTAGGTTAAAAGCTTTACTTTGAAGTTCGAAAACTTGATTGGTGTTAAGTGCTTTTAGTTTTCACTTTCTAAGTCCTATTTTTGTTTCTACTTAAAATAATGCTATTCCACTTAAAAGTTTAATATACTGTCAATTGAAAAGTTTTCTAAGAGATTTAGTAAATTAATAAATTAATTCTTCTCTTACAAAGGCAAGAGAATTTAATATATATATTTACACACGCACACACACTATAATCATTTTCTTAATATTTCGACGAAAAAATGAGTAGGAAAATGGAATCTAGGTTCCTTTTCTTGCTTCAAAAATATTTTAATATACGAATCTAAACTCAAATTCTGGAAAAAATGATTTTGATATTTGCTGAGGATATGTCGAACTTTTAACGTTTATTTATTTTCTAGCTAATTTTTAAGAAATACTAAAAGTTTTTATTACATTTTTTTTGTATTCCAAAAACTTAGTATAGCATACCATAATTTAATAAATATCTTCAAAAAATTTATTTACAGGAAACAGAATATGGTAGAAAGTTTCGGGGAACCATTCTTGATGGCTTACAAATTGTTTCCATTAAATTTAACTCTACATTGTGTAAAAAAAATATCGTTGTATTTAAAATTTACTGAAATGCAGTTGAAGTAATTGAATAACTTCAAAAAAAAATGACACAGGAAAAATAAAACAAACTCTAAAATTAATTGCAAATACTCAGAAAATTGGGACCCACAATTTTGAGAAATTCGCATTGTGTATACTTTTCCTCAAAGTAATTTCAAAGTAAAATATTTATTTATGAAAGAAATACTTTGCTGCAATTTCCAAGAAATGGACATGCTTTTGTGTCATCTTCTATAAGTAGTCGTGAATCACATTGCAATTTATAAACAAAAATACCTTTAGACGAAAGAAAGTGTTCTCTAAAACCTCATCATATCTAAAAATTTATCATTTTTTTTTTATATTTAAGATGACAGAATAATGACAAAAATAATTTAAGAAAATTGTTTTGGAATACGGTCATCTGATATATGGTCATGTTTGAATGCTAGAAAAATATAACAAAAGAGAGAAAATTATTGGAAAATTACAGTTGTCTAGAAGTAATTCTTCATGCTTGAGAGAAAAAATGAGCGCAAAGTTATTAAAAACAGCATGACTTTAAAAGGTAATTCTTCTGAATGGCTAAACTCTTATATTGTATATTTAGAATTCTTATAAGTTTTTATAAAGCAAAATGGAAGCAAATCTGTTACTGAAAAGTGATTTTTGTCATACAAAAAAAAGTACCATATCCATAATGGATCGATTTATTTGAATGCTAATTTTTGCAAAGTAAATAAATTCTCCTTTTTATTTGTGGGAATTAATGAAAAAAATTAGATTCATCAAATTATTAAATTCAAACCCTATATATAGTTTACAATAATCTGAACTGTCACATGCAATTCACTTTGGAGTTATTGTTAAATACTTAACTTATAGTGACATATTTCGGCTTGTGTCTTAAATTTCGGATATTTTTGATATTTGTATCGTTAATTAAGTCAAAATAATAGCTAATTAATTTTGTATAATCATATGGATGCACCTTAATATTCAGTGTTTTTATGTCTTATGTGGTTTGAAACACCATTAAATTTTCTAAATAAGAGGTTTCGTCTGATTAGGGCATTAACAGTTAGTTGGAGTCTCTGTAATAAGAAGTAAATTGGAAGAGATGACTTATGAATTAAAACTTTACCATCTAGCTGTTTCCTCTCTTCTGTTTCAAGTTTCTACCTATTTTTTGTAGGCCTGTGGTGGACTGGTGGAAAGATCAGGATCATAGATTATCAAGTTCGTGACAGGATTCTATCGAAGAATCGCCTTCTAAACTGGTCTTGGCGCACGCCAAATGCCCTCTAGTGTAGCTTTGAAACGTGGAGAGAGGGGTGTTAGCTCAAGTGCCATCCTCGCCTTCCAGTGATGGCTGTAAATCACAAGGTTCAAAATAAAATAGCCATAGTGTGGATTTAAATGGCTCGTTAATATAATCTAATTAAGCTACCAACTTTTTTTCACATTAATCTTTTCAGGAATAACATCAGAATGAAACTAAAAATTGTAAACGAAAAAGAAAAAAAAAAAGATTCAAAATGAAATTTATATTACTGGTTTTAGATAGCAATATACGGTGTTTCCTGTATAAAAATTCAAACAAAAATTTTGAATTTAAGTATACGTATCTTTTGTTTAAAAATATACGAGTTTTGAATATGAGGATGATAAGTACAAAAAAGGGAAAAGAACTTGAAGTCTTAATCTTCATCACATTGTTCAGTGTAGCCTATTCTGAAAATATGCAACGTCTTGTCCAGATGATCTTTGAAAGGAAAATTTGATGTCTTGTAGTTAGGGAATATTCCTTTCAGGTAGGAAAGGATAGATGGCCCAGGAAGATGTAATCTGAAATTGACAACCACAGAGAATTCACTGGAGTACTCAGCATGTTGGCTTTTCCAAATAAAAGTTATATGAATCCGTTGGTTAAGATGATGTACTGAAAGAAAGAATTTGATTTCAATGATAGGATATGGAATTATTCACATTTATTTTTTATACGTGTGGTTGTCATGTACCTTTTCCAAATACTTAATTAAAACATGATGCTTTTGATGAATTATTATGAATGATATAAGCCTTAATACGTTCATTTTCACAACATACATTAGCATTGTAAAAGTATGATGCAAAATGTCATGAATACTACAGCAATGAAATTCATAAATATCAGTATCGTGCATTCAATTCTTATTGACCTCAACCTTTTGAATTATTATGAACTTTAAAACAAGAGCTAGATCTTTCATTGTGTAATTTCATTTTGTTTTCATCTTCTCTTTCAAGTATCTGCGAACTTGTTATGGAAATTGTCATATGCTAAATTTGCCGCTTTTTCAATTATAAAAATTGAACTTTTTGTCTTTTTGAGAAGTCTAACTTGAAAAGATGCACAGTAAATTTAGATACTGAAACTTTTAGAGCACTCTATTTTGATTAATTTAGTAAGTGATTACATCTAATAAACCTTTGCGCTAAGGCATAAAATCATTCAATTAACTATCTATCCATTTAACGGTTAAAGCCTTATTCGATTATAGATAGTATAATCAATTTATTACTGATACTTTTTATCATGCTATGTATGATGCTGAGTTATGCATGCTGTTATGCTGTTGCTTCTCTAGTAAAACTTTTAAAAAATTCAATGTTTGTTTCGAAAAGTTTTTATTTTCCCTAAAAATTATACTATGCTGGCTGCCCTGTAATAAATTGAAATAATGTTGAAATACTGGTCATTTGTGGATAAAGTCTATTTGTGGATAATGTCCATGGAACACTGGTTGCTTTAGAATTGTGGGGGATACTCTGGGTTAGACGGATGGTTATATCCGAGGTAAAGATAATAAAGTATAAAGAGATCCTCAGTCTAAGAATAAAAGCTTTATGCTTCCAAGATTGTCTATTTCACTAGAAATCATCGTGATGGGTTTTAAGAAGAATCTCTGCTGTGGAATAGAAGTCCTGAGGCTCATGATTCTCCCTTTTATCATAAATCTATCGTGATTGACTTTATGATATCTTAATCGTTGTCACATCTGTAAAATAATCTTTACACCCTAACATTTAAAACAAAGCTTCCGCCACTAATATTTACTAAATTATTCAGCCTTTTATTTCATTATTTAGATTATTTTAGATCAATTGAGAAGTATCTTCGAGGAAGATCCAACAATTAACGTTTCATAAGAGTATCCTCTGATTGATCTAAAATAGTGAGACTGATAAGTCGATCAGTTTTACTCGTTGAAGAGGGACAAGTTTTTGTTTCAATTATTGGTAAGGATATACTTTCCATCTTTTAGGCCATTTTTCCAAAGGAGTCAAACTCAAATAGTTTAGAAATTAACTAGTAGAATATGTTTAGAAAGCACTCTGTGTAGGTATTTTGTTTAGATAATGGTATTAAAATTATTAATATTTCTCAAACACTTGTTTCGACTTCTAATTTTGCACTGGGGCATTATAGATGCAAGGCTTTCTATTGTATCAGAAATCCATCGTGATTGGCCATTGACTGATTATTTACATCTTAACCGGGGCATTATGAGTTCGAGACTCATTCAACCAGAGATCCATAGTGAAAAGAAATTTGATTCAATTTGGACTTATTTGGATCCAACTTTTCTCCATAAAGGAGAGTGATGTGAGGACGGAGGAATCCTCATTATATTTTACCATGGTTCGGTACTATAAAATTCTTCACAAATAGATCTCGTTCAGTTCCGAAACTGGTTGACAATCTCATCAATCAATCCATTACATGTGTAGTAATATTGAGTAAGCTGATTTCTTCGAATTAGAAAGAATTTAATTTCTCAGTGAGACTTTGAAAAAAAGTTTTATTTTGGAATGTGTACGAAAAAAATTTAAAAAAAAAAGAACCTGGGGAAGCCTTACAACTATCAACCCCCATCCTTTTTTTTTAACTGATACCTATTAACAAAAAGAAGAAGAAGAAGAAGAAAAGGAAGTTTAAAAAAAACGGTAGAAAAAGAAAACTCGGGATTTCTCGATCGATAAGAGTTTAATTTATCTCCCAATTCATGACACTAGCTCAATTTCGGTAGAAGTAAAAAAAAAAAAAATTTAAAGACTGAAAAATTGTTCTTTTTACTCTTATTCAACTGAAATAAGAAATAATTTACAGAGATTTGTTTTGTACACAAAATGATTGCACTGGTTTGATTTGCATTTAATCTAATTTTATAATGCTTTCATCTGCTGCATTCCATTTTAAATCCAAGATGAAAATATATTTTATTCCTAAAACTCCATCCAAATTATTTTCTAAGACTAGCAAATAAAACCAATAGCTTACATTTAAGGGGTTTTATATACACACGATATTGATGAAATATGCAATTCCTATAATAACATCATAAATCGCATCCTTGCCTCATTTAGTTTTTAATTGGAGTATTCATCTGCAATTTGAAAAAAAAAATATTAGTAAACTGCACTTTTTGTATTGGAAAATGACTTTAACTCTTTTAAATCAAATAACTGCTTATCTTATTTTAAAAATGTTTTTATTTAAAAGCATATACATTAATTGACAAGGAAAATCTTTCGTGTTATTTAGTCATTCATTGGACTGAAAATATATTACTCTATGGATATTGACCGTATAACAACGGTGCCAGACTTTTAATTATTTAATATCACAAGACAGTTTTATAAATCACATGTCTTTCAACTTTCTGCTACTAAATCATTTTAAATTGTTGTCTACAATGCTTACAAATAGTTATAATATTTTATTGCCTTGGTAGGTTGCTGGTAATGAAACACAGTTCAACTTCGTTAATTAAATAAAAAACGTTTTGTAGTTTGGATCAAAATTAATGATTATTTACATGAGAAATGCATCGATGTGCATAAATACCGTTCTGATGGAGTATATCAGCTTATAATGAAATAAAAGCTCCTAACAAAATTTCGCTATGTTTTATCTTTCATACACAAATCAATCAATTAATGCCAAGTTTGCTAACAGTTTATATTGTTAGACCTTTATTTTTCGAAATCCTATTCACTCTTTTGTTGCATACATCCTCGCTTATTTTATTTCGCTGTATCGTTTCGATTTTTGAATACATTGTTTTTATATTATCCATTATAAATTCGAAAAGTTATTTTATCAAATGTTTGCTTTTAAGTTAGTTATAAAGTATTGATCAGGGAACCATCACTATTTTAAAATGAATTTTAAACTACATTTTTTCATTTCAGATACTTTCATCCGATGCTTTTATCTAATTGTATAAATATACAGACAGACTAATATACTCTATTAATTCTATTTCGACTTTATTTAATGATAAAAATATTTTCTATAGCTAATAAAATCCATATTATTAAACAATATAGCATAACAATATTTTTACTTTCGTGAATTTGGCTGCAGAAATTATTAGCAATTGATCCTTTTAAATTATGTTTTGAATATTGATTTCGAAAACAGGAAAACGGATGTGAAATTGCGTGTCATGTCGTGACCAGGCATATTTTTCTCATCTCGATCGAAAACTAATGTCAAGATAGACTCTGCAGAAAATATTCACAGTAGATTTTAATGTAGACTTGCGTGACAAGCATCCAAGTATCCGTTTATTAAACTAACCATTCAGATACATAATATTTTGTATAATATCAAATTATCCAGTAAATATTAATAATATCGAATACTATAGTACAATATTATAAGAAATTTTGCAATATTGTGCAATATATTACAGCACTTGGTACTTACTTGTTACCTGACTAAAATAAGGAATTTAAATGAAATCTGGAAAATGATCTTACAATGATATTAGAAAATGTTTGAAAAAGTGCAATGATTAATGATAAACAATTAGTTTTCAACATTTTAACTAAGTAGTTATTAACACAAAAGTTTCTTATTGATTTTTTAATCAATTATCTATGTAAGTATAGAATCCATTCATCATTTGACTTGATTAATAAATATAATAAAAAATGGCTTAGTTAGAAAGTCTGGAAAATAACACATTTTATTGAAACTTTCATTTAATAGTATAATTAAAAAAGGGATATTGCCGAAATCGGTTCTTGATAAGTACATCTATATTATTTAACAACCATTAATTGTACATGCCTATGAAATTTTAAACAAAATCCATCTAAGGGTTGATTACCTGTTGGTCTGTATTTTTACAAGCAAATAAATGCGATAACAATAAAACGCAATGAGTTAAATATATGAAATTTGGTGTGTCATTTTGGAAGTGCAATTATAGTTCTGTGTCAAATATTGGTTTCAATAACTTAAAAAAAAATAACAAATGTAAAACTAAGTTTCGTTTCTAGGGCATAACTGCATACCAAGGATTGACAAAATAATCACTAAGAATAATACGATAGATTACATAACATACCTATATTCATGCCAAAGTTTTATATTTCGTAACTGTTGTTCACCCTTGCCATGCAAGAGAATCAGGGCCTACCCAGGGTGCGCAATTTTAAGCTGAAATAGGAAAAGAATCTTTATTGAGGAATATTCCCTTTGGTTCACGCATACGAATGACATATCAAAGTTCTTTGATTTCAATTTAAATGCAGACTTTTGTTGAACCGTATTTGTGTTTTCTAATCTATTATCTACAATAAACTATGCCCTCACTTAAACAAAACTGGGTGTTTTCATTTTGGTGATAACTAAGCACAATAGCTATTATGTATTGCTGATCGCGTTTTAGAAGTTCCTTACAGCAAAATACAGTTTTAGACAGGGCTGGGATAGCCTTGTTAGTAGGACGTTGGATTCGTATTCCTTGGGTTGCGAGTTCGAACCCCGCCGGCCGAGGACTCCCCGTGTGTGTTGGGGGATGACGCACGTATAAATCTATCGTGGTCACAAAGTCCTCCATGTCGAGAGTAATATCACTGGGGGACTGGATCAGCTGTGGACGTTCTCTGATTCAGGTCTAAATTGAGATCTTTGAATGAAAATGCATGAATAACCCGTAAACCCGTAAAAAGGGTTGTGACGTGTGTGTAGTTAAGTCGTACTCTTGGCCCTAGATGGCACCACTAAAAACCAAGACGCACACCCTTGGCTTAAAATCATTGACTTCTAAAGTTAATGGGCTAGTCTATGACAAGTGCCATTAGAAACAACGACAACAGTTTTAGACAAACTATAGGGAATAAGTATAGTTTGAATTGAAACGCTGTTTTTAGTCCGTAAAGTAAATAAAGCTGGGCAAGTAAATCAAAAATTGTATCCTTAAACTTATATCTGTTGAGGTATTGAAGCATTTTTGGTGGAAATAGATGCGATAGCTAAAAGTTTTGGTAAAAAACAAAAGCGAATAGTCCCCCAAACTTTTTTGCATACTCTGCATTAAAAATCGTTTCCTCCTCACTCCTCATAAAATTGTGTATTTTGATTAAAGCCCCGAATGCCTTACATGACGGCTATATATCTGTAGCAGTGGTATCCAACAGATTGTCCACGAGAGCATCCGTAGAGAGTAAAAAAAGAATATAACGTGTAAATGCGCCATAAAAATATCTCAAAATATATTTTACAGCATCCAAATTTTTTTTAAAATTTCCGGGTGAGGATGTCCTTGGATCCGTTTTGCCTGAGGATTATTCCACAGCTCCTGGAAAGTTTGATCCTCAAGGGTGCAGGTGGTCCACACATGGTTCAGTTTCTGGCTTAGTGATCCTCCTAATTTCTAGGGCTTTCTATTCAAAGGCTTATAGATATCAATTATACATCTTTGTATGAATCTAGCATTTTTACAGAATGCTCGTGCGAGTATATATTTTGAACGCCTTTTTTCCTTACGGATTGAAGTAAAAATTTTGACACTGAACTACAGATGTAATCACAGGATACATGCTGAATTTCCCCAATTTATATAATCGCGTTTACATGCATGTTAAAGTTCGGTCTAACAGACAGTTAACCCTTTGAAGATTTGGTTCAAAATTTGATAAGAATCGGCATTTTAGATTTAAATATGCAAACCAAATTTTATCTATCAAGCTCCTTATGTTTTTGTTTTTTTTTAATCATCGAGCTCATTTGTACTTGAACAGCCGGTCAGACAGATTTCCTCTTCATGGATTTTGTTCAAAATTTGGTAGAAATTTTCAAATGTGATCTTAATTCCATATACCAAATTTCAACTGTCTAACTTAAACTTTTTTTGATTTATTGCGTTCACAGACAGTCGGATGAATAGACAGATAATACCAAATGCTATAATGCCAAAAGTCTGTTTTCCAAATTTGAAGAGATCCGAAGCATTAAGATTTGTCAAAATCTTGAATTCGAATTTTTTTTTGTCGATTACAATATTTTTTCTATATTTCTTATATGCGAAAGTGTAAAAAAAAAAAAAAAGGATTTGTTTTTTAAATTTTTACTACTTTCAGATTTTGATGTTTAGTTTACTACCTAGTTCTATTTGAGTTTACCTTTTTTTTTTTAATCTCTTTTAGCTTCACTCTTTTTTACCTATATTTGATGGAAGATTTAATGATTTTTATGTCTCAGATCCCTAAATTTAAATAACTACCCTAAAATTAAGAAAATATAAATTATTTAAAACATTGTAATGGAAGGGATAGAAATTGTTCCTTGCATTCACTGTAAAGGCAATTAAATGGCAGCAAAATTATAATTGATGAATGCAAAGGAGAATTCTATGAGAAAAATCTAAGAACATTATAGCGTGCATTTGACAGTTTTTTGGGGGGTGGGGTGGGAATTCAAATTCCTTTTTTAGACAAAAGTAAACATTTATAAACACTCAACTAGATAATTATGTTTAAAATGTTTGGATTGATGTAGATTTAATCCATAAGAATAATACATTTTGTTAAAAAATTATGAGATTTACTGAACTATCAAATTCTCTTGAGGGAATAACATTTATTAACAAGTACTCATGAAAATTTTCCTGAAAGGACTGTAGAACAACAACGCGTAAATCTCTCTCTAAAAATCATCATTTCATCAATATCATCTAAAAATATTAAAATAAATGTACTGCATTAGAATTACATTGAATAATTCTGATTAAAGGTCTAGTAACGAATAAAAGATATAATACAATTGTATTATTGTATATGACATTTTTTTATCTTGAAATAAAATTGTTGACTAACTGTAACTGCTTTATTTCTTTACTACTTGCTTGTGCATTGCAAAATTGCAGCTGTTTGCCATTAATTGAAAATTTTCATTTAAATTACAAAATAAATAAATACATTATTTGAAAAAATATTGAATTTTGGCGATAATTTTTAAAAGCACCAGGAATATTTTACAGTTCTGTAATCATTATAGTGAAAAAAACCATATGTATAATATACTTAAACATGGAAGTGGTGTTGAAGGCTGCGTATTGGATCCATTAGATGAAGAATACTCTGCATGCAATTTACAAACTTACAGAGAATTACTTTCTCCTTCAGATGCACCTGTTAAGGGATGCAGGCATAGGGTTTGTTTACAATTGAAAGAATTTGAATTCGAGGTAATGTTAAAAGTATTTTGATATCAGAATTTTTTTCGTTTTTAAATGCGCAATTATAAATTAGTTGTCAGACATATTGAGAGAATATTTCGGTGTGTTTTGAAGTGCTTGTGTAAATATATGTATATCAATTTTTAAATAATGAGTTGCATATTGTACTTAGTTGATAATTGAACTTAATTATTTATATATGCAAATGAACAGATAAGAAGTAAGTAGTTATATTGCCTGTGTTTTTTTTTCAGTCCGAAATTTTTTATTTTTATAAGAACTTTTTGATGTGGATTTCTAAATTGTGTATTGCTTTAATAATGGAAATTTTTAAATAACTTTTATCATAATGCTTTGGTATATATTCAGCAATTAGATTTCACACGTATTTTAGTATATCATAGCTTATAAAATTGAATTTCAAGCTGTTCTTTAGAAATAAAACGTCTTAAGATCTTGCATCAACTGGTCTTCACTTTTTTTACAATCATTTTTGACAAGATCATTTTTAGATTTTTAAATTGTTGTAATAAATTGATCCCGATGTTCAAACAGTGAATTTAAGATTCAAATTGCGATATGAATATTCAGAAATCCCTTCAAATGGTACATGTTTGAGAATTGTATTTCTTTTCTCTGCCCCTGATTAGATTATTTCGGGAAATTTTTCTTTTCGTTATTTCCAAACGATGTCCACGGAAGATTAGTTATTCATAGATCGAATAATCTAAAGATTTCCATTTTGTTTATTCATATTGCTTATGTAACTAAGTTATAAATTTAATATGCATTTCTTTTGCCATATCTTAGCAATGAAACATATGCAAGTTTCCCTAGTTTGTATCATTTGATCAAATCTAAGAATGGGCATTTAACGAAATTTTGTCAAAAAAAATTTCAAGATGTCTGTATGGGCATTTAACGAAATTTTGTCAAAAAAAAATTTCAAGATGTCTGTATGGGCATTTAATGAAATTTTGTCAAGAAAAACATTTCAAGATGTCTGTAAGGAATAGCTTAAGTCGTTTCTTTATATACGCAAAACATTCTTGATTAAAAAATATTTAGAAAAATACCGAATCCGCTTTTAAACCTTGGAGGAGCATTTTTGTTTATTTTTTTCCATCTTTCCATACAATTGTTTATATAATTCAATCATACTTATTCCATTTCTTACTCTTTCAATCCATTGAATCAAATATAGTTTGGAAGTGTAATTCCACTAAAATTTTATTATTGTTAAAAACTTTATCTTTTCTACAGTTTTCGAAGCAACCTTGATTGCCTCGAGAAAACAAATTGCGGTTTATAATGTGCATCTCGCAGTCTTTTCAAGGTTCAAAAATGAAAAGTAGCTTTTCAGTTTCAACAGAACTGTATCTTCAGTACGTTACTGTCTTTTGAACTCTCCAGATAATGATTTGATTTGTGTGTGTGTGTAATAAGAAACATATCCTATTAAACATGCGACTTTATTTCAAAAAATAATTGTGGCTAAAACAAGCTCGTTTTATTGAAAAATACTACAAAGAAGCACTTGATGAAAATATTTTTTTCTTTCCATTAGCTAGAATAAATATGCATATCTCATTCACGAGAGGCAAATAACTATACAATATTATTCAAAGTTTCTTAAAGATTCTGAAAATCGTGTAGAATAATCAGCAGAAGAAGGATTTAAAAATTAAAGTCATAATCCGAAAGCTGGGATAAACAGCCTCAAAATATCTATTATATATATTTTGAAGGAAATTGAGAAATTCAGATTCACGAACAGATAAATTTCTTATGTTTAATATTTTTCTTCTTTAATTCGATCAGTATTGAAAAGCCATAAACCCCCTTGCATAAAACTTTGGCAGCGACCTAGATGCCTAGATATCACTGCGAAATTTTCTTCCGTAAGTAAGAGTAATTAAATACCCGAAGCGCTTGCTTTGTTGGTTAGAAATGCTCACCCCGATGATTTTAGCGGGCAGTGATTTTCTGAAAACTCTTAAAGGATGACAGCGTATATATTTGATTTATAGTCATCAGCTAAGGGGAAGGCTATTTTTTTTTATTTCACCCTTTAAAAACACGGCTATCATTGTGATTCTTGATTGGGATAAGGAATTTTTCTTGTCTTTGAGAGAAAAATTTAGATGTTTTTTTTTAATTCGGATGGTCTCTAAAAGAAAGATATGTGCTTTAATCTTTGAATCATTTTCGCAGTCTTTTTAAATGCTTATGATACATATTACATTTATTGGGGAAGGGGAGTTTAAGATCTGTTTTATCATTCGTTAATCAAGATACGAATTTTAGAAGACTTACAAAAGAAGTTTCTTGGTGTACAGATTGAAAAAAGAAAGAAAGAGAAAAAAAAATCATTTCGAGTATGGATTGCATTAAGGGATTTCTTGCACGCAGCATTTAAGTAATCTATCTTTTCACTTTCGATGTAAAGCCTGAACTTTCAAACGCGGATATAGGAAATGCTGGCGCAAGATCGCGTGCAAAGCATAATGGTGACCATTTTCTTTCCATAATTTCCTCAGTCTGAGATAATGAAATGAAGAAGTTGACATATGAAATACTTCCCCCAACTTCAAGTAATCAAAGGATTAAAATAGTTTTCAGTGGAAAAAATCTTGGATTTTATTACAAAAATAAAAAGGTTTCAAATTGCATTTTTTTTATTAATAGGTCTTTAAATATAGGCACGTCTATTGTTAAGTGTATAAACATACCTAAATTGCTTTTTGAAGCTACATATTACAGTAAATAGCAAAAAAATGACAAAATCAATGATATCATAGCTTAGTAAGCAAAAAAATAAAACTATATCTGTTTTCAAAAGAATAATATATATTTTTTTCGTCATAATGATGAAAAGTTCCCTTTTACTTATTAACTTTTGAAAAATAAGATAGCCTGATTTTTTAATAATCAGTAAAAATATTGTAGGATATTTTTATTGGTTAGTTTTTAAGTTATAAATTTCATTAAAAATGTTATAATTCCTGATTTAATTTTAATTCTTTTAAAACGTTAGTTTACTTTGAATGTACTTGCATATTTCACAATGCGCATGCTAAAATGTATTTTAAAAGGTTAGCTATTTAATGCTGATTCATTTAATTTACCATGTATTTTATTTAAAGCATTTGCTTTAATGATCTAAATGTAAATCTTCGAAACTTCTTTTGTGCAAAAGTTAAAAAAAATGACGATTGAAGTATAATTTCCATTACTCAATTCAAAATAATTGAAACTTACAAAAGAGTATATAGTTAATTTTATAATTTCTCTTTTTATTTAAATTTTGTTTTTCTTTAACTTGAAAAAAGATGTAACCATAAAAGAATGAAATTTATTTGAGCATATTATTGATAATAATAATATAATGTGAAAAATGTGACTGATATAATGTGAAATATAAAAGGGAGAACCAAAATTAATTTTTATTGGCACGGGAATCAAGAAATATTTTAGTATTTTGGAAGCGTTTTCGTTATGGAATTTAATACGCTTTATGAAGTTAAAATTAATGCTGTTGATACCATTTCCATTTTAGTAAAAATAAGTGGGAAAAATTCGTTTTTATTTAATTAGTGATATTTAAAGAATATAATAAAAAGAATAATTTCAAATAAAAACCCTGCAATATTATTTAAACAGTTTATTTAATTTTTTATTATTAATAGATTGTGACATTAATTAATGGTTCTAGAAGCCGAGACGAATAAAATTTATTCATTCAAAGTGTATTTCTACAAGTTAACAAAAACTTTACAAGATAAAAATTAATATTTCGAAGAATATTATTAAAAAAAATTTGGTGGAAAAGTTGTGATGAAGAATATATTATATTCTACTTTGACTCTTGCCATTAATTCTGCTGAGGTTGTGATAGACGGTTTTGAATTTGCATGTTTAACAACTGTTAAAAGGTTTTTATTCTGGTATATATTGATTCTTGGTTATACAGCTCCTGCAATAAGAGTTTAACTTTTCCCCAATAAAAATCGACAAATTTTTTGGTAATCCGCCTTGATATTAAATATGAATGAAAGTGGTTACAACTAAACATTTTTCATTTATATCATATTATGCTCTACCGTCTGCTTTAATCTTTAACTTTTTTATGTATTTGGGGCTGAGAAGGACATATATGGCACCCTTATATTAGAAATCGAATAGAAAAAAAAATTGAAAAACTTAATATCTGGAAGGAATTTATGAAATTCAATGCAAATTTGGATCTCTCACTAAACCCTTAGCGCTCAACATTAAAATCGGTCAATCAAATCTGACATAGCTTGAAAAGACTTTATGACAAAAATCTGCACTACTTTGAAGAACATCAATGACCTCAATAGCATTAAACTACCATTTTATAACTATATTGCGAACTAAATATATGTGTTTAAATGTAATTAGTTCCAAGAACTAAATAAACCTTCGCAGGAGAAACAGGTGGAAATAAACCCACTACAGATCTCAAGTAATAAAAAGATGGCTTTCATTTTTTTGTCGGAAAAGATACCCTTGAGGAATGTCATCTATGTAACTGGATACCTTTCTGTTTCAGAATGAACTGGAGAAGGAATTTCCTCGCGTCAGCAGCCAGGTCCCCCTCTCCCCCAGGGGGGATGAGGACGATCGGAGCTATCAGTATTCGGAAGCCGAAGTGGAAAGGGGCACATGGACGGGGAAGTTCGATTTTTTGCTCTCGTTGCTCGGCTATTCTGTTGGATTGGGGAACGTCTGGCGATTCCCCTATCTTTGCTACAGCAACGGTGGCGGTAAGAAGACTTATCAAATATCCATTTACTTGATTCACTCATAAATGTGAAAGTGCTAAAATATTGTAATCCATTTTCTTACGTAAAAAGTGAAATACTTTTTGTGGCAATGAAGTCAATTTATCCAATTTGTGATCGATAGCATAGTATCCAATCAGTTCAATTTTGAAATCTGATAATCGTTCTCAAGTATACCCAATTAGTTCAATTTTGAAATCTATTTATCGTTCTCAAGTAGACTCAGTAAGTTCAATTTTGAAATCTATTTGTGGTTAGCAAGTATACCCAGTTAGTTCAATTTTGATTCTATTTGTGGTTAGCAAGTACATCCAGTTTGTTCAATTTTGAAATCAATTAATCGTTAACAAGTATGCCCAGTTAGTTAAAGTTTGAAATATATTAATCGTTAACAAGTATGTCCAGTTAGTTCAAATTTGAAATGTCTAAAGCATTTTGCAGCATACGATGGTCATTGCATCATTGGGCAATATAGCAAATAGGTTTTAATGAAAAGGCATTCTTGTTTATTCTGTAATTACAATATATGGTAAATTGATTTCATTGCACATGAGAAGTTAAAGGACTACTAATTTAGTTTTAATTTAATTAAGAATTCTTTGTCATGTTAATTACCCAATTTGTTTAATATTTATTGGTTGAAATAAAATTGTAGCAATTTCTTATTTATATCATATAGTGATGATTTATTTATATTTTTAATTTTGATACCATGACTATAATTTTTTCCTCTATCTAATTAGCTGGTATCTTTGCATTTGGGAAGCTATTATCGTATTGATTCATCATAGAGCTCCTAGCATATTTGATACGATTATGGATTCTACATAATTTTTCTCTAATTAAATCGTCTGTGAATTATTTGATTTAGATTATTGCTTGAAAAATATGGTTATTCGATATTGACTTAATATACGCATTATCAAATCTTAATATAATCGAATTAATATATCTATATCGAATTTTTATGTCATTGTTGAGAAACAATCATGCTAAATTATTAATTAATTACATTGCTTACCAATGAACCATTGACGGTTTGATATTGAATCACTAATTATTATTCAGTCAAAAATGAAACCCTATTAATAGTGAATGAATGTCTGTTTTTACTCCTTTATTTCATTGAAATATTCTTTTTTCATTTAGATATAAGTTTAAAAGATTTTTTGAAAGAAAATCCCCACCAAAGAATATTGTGTGCATTATATTAAGAGTTGATTAGCATATAATCATATAGGAGTTTTAGTGAGGAATTTTTTGGAGGGGGGGGGGAAGAGTTTCTCAATCCTCTAAAAAAACCCCCCTTTTTTTTATTTATGTATTTGTAGCAGAATTGCTAAAAAATGGCATTTGTTTCATAAAACCAAATCGAACTATTGATTTATTTTGCATAAGACGGCTGCTTCAAAATGCTCACACTTATTATCCATAAATAAACACTACAACAATTTAAAGCAAATGAAAATGGTATTACATCACGGAATTAAGAGTTTATTAACTTAATATATTGGGTACATCTTGACAATAATTTAGATAGTATGAAAAACCCTTTAATAAAAATTCATATAAAGAAATTGAAATTATTCATATTTTAGAAGGGGAAAAATGTGCCAATCTATCATTTCTTTTTACAAATTAAATTCTTAAAATAAAATGCTTTTGCATACATTGTGTATGTTTTAAATATTAATCATCGAGTAAAAGAAGATGAACAATTTTGTAAATCAACGTTTTCTAAATTACGTAAGCTCCCTATATAACCCATAATTTTTTTTCCAACATTATAAACCTCAGAATCCTCTGAACTCGGAATACCTAGGTACCTAGGTTTTTCTGTCAATTGAATAGGTGGCGTGCGGAAATGGATGTGAAAAGCTTTATTGAATAAAAAAAATATTTCACGGGAAAAGGTTACATCATGATACAACCTGTACAATAAAGAATATGATAAAGAACAATGAGCCCATGGGATTTCATGAGAAGGTTTGCTTGCTTGGAGAAAAAGAATTTTCTCCAGCAAACTTTACCTTCGGAATCTCAGTGAAGCTTTGACGTGGGTGAACAGAAATGTAGGTGGCAGCAAAGAAATTATTCTGAGAATAGATACGGAGAAAGAAGATCTTTCTATCGTAGAGAAGCTGCACTATGTTTAGAATCGGATAGTTTTTTTTTTAATTGCATGCTCCTCTCAACTAGTCTAATAATCTGAGTAGGCAGGTTTATTGAGATGAAAGAGGCGATGAATTGACAATTAAGACAGGAATGTGGTGGTATGTTATCTGTTTTCCCACAACCACAGCAGTTAGAATGAAATTACCTTTATTGTACTCAGTCTCGTAAATTATGCAGTGAACTACAATTACTCAAACCAAACATTGTCTACATAATAAAAGCTCTCATAGAATTGGATGGATTTTTTAATAATAGATAGCCTAGGGCAAGATAGGATATATAGACATGAGCGTTGTATTCATATATTAAATGGTGGATTTAATTAGAATTTCAAATGTAGATTCATGGTGGCCTGTTAATAGACCCATGATATTGGGTTTGAAAAACTGACAGTTCAACAGCAGATTCCATCAAAATATCTAGTGCAGCTTGGAAGTTCATAGATGGGTTGTCGACTCGGATGTCCAAGTTCCTAAGAATGGTTCAGAATAACAAATTTCGCTCCACAATAGCCTACATATAGCTTGAATTCTTTCGGTATTAATGGGCATATATACGCTCCGAAGTAATAAACTTCATTCCTTAATGAGTAAATAAATTATATTTTTCCATAGATTATCATACATAGAACCATTCTGACAAGGGGTTTAAAATTTAAATCGGTAAAAAGTCGGATAGAAAGGTTTAAAGCAGAATATTAATGCAAAGAACTAACCTTTAAGTGTGTGTAGAAGTTAATATTAATTTGTTCAGAATTTTAAGAACGATTTTAAAGATTTGGAACTTATCTTGATGTAGGTATTGAATCAAAAATATATTTTACAATATGTTATTTGATCAGCATTGAATGTGAAGAGTTTTTGTTTTCATTTGAGAACTTTCGTGAAAATTCAAGTAATCTTCTTGAATTTTTACTAAAAAGATGCCAACATTAATTCTATTAATTTCGTATCCTCACGTAGGACACCTAATACAAGTTTTATCCACGTAATTTTGCATAAATAATATTCTAGACATATTATTTCTAATTTTATCGGTAGGCTGACATTTCCATTCTTCTATTTTAAGACGTCCAACTTATTAATCTAATTGAAAATAAAATATATCATTGCATATTGTTGAATTATTAAAACCGTCTTATCGGATGACACTATTATAACAATTTTATAAGATTTTTGTTATATCTTATCAAGAATTCACACAAAAACACATTAAAGATTAGAAATTTCTTGAAAGCAGTTTGAGAAACTTCATACAAAAATAGGTTTATGTTTGTTTTTCTTCAAACAAATATTTAAGCCTGGTTAATTTCAGTTTTCTAAATTATAAATTATTAAACAGAATATTTATTCAAAATAAAAATGGGTATGTAAATTATAAAAATAAATTTTCATTTTCCTTTTAATTATCAATATAAATTTATTTTTTTATAAAAGATTTGATAATTAGCTAGAAATGTTATTAAAAACTGCTTATAATATAAATACAATAATTATTATGAAGAATGATTTTTTAAGCTCCGGCCGATCGTAAAAAAAGATAATTTATGTACAAGCTTCTCCGAGTGGGGGGGGGGGCACTTCACACATGGGGATGAGAAGCTTCCGGCATTGTGGTTGGTTCTCGTCGCTCGGCTGGGTACAGCCCTTCCCAAGAAAGGGATATATCATGGCCGGCTATGACCCTTAAGATTCAACCTTAATTCCCGGGAATGCTGTCGAGGAGTTCAGGTCATTCAAAATTAATTCTATCACTTACGATTAGGCAAGGCGGAGTAACCTGGCTGTGGTTATGTACAAACATGGCCACTTTTCGACATAATCATGGTGAATATTAAGCCTTTGTCGTATCAGTGAAACAGTATTTCGGTCCCCTGCTTAAAGAACGTCACCGTAGTGTAATAGGTTTAATTATCCTTTGAATCTCTTTTAATCTAGAAACTTTTTGAGTTTTCTTTTAAGAAAAGAATATGGAGTAGAATGTCTAAACATCACCTTCTGAATTTTTTTCTTTTTGCATGTCACTTAACTTGTTGCCTGGGATTCTAATATTCTCCATTTCTTTCCAAATACTTGATTAACTGGCTCAAAAAAAGTCTTCTATTGTAACAGACAAACGATTTTGTCGTCCTTCATTGAGAACGCGACTTAAAGTCGAGTGATTTTACTTTAATTTATTCCCTGAAATGAACTGGATAAGAAGCCAAAACTTTCAAACTAATGAGGAATTTCAAAGAAATATTAAGACCCATCTCTCATCACCAGTGGCAACGCTCATTGAAAAGGTATTGAAAAACCTGAAATTAGAAGAAAATTATCATACCCATATGACAAATGCCTGAATCTTCGCTGCGATTCAGACATGGTTACTTATAGACCGATTTCTTTTTTGCTTATGGTGCATTGGAGCTTCAAAAAGGAAAAATAGTTTTCGTACCTTCTTTGTGAAGTCAAACTATTTAATTTATTGCTTATGAAAATGTTTGTTTTAATATTTAAATATGAATAATAACAGAAAAAACCCTTTTGTATACGAATAAAACTGAGATTCAAATACTTATATTTATTTAATCATAAACTGTGAAAATTATTAAAAATAAGATACAATATTAAAATTAAGATTATTTAAACTCAATACGAACTCTTTTGAAGCATTAAACTAAAATGTAATAAGAATTAAATCTCATTGTAAGTCATTCGACTTAAATTTATCTTGACAAAAACTAAATGATAAATGATAAAAAAAGCACATGGCGTTCATTCATAAAATGGCTGTGGGAAAAAAAAAATAGACGGAAAAAATGAAAAACATGGCGCAAAAGATTTCCAACGTTCAACAAGAGGGAAAAATAGAGGGACGTAAAATAAAAAGAAATTTATTTCCACTCGTATTAAAAAGTTCTTCTCTCGGCTCTGCCCTGAAGGAACAAAGTTTATTCCCACATAAAACATTATTTCTTGTCCATGCATTTAACCTCTGAATTTTCTCTCCTTGTTTATCGGTTAAACACTGCATCAGTTTTCTCACTATATTACTAGTTTTGAATATGGAAAATTAATATTCCTTAAAAGGTCTTTCTTACTTTATTTCTTAACTTAAAATTCCTCTTTGTTTTCTTAAAGAAAAATATAAGTGGACATTATGTCACCAAGAAGAATATTTTCTAAGGATTTCAGCTGGAAATAATAAATTCATTTGATTATTTATTCAGTTGCACAAGAAATTTTATAATTAAAAATCATTCATATAATTGAATATTCCCTTTTCATAGGTAAACACTGCATCAGTTTTCTCTCTAGATTACTAGTTCTGAATACGGAAAATTAAATATTCCTTAAAAGGTCTCTTACTTTATATTAAAAAAAATCCTCTTTGTTTTCTTATAAAAAATATAAGTGGATATTACATCACCTACTGAAATATTTTTGAAGTGTTTTCTGCAGAAAATAATAAATTCATTTAATTATTTATTCAGTCACACAAGAAATTTTATAAGGGAAAAATCATTTATATAATTGACTATTTTCTTTTCACAGGTGCCTTTCTCATTCCTTTTATATGCATGATGTTATTAGCTGGTCTGCCTCTCATGTTCATGGAATTGTCATTTGGCCAGTACGCTAGTCTTGGACCCATAGCCATATTTGACAGATTTTGCCCTCTATTCACTGGTAAGAGCAGTTATTCGTGATGGTTTTGATGTGTTGCAGAACATTTATAATTAGATTGATGCCGTTTAATGTGATCATGGCCAATATTATCATTTGTTTCATATTTTCAAATTTATCTGGTGCCGAACTGATGTATTCAAATGCATGTAAAAGTATTCTTTTAAGTGTGGTCATTTCATCGTTTAACCCTTTTTTAAAATCAGTATTTAGTTCCGATGTTTGCAAATTAGTTGAAATATTTTTCAAAGTGAACTGATACTATTTGCTACATGATAATAATATGATAAAATAAAAATCTGGAAACGTAAAAATAAACACTCTAAACTACGAAAAACGTGGGATGCAATAGACAATGGACTGATTGCCAATCCGCAGAAATCGAGGGATAAGCAGCTGGAGGGTTAAAATTATCAGCTTTGAAATAGATAATTCCTTTCTTTTCAGCAGCGTATTGTCATTCGTTCAATTTCTTACCTTCCGCCTATAAGGAAACATCTAATTGTTGTCTTTCCCATGTGGTGGGGTTTACATTCTTTTCTCTGGACTAGAGCAATCTAGATTGATTTAAACGGACAGCTAAATATCAGATCTATCTTGGAATCGGCCGATTAGCTGGCACCTGCGATTAAATATTGATAGTAAAATGAATAAACAGAATGGATTTGAGTTTTAATTACAAAATTAAAACTTATAATATTTTAAGTAGACCATAATGCTGCTGTGCAAATGAAAATTTTACAAGTTTTTCTTCGTAAAATTTTGAAAAGTCGTAAATTTTTTGTGAGGAAGATAAAAAAAAAAAAAAAAAAAAAAAAAAAAAACACGTTGAATATTTTGATGGGGACGAATGTTTTGAAAAAGAACCCCCCAATTAACGTCGAAATTAATAAAACGTGATATTTTGAAACCCGGCGAGGTTGTGGGGGCCTGGTGGTTAAATCTGAGCTTTGGAATTCAAAGGTTTCAGGTTTGAGACCAGATTACACCAAAGAAACGTCGTGTAAGTGGCTTTGATGAAAATTAAATCCATTGGGGCCAAATGTCTTCCCGCTAGTGTGGTGCGGAAGTTTGGAAAGGGGGTTCGAGCTCAGGTATCGTCCTTGTAATCTGACCGCGGTTCAAAATGACAAGGTCCGTCCCAAAATAGCTTTAGATTTGCTTTAAAACGGGACATTAATATAACTCAACTAAACTGAATTGAACTTGAAACCTGGCATGTAGCATTGTTGAACAGATTTTTTTTTTTTAAAGTGCAGGTACGAACAATATATAAGTGAATCGTCAAGAAATACTTATCGATAAACAACAATTGTGGAATATTTTTAGAAAAAAAATAAAGATAGTAGGGAGGTAAATGCTTTTCTTTTTCTTTTCCTAGATATGATATAAATGAAATTGATTTAATCTGGCTATTGTTATTAATCGGTTAATGTTATCAAAATTTTTAAGTCCCCAGATGATCACATTAAGTGGCTTCTATTCTACTTTTAAAAAGAAACTATTTGATGTGTTTTTTCTGCTTTTATCTGTTAAAAATTCTTACAAAAATAATTTAGAATTTTGGATAAAAAGGAAAGTTATGTCATCTGTGGCATCTGGTTGCTCCTAGATGTCACAGTGGATCTCAATGGATTCCAACTAGAGCCGAATCGCATCTTTGAATTTTAAAAATGTGCAAAAGATAACTAGGTACACAATCGGTTTTAAACAATCGTACTGCTAAAAATCTAAAATAATCAAGTTTATTGATAGAAGAGAGCACTGAAGCTTACAGCCTTGGTTTGTCATTCGATTTTCTGTAAAATATCCAAAAGGGATGCCTTCTCTCAATTTGCAGCGAGGGATAGGGAGATGCTGGATTATAAAATAAAATAAGCACCTTCTCTAAGGCACCTGCACCTTTTGGGTTTCTAAACGATAAATTTTATTTCCAGTAATTGCAAGTTAATCTAATTTTCTGATTTCTCTAGATTTACAAGGGCCATGCACTGTGTGTAATTAAAAAAAAATCGGTTTCGTTTAAATTTAAAATATTATTAGGATTTTAATTCTCTTTTCAAGTTTCTTTAAATTGCAATGTTATATATGTAATGATATTTTAAAATTTAATTTCATCCTAGTTAATTTTCTGATTTTTTTAGCCTAATTCAGCCCATGTCAAAGTCATTCTAAAATATTATCTTATTTTCTGATCCGATTCCAGTTTTTCTTTCTAATTATTTCAACTGAAGCTTTGTAAAAGTGATTGCGTCATCGGTTTCCGCGTGTCGAATCAAGGGATCCCTCTGGTTCTCTTGTCAAGGTCGACACGTGTAAGAAATTCTTGTTAGAATCGACACTTGTCAGAAATCTCATGTTATTATAAGACCAGGGAAAAATGATGATTACATCATATAAATTCTCAGTTTTATTAGTCAACTGACTAATTCCCAAGTTAAGTGTTCAGGCAAATAAAATATTAAAGCACTTAAATCGCTTTGGTAAGATTTTTGAATTTTTTAAAACCATTTTTTAAAAATTATTCCATTTATATATATATTTTTATACTCCAAATTCGGAAATCAAACTGTCTTGAAAATAATGGGCAGTTAAATAAATTCAGCTTCTTATACTATTTGTTATATAAAAATTGTATGCATAGAATTAAAGGCAATAAAAATACATGGTTTGGCAGTTTGGAGAAAAACATAAATTGCATAAGTGTTTAAGGGTCTAGAAGAAGCGAAAATGGGATTCATGCAGGATTTAATCTGTTCCTATGTGGAGCATCGTCCAACATGATGATTGCTTCAGATATCATTTATGTAAAAATCAATATCATTCGTTCTGATAATGAATATGCTATTAGTATCAAATGAAAAATCTATATGCATCCAAATACTTCAATATGTAATTTGCATAAATTGAATCTAAACATTTCTTCCGCGCTTTCTGTTAATAACCACAAATTCTCTTTATTAAAAAAAAAAGAATATTTTCTGATCGCATCTGCAAACACCATAGCTTTTAAAGATCATTCTTTTTGTTTTTAAATGAATTTTTGATGTGTTTACGATTTCATGATGCAATTGCAATTTTAGTTTTTTCTCATTCTAGAACATAATAATTTTCTGTGAAGTTATTAAGTTTTAGCTTTTTTCATATTTTTTGACGGAAATGTTTTTACATTGATTTTTCTACTTTGGATTGAATTTCATCCTAATAATTTTTTATATTAACGTAGACAATTTTTGTATTTAAAAAATTGATATTAAAACTGTTTAATTCAAAATACTAGTAGTAAATAATATTTAACCAATTATCGATAGTAATTCATTATCAAAAGTCACCATGACTTACCGAATAAAGCATTTATAATTCATTATTCCAATTTCATTACGTAATATTTCTAAAAATTTTAAAACTTTTGCATTTGTACTGATTTTCGAAACGCTCCCAAAATAGGTATCGAAGTAATTAGATATTGTTGACTGATTCTTTATATTAGGAAGCACTTGAATCCATTTTACAGGATTAATCCTAAATTTTGCTGTTTATATTCATTTCAGGCCTCGGATATGGGATGGTCATAGTCTCCGGCACAGTAATGCTCTACTATAACATGATTATTGCGTGGACAATCTTCTACATGTTCGCTTCCTGGAATAGCCAGTTACCATGGGAACACTGTAAACCTGAGTGGAGCACGCCAGGTGAGAAATTTTGCATTGAGATAACATCTGAGAAAGGCTTAATACTTTCACGGAAATGATGCGCGTAATCTTCGGAAGTGGTTTATGTCGCCTCAGGCTGTGAATAATGAATTTATTAAGAGTGGAGTTATTTTTCCTTCTTCGTTCCATTTCAATGTAATACTAACTCCATTTTCTAGAACACTTTTGGATGGCAAAATCATTTTAAATAAAATGATTATTTTTATTTAGTACGAATTTTGATTACTTAAAAGTTTTAAGAATGGTGCTAGAGAAAGTGAGTTAGTATAGAAGAATGCAACTCAAGCATAAAAAAAATGGATTCCAAAAGTACATAAAATTGGAATTTTTTCTTAAAATGCATAATATATAGTTTTCACTTTTTAATCGATATATATCGATAAAATATAGATCATAATTTTCGTCAAATTTTATAGTAATTGAATTTTAGAAAAATAATTTATATGGGGCAAATGATTTTTTAAATGAAGATTTCTGGCTGTTTTTATATTTTTGTTTTATCTTTGCAAATGTATAACGATACAGATAAAATTTTAGCCATGTGTTTATTTCTATTCTCATAATAGAATCATACTTTTATAAAAATGTAAATTAACATTAGGTTTCCTAAGTCTTATTAAAAGTTACTATTAAATAAAAAAATTATGAAGTATCATAACAAAATGTTTTATTTAATTGACTTAAAATTTTTATTAATTTCGACGATGAGAAAATAGTTTTGTTGTTTTGTGATAGAGTTCTAAATTAGAATGTACAAAATAATAGTTTGAAACCAGAATCTGTCAAAAAATTGGCGTGGGTTGTCCAATTTTAAAATCACTCACCTCTCAAACGTTATAGTATGACAGTTTAGAGTATTGATTAAGATATCATCTACTTCAGCTGATCATTTTTTCAAAATACAAAGTTATTTCCTATCAAGTAGCTTCGATATCGAGCATAAATCTCAAAAATCTACTCTAACCTGAATATTTCGAAAACATGATATATTATTTTTAAAAAGGTTTTAAGCTTTTTACAAAAGTGTGTGTGATATTTAGTAATAGAGAATTATTATTGTTATTGTTTAAATAGTAAACGAAAAAGAATTTGAATATTTATTCATTATTTTATTTAATAAATGAACTGTTTAATTAATTGAAACATCATATTTTAAATGCTACTTTTAAGTCATTGTATCTAATGTGCATATTTCCGTTATACCATGGAGAAATATGTTCATCGGATATATGGATGTTTTTAGAGGGAAATTTGTTCATTGGATATATGGATGTTTTTAGAGAAAAATATGTTCATCGGATATATGGATGGTTTTAGAGAGAAATTTGTTCATCGGATATATGGATAGTTTTGGAGAGCAATTCGTTCATCGGATATATGGATGTTTTTAGGGAGAAATATATTCATCGGATATATGGATGTTTTTGGAGGGAAATATGTTCATCGGATATATGGATGTTTTTAGAGGGAAATATGTTCATCGGATATATGGAATTTTTTAGAGAAAAATATGTACATCTGGTATATGGATGTTTTTAGAGGAAAATTTGTTCCCAAAATTATCAATTACTTTTTGTCACGAATTTTATAGTAAAGATTTTGAGTTGCCATTTAAAACTTAATATAAATAGTACTAAGTAGTACTCAAGTAAGGAAATGAGAAATAAGTAAATAGTAGTACTTAAGTAAGGAAATGAGAAATAAGTAAATAGTAGTATTTAATATAAGTAGTATAAGTAAGTAGTAATTTATGGAATGTTAAAATTTATAGAAAGTAAATTTTTGTTAGTAATTTATAAAATTTGAAAGGTTAAGATCTTTTATTATTCTGTGCATATCACTTAAATATTTTGTTGATAACTAACTAATTATCTAAAGATAAATTGCGATTTTTACTCTAAAACGCCATATCATTTCTTTAGTGTTAATACTTTTACAAAACTTCTTTTCACAGCATTTTATTATAAAATATTCTGAAAACATATTCAATACAAGCATACGCATCAGCCTCAAAATTGAAGATAAATTCTATTTTTAAAATTTTTAATCACCTATTAAAAGCATTTTTTAAAGATATGCATAAAATTGCCAAGGTTTTTTTTAAATGATCCCCTGTCTCTAAGAAAGTCCTTCTAACACGCCTGAGATCATTTAATAAAATTATAAACATAAAAGAAATGGAATTTACGTCCATAGATAAAAGCAATGGATGATATATAGCTGACAGTTTGATGAATGCGTTGCATGACGGATAACTCTTGTTTTCAAAACCTTGCTCTCGCGTGATCCTTTAGAGATGCGTATCAAAAATTTCACGGAGAATGCTTTTGTTGAACAACAAAAGGAACATTTAAGTAATTACTTGAACTATGAGATAACTGAGATTCTCTATTTTTATGAACATTCCAGTTAAAGTATTGAAAAATCAATGCTGGATTTTATGATGTCTGAGTTTTGTCTGAAACGGATCCATAATACAATGGTATGCCTAACAGCTATTTTTCTACGTTATATAAAAGCGATTATAATGAAAACTGAAATCATACTGTTTAAGCGGCAGATATGGATATCTCGATAGTGGCAGTTCTAATTTTGCTCCTTTTACAAGAAACTTTATGCGATAATTTCCGAAATTCATCATTCGATAATTCCTTGCCTTCAGCAGATATAATAATTTATACATCTGGAGGTCCAGTGCCTGAATATCTCTTGAATAGTCCTTATAAAATCGTAGCTTTGCCAAATAGAAGTTTTGCAAGACGTGCAGATGACCCTAGGACAACTGAAAAATTTTCAAGCAAGGAAGCTCAAAATTCAACCATCGTGGAAGATATTGCCAGGGATATTTCCATTAGATACAGACCTCAAACTTCCAATCGCCAACTTGGTAAGCAACGAAGGCAGAAGAATAGAAACAGATTTGGTGGTAGTAATTCTGAAAGGTATAATCAACGTTTAGTATCTTCAGATGATGTCAGATCACAGCAAGAAGGACAAGTAACTTCAACTGCGCAAGAGAAAAATATAGCTAATCCTGATCAATCAGAAGCATCTATTTATAATATTGATTTCAACAAATTAACAAAAGAACCATCCTATATGAAGCCTGACAGGAATGTACAAAATTCAGATCCATTACAAAAACCTGTTTATGTTAATGATGCCAATAAATTAACAACTTCATCATCAAATCAGTACCGTGAAAGGAGTGTGTTAAATTCAGATCAGTCACAAGGACCTGTTTATATTAATGATGGCAACAAATTAACCACTGCACCCTCCAATCTGTATCCTGATAAGAATGTAGTTTATGCAGATGTATCAAATGGACCTGTTTATATTAATGATGCCGGCAAATTAACTACAATACCTTCCTTTCTGTTACCCAATGAAAATTTTCCAACTCCACTAGCTTACTCGCCTTTGTCAACTACGTATTCAACAAATCCATCTTTTCTTGCTTCAAAAATACCAACTCCATCTACAAAATTAAATAAATTTCCAAGACCAGCAGTTAAAGAGTATGAGACAGCTTCTTACGATTTTGGACCTCTCTATAAGCCTTATTCTTTTGGATATGATGTTTTTGATGGTTATGGAACCAAGCAATATCGCCAGGAATCGGCAACACGTGATGGTGTTGTCAGAGGAAATTATGGATACAAAGATTACCAAGGAATATATCGTCAAGTGGAATATACAGCAGATGAAAATGGATTTCATGCTGTTTTGAAATCAAATGAACCAGGTCTTGCAAATGTGGACACAGCTGATGTTTCTGCTAGTGTAGAGCCTCCACCACTATGGTCACCATCAGAAAATTAAGCACTGTAAAAATCATTAAGATGTAAATATATATATTGTATAAATATTCGAACTATCAGCATCCTTGAACAACAGGTATTTGTAAAGAAATTCGTTTTGTAAAACTTTTATTAACATTAAAATATTATTACCATGAAAGCCTTATTTACAGTAATATATTTTCTGGTCTAACAAAATAAAACGTTATTTTTAAATCTATAATTTAATAGTTATGTTATAAAATAAAAGCTATTAAATTATAATCCATGTTAAGGAATAAAATTCCATATACTTTTTAATGTCTTTCGAATTGTATAATTCTGTAGATAAATTCTTACTGATTTACTTCATATAGTATATTGAATTCTTCCTTAGTTATTTAAAAACTGAAATTTTGTGGCACATGTCAAGTTTAAAAGAATATTTATAAAACAGGATTAATGATGATATTTTAAAATAATTTTTACTAACAATATTTTTAATGAAAACATTCGAAAAAGATACTGACATAATAGAACAATAATATATATTTTTAAAGTCTATCCTTGATAAGTAACATTCTTATTAACTTTTAAATCAAAATTGGTAAAATAAATAATGAAAATTAAGTGTAAATAAGCATATAAAATAAAATACACAGTAATTTAGCTATCTGAAATTTAATAAATACTTTTTTAACGCAAACCATTTAAATGGCAAAATGCTAATTTTTTAATTCTGTTTGTCCACCTTTTAAATTTTTAAAATCTGAAAATGATTAAAATTTTACAAATAATCTAAAATTTTATTTTAGGAAATATTTGAAATAAATAATGTCAGAACAGTAATAATTTAATTCATTTTCAAAAAGAACATAAAAATTTTTCTTCAAAAAATATTTCGTATATTTTCATAGTTGATTTTCGATTACGAATCGCATGTAAGATAGTTTCACGTAAGAGATAATAAATTATGTGCGTTAGTTATAAAATGTTACTCCAAAGCTTTATATATAATTACTTTTAGGAATGTTTTTATAATTATTTGCGTTTGAGTCATTTTTGATAGTAAGTTGAAACTGTCTTTCTATATAAAATCCTTCAGAGGACTCAAAAGCAGGATGAATTTGTTAACCGTCATTTTGGTAGTAGCTCGCATTTCGGATAGTTTAAATGCTTAATATGGCGAAAAGGTTTCAGATAGCACTATATTTTGTGTATTTGGGGGGAGGGAAATGAATATAAATCTAATATTGACATTAAAAGTCGGAATCATCGAAAATGAGAATTTGGGGCAACTGAAATTGTTGAAGAATCACTAATTGTCCATAAGAAGATCCAGTCAAAATGGAAAAAAAAATAAGAGACAGAATAAGTTTAACTAAATTAAACTTATCAACACTTTTCGTTTTCGGCGATTATTTCAATGCTATTAACATTGTCTACCAGTTTTGAAGAAATACGTCTTATCAAAGAAGGGAAAGAGAAATATTTGATTTTGAATTTTTGATTTTTAAATATCGTGGAATTGCATATTTTTTCTTTCTAATAATTATATATATAATATATTAAGAGGAAGTTTTAATTTTAGACACTGATTTAGTTTTTAGCAATTGATGAAAAATTAAACTAAGCAGTTCAAGCAATTTCAAATAATTTGAATTTATTTGAATGATGAATATATTTATAATATTATATTGCTAGCAGATATGCATAAATACATGTTGAGCGAGCGAAACCAGCTTAGATAATATAGTGATCCCGAAAAAAAATTCTAAGCGGAGTGAAAAGGGGATTATAAATATTATAGCTCCCTAATTTTATATTTCATTAACTATTATTATTTTTATTTAGATCATTTTTCAAATTTTACAGAATATTTTCAATACAATTTGAATGATATATTTTTTACTTCAATATAAATATAAAGGCGAAGATGTGTCATTTTTTATGAGCTTTTCTGAAATTATTGATCTTAAGGTTAAAAAATGATATTTTGTATACTCTAAATAAGATTTTATTTCCAATTCAGGGACAAAAACATATGATTTGAAAAAGGAGAAAATTGAGACATTTGCGCCATTATTAGAAAAGAAACAGTACCGTATTTTTCATCAATTGGATACTAATAAAATAAAATAATGGACATAAAATAGTGATACAGATTTATATATAATACTTTGTGGTTTAATTCTTTTGTATATTTATTATTTGAATAAATACTTAATTGCAAAAAACGAAAAATTGATATAAATTAAATTTTTTCCGTGTATGTCTTAGCCTCAAATTTAAAATAATCAATTACTTGTTGCATTTTAAGTTAAAATTTTCGGAGAATAAGTTTAAAATTACGAAATATTCAATCACATTACAATGAAAATAAAATATAAAAAACCCTTTCAAATTACTTTGAATTTAATTTTCTGTTTAAAACAATCTTTGAAATGATTAGAGAAATAACTTCACGCATCTGAGATTAACTTCTCTAAACGAAAGAGATTTGGGCAGATTATATAGCAATATATATGTTAATGACTGTAAAGGAAATTCTTTTTTTTCCTTATTCGTTTTAGAAACACGCGGAAAAGTTATAAGATTCTGTAACAAAAAATGTTTTCTGCCATAAATCATAAGAGAAATCTAATGAATATTTCATAATTTGCTTTACTAGATTGTATCAAATTGAACTTATTGCGATTTTGGAATCGGACTTATTATCAATATTACTATCTCAATTATATTCCTGAAATGATATTGAAATTCATTCTCGGACATTAAATGCCCATTTTCAAAATGATTTTTTCATACATCAATAATTAGTAATAGTAAACTCGTTTTTTAATACAAAGCAAAAATTCATAAATTAAAATAAAAATTTTTAAAGCAATAAATTTACACTTTCCTTTATACATAACCTTTTGTTTACTTCCTAAAGATGATTAGTTCTATTTCTTAAAATATGATGTAAATATTTAGAAGAAATTATTACTATAAAAAAAATATTACTATTACTTTTAAAGTAGTTGTGCAATTATCGTTATAGAAATAACAATAAAACACATTTTAAACAATAAAACACATTTTAAACAATAAAACACATTTTAAACAATAAAACACATTTTAAACAATAAAACACATTTTATTAATAAATTTTTTTTTTATCTTTATCTCATTGTTTAGTTTCAATGGCAGTTTTCCATAATAAAATATTTATTTATGAACAAGATGAGATTAATTAAAAAGGAATTAAGAAAAACGCTTTTACTTGTGTACAAAATAGATGAATTTATTTTAATTTTTTTATATGTTTATATCTCGATATAAATAATGTTTACCCTTCATTTAAGAATTATTTTATCGTCAATTTTTAAAATTTATTTTTGGATTATTAGTTAATTTTTAGCAAGAATAAACATAGGAAGAAGAAAAAAAATTAATTAAATTTAAACGTATTTTTAATGTTATTTTTAGTTGATATCTGCTGTTTTCTGTTATAAATACATTCTCCGTATTCTTTCAAATACTGTTAGAAAAAATAGTCCTATTGTCAAGGTATCATC
Source organism: Argiope aurantia (assembly GCA_026543865.1). NCBI lineage: Eukaryota > Metazoa > Arthropoda > Arachnida > Araneae > Araneidae > Argiope > Argiope aurantia. The sequence goes on from JAPMOR010064276.1 coordinate 2,052,881, forward strand.
CGGATTTATACGGCACTTTATTGTACCGTCGGTAAATAAAGGATTAAAACTCACATTCGCAATATGGAATAAAATTTATTCTAATTACTTATTAACTAGTAATCAAATCTTCAAGATATTAAAGAATATATTGTTCACAAAAATATATATAAGTGTTCAAATTTTGAAAATAATACCACAAAATGAAGTGACTAAAAGATCGATTAGAAAAACCACTTTAAAAAAAAAAAAAGAAGTCTTATTAAGTTAAATTCTTAACAAAGGAAAAAGTCTTAATGTGCTGTTTAAGTAGTTATGACATTGTTAATAAACCTCTTTATTAGTGAAGAAATGCTATTACTGTTTAACCAATGTTCATTTTTTCCTTTTCCCAGTTCAAGTATCGTTCATTTTCAAATTCATCACAAAAAATTTATATCCTTTTAATGTATTTGATGAAACAATAGCAAGGTTACGAATCGTCGAAGCTATTCAAAAGTTATTGAACCTCATGCTTGCTATTGAAGCATTGTTGTTTTAACACTAATCACTGTTTACATTGAATACTTTTTTTTTACTTGCCCGTTATTTTCTATTCAACATGCAAATTCTGAACTCATGAAAGCAAAAAAAAAAAAAAGCTTACATCTTAAAGTTTCCGAACACCTCTCTCTCTCTCTCTCTCTCTCTCTCTCTCTCTTTTAGATATTTGTTTGCATCATCGATGGAGCAGCCGATTGTTGCCCCAAAAGTTTTTAGAATAAATTTTAATTTATTTAATTTAAGAAACAATTACCGGAAGATGTATTAGATATGTATTTAAGAAACCTGAATTATATTGTTTTCTATATATTTCTTAAGACTTTAGAAATTTTTTTTTGCTTAATTTCATTGATTGCATATTTATAAAGACATGACCGCAAACTTTTGCTTAAAATTTACAAGTTTAAATTTCAAAAGCGATTTCTTTATGTGAGTAATCACGTAAATTCAGTTAATTACGTCTTTATTTTTGTCAGATAATAATATTTTTAATTTTTTATGCGCAAGCACTTCTACGTAAATGAAAAAAGAAAAAAAAAACCTACCTACCAATTTTAATGCATATAATGCAATTTTAATTATAAAATAAAATACTTATGAGTTTCTATTTTCTATATTTATGAATAGATTATTGAATTTTTGAATATTTGTGTTGATTATTACAGGATAATGATCAATGATTCTTGATATGATTCATTATATATATATACTGTACATATTCTCCAAACTGTTTCATTTAAAAACTTTTTTACTAAATCTATTTCGTCTAAGAAACGTAAGAACGATGCATCTTTATGAATTTTTGAAGGATTTATTTATTCAGATATTAAATTGAACATTCTTTATTATTTTTTGTGCATTTAAAATTTTGCCTTTTTATTTCTTGACTTTTCAAAAGCCTCCACTTATGTCCTTTTCCATATATGATGCATTTCCTGTCTTAATTTTTTTTAAATCTTATTTACGACGCTTTACGCAATGTATTGTGTTTTTCAATTGAGTTTACTTCTCTGTCCTTTAAAATGTTTACGATATGACGAATAAAAAAACTCTACATCAACAATTTCAACAAAATAACTGTCCATTAATTTAAGAAAAAAATTTATTTTTACCTTCAGGAGACCTTATTTTATGTAGGGTGAGACAAAAGCATGTGAAATTATATTCTGACCAATTTTGTTGTGGACGAGTCATGAATTTGTTATGGAAGACGAGTCATATTGTTTAGATTTTGCGGACGTGAACAGAAAGTTAAACGTGTCCCACCCGTCACGCTACGCCAACTAAGAAACTTTCCGTTATATCTTGAATGTCACACACCACTGAATAGATCCTTTCTGAGGAAACAAAAAGAATAAAAGCAAGGTTTAATGTACTGCAGATTTTATTATCGTGTTGTTGGTTATATAAAGAATCAAAACTTCCTTGTCCGTTATTATGCCTCATCAAACCAACTCATCGTGTGCGAATGCATAAATTATTACTCTCTATTCTATTCTATTCTTTTTTTCCCTTCGGTGATTTTCGCTTATTTCTCACCTACTTTTAATGTGAAGGGGATTGTTAATGTCTCCGCTGAAAGGTCTTTGATCAGCTTTTAGATCTTCGTTGTCTTTTATCCGAAGCGGTTGGATACTCTTTCAGAAAAGATGGATAAAAGCTTATTTTACTGCATGTTTTCGGTTGTTTTGATTACTGTGTGCAGCACGTACGAACCGAGAGACGATTCAGGAATGGAATATGATGAAATGAAAGATGTGGATATCGTAGACGATATTGAAGCAACACCTGAAGAATTTACTAAACCAGTGCCTTACAAATTTCAGTTTAACCACAAAGATAAATTTGGTACAGTTCAGCATAGAGAAGAAAATAAAAATGAGGATGGTGTAGTTCGAGGTAGTTATGGATACAGAGATTCTTTAGGCATGTATAGACATGTTAGCTATGTTGCGGATGCTGATGGTTTCCACGCTGTTCTGAGAACAAATGAACCGGGAATTGGAAACAAAAACAGCGCTGATGTTGCTGTAGTTGCGCAATTACCCTCTGCATATGGACAATCATCAATTCAAGATTCTGCAAATAGTGCTAGCGATGATTACCGGTAAACATTTATATGTGACATATTTTCTGTGCGTGCCTTAAAGTTTGTGAAAGTTTATTATAAAATTTAATTCAACTGAATGGCTCAAAGATTCAGCATACTCATCGACTCAAAATGACAGTTTCAGATATTTGTTCAAAACATAATTCACTTAAGTTTCATAAGTAAATATATCTTCATATAAACATCATAACTGAACAGAATGCTTGTTTTACTGGGGTGCTTTTATTTACTGTAATAAATGAAGACACGTATTGTGTAAGAATGTTGGAATAATTCGTTTGTCACTCATCCTCTGTATGTTGTGATAATTCACAGTTCATTTGTTGTTGCTATATTAGCATCGTATATGTACCACGACTGCGGGCAAAACAGGTTTAAAAAGACTCAGTAATTGTTTTGAAACACCTGTACTCGTTATTTTTATAGTTAAATCTATTATTTTGAGTGAAAAAAAGTATGTCTGAATGAAAATTAGCTATAACTTTGAAACTGTTTTGCATACTCTTGATATACTTCCATGGTATGATATTCCTTTCTCATTGGTTTAATAAAATTTTCACCTTGTTCAAATTATTTTGAGAATAAATTTAAGCATATGTTGTTGTTTTTTAAATATCCGATATATTGCTATTCATATTTTATAACAGATTATTTACTAAAAATGTTTTAATTTTATATATGTGGAAAAGGTTTTCCCTTTTACTAAAATTAATTTTGAATATCGCTGTTTCCATTTAAATTCTAAGAAGCATAAATGTGTACAATGAACTATCTTTGTAAATGTTTCTTATGTAGGGCTTAATGCTAGAAATGTAAAAAAATTCAGAATAAATTTACTAAAATAATAGTAATTTCTTTATATGCGAATCTTTAAATAAAGATAATTTATGCAATAGATAACTTTGAAAAAAATTACTAAAAAAATCATATTCTTATAAAATATTAGTAAAATAATTAAATTAAAAACAATGAAAAATGTTTTATTATTTCCCTTAAAATGTTTTAAATAAGTATTAATACTGATTTAAGAATAAACATACTTATAAAACTAATCCGTTTCAAATATGAAATAAATTTAAAGTTAAAAAGATTATGAAGAACTGCATTCATTAATATATTTGTCAGATTGCTTGACAAACAGTTAGAAAAGAAATTAACTAAATTTTGAAGATTTCGGAATTTTCGAAAAATATTTTAGCATTGCTCCTTTTATCTCAAAACGTTTATAAATAAAGGGATTCAACAATTTTTTCCTATCCAATCATATATATGGAAACATTAAACAACTTTAGTGTTAATATTAATTAGATTATTACTTTAATGTGTCTATAAATTTTGTAATACTTAAAAAAATTAAGCATTAAAATCTTAAAGGTTCATTTTGTAATGTATTTTATAGATTTTGCAATCTCTTAAGTTTCCAGGACTCAATAAATAAAAATTTATTGTTCTAAATTTTTTAAATATAAAAAAAATATTTTATGTCAGTTAGCTTTTGTTGCTTATCTATTTAAATTAATAACAAAGGAATTTGCGTTTTTTTATTTTTTTAAACTATATCAAAATAAAGGCGCTGATATCTGTAATTGTAAATACCCAATTATGTTTTCACAGTTAAAATATGAAAAATCCTCCTGAAGAGTTTGTGTATAATTTTATTTAATTAATGTCAATCATTTAATACACTTGACATATTGATTTTCTAAGGCCTTGTTTTTATGCAATATTTTGACCAATATCGATATATAAATATGATTTTTTTTGTTATATAATTTATTATTTTTACGATATTTAAGTGGTAAATTTTAAACCATTTAACCAAAAACTGGAAATAGGAAAAAGTTTCTGTATTCTCTTTGTTGGCAAGCAAATGAGTAATAGTCGAACATTTTTTAGAGAGTTTTCACATCTTTGCTTTATCTTCAAGAAAAAAAAAATGTATCTCATTTATAGATTTTTAATAAAAGTATACATTTCCAAAGTATTCAAATGCTTAAAAATAATCATAGATCGACATTCTGAAATATCCAAATTTTTAATTAATATGATAATTATTTTCTTTTATTTAATTTTAAACTAAAAATTAGTTTTCTGCTTTAAAAAATTTAAATTCGTTGGTTCTATTTTTCAATAAAAATATTCTGTTGTTGATTTCAACTTATACAATTATTCTTTTAATAATGAAGGTCGATAATAATGTAACATTTTAAATCACTATACAGAAATCAAAGTAAAAAAACAACAGAATATTTATTCAAACATAAAAATGTTTTCAATATTTATTAGAAGGAAGAATCCATAATTTACTTTTGAAAAATACTAAAAGTAATATACATTTTTAGTGCATAGATCGCAGTACTAATATTCTCAATTGATTATGAACTGTTATATTTGATCTTCAGGTGCGTTTTATCGATTTAAAGAAAAACTATTTATATTAATGCTTTTGATGCTGAAAAAAGAATTTACTAAACTAAAAAAGAGACGATCATGCATTAGCAGCATTAATTTATTAAAATGCAAGCTTTTCTAAGAAAATGTTAAAATCTTATTGTAGAAGTATTAAAAAGAAAAAAAAATCATCCCTCTGTCAATTCAATAAAAAATTAGTGCTTTTTATTTTTAAGCATTTAACTTCTGATATTAGAAATTTATTTAAAAAATGTGTTTACACTATAAATGGCCGATTATTTCTAAATAATTTTCATTTGTAAAAAAACATATTTGAAGCAGAAAATGCAAAGATATTATAATATTTGTTATTGAAGCTTTGGAACAATACATTTAAATCCTCTCCAGGAATATGATATGAACTGATATGACTAAAATAATGTTTTCTTAGCCTTTCGGAAAGAATTAATAATATATTTAAAGAATAATCAATTAAATATTAAATATTTCTAAGCCAAATACAACGAACTGAAAAAATAATGCCGTTGAAAAGATTAAGCAACCATAACTCTTTGTAATTAAAGACAAATTTTCTTTAAATATAGATTTTTTAATCAACTTCAACAGTGTTTAAACTATAGGTTACGAAAGGGACTAATATTGAAACATGGTTTTTAGTTTAACAAGATGTATGTATATCTCTGCTTTTAATAAAAGCGAATGAGTATGTGTATTTATGAGTTATTTCTATAGGTCAAATCTAAACTTATACTGACTTAGAACTACTAAATTCGGTACAAATATACTTTGGAGTGTGGGAATTTGCACTTCTGCGTAATTTGTGTTTGAAACATTAAAGATTAAGTGAATTTTTTTAAAGCTTTTTTCCATGATAATTTCGGAAAATATTTAGAACTATGAATTTTTTACGCTGTTTCAAAAACATTAAAATGATATTTATTGCTGATAAACACTGTTTGGAAACATTAAAGATTCACTTTAATGTTGCCAATTTATTTTTTTAATTTTATAAGTTTTTTTTCTATATTTTGTTAATTAAAAAATATTTTTTACATAATTTCTAATAAAATTTTGATTGTTGTAATAAAAGTTAATTCCAATTTTATTATTTTATCAAATATTTAAGTAATTTTCTTCTATGAAAGTTTCATTTATTATTTACACAAAATATTTGTGAAATAAGAAAGTGATTAAACAGTATCGGAAATAGCTTCTACTTTTTGAGAGACATTAATTTTTATTTAATGTAGTGACTTGGTAAAATTGAAAAAAAATGTCGTCAGATATAATTTTAAATTCAAAATTTATAAAACTGAAAATCTTGAAATTTATTTGTGTTATCCATCTGAATCCATTCTGATATTCTTAATATCAGAATGGATAAATAAATCTGTTCCATCCGCTATTCTTAAGATTGTTGTGATAAATTAATGTTATCCTTGCAGGATAAATTTTGATAATATATCTTGTTACAGTATACCTTTAAGTTTCTTTTAAAATTAATGGTTATTAACTAAAATTTTTGTATATTACAAATTTAATATGCAAAAGAGGAAGTAAATTGAAAAGTTAATAAACAGACTAGTTAATATATTTTTGAAAATAAAAATTCTGCAGAGTATTTTTACAAACTTTTAACTACTGTAAAATTCTGACATTTCTGCATTTCATTGTTAATTCAGAGGTCAGAACAAACTATTGTTGATTCAGAGGTTGTCCCTCAATAACTGACCACAGTTCAAAATTACCAAGTCTTTAACAAAATAGGCTTCATATTATTCCAAAATTAAATTTTTTTTATCAAATTAATAAAATAAATTCGAAATATTGTGACTCTTGGCGGTCACGTTATAGAATAAAGTACTTTTAGTCATCTTAAAAGAAGACCACAAAAATATAATATTAAAGACATACCTTCACCATCATAAAAAATAATTCCAAAACATAATACAAAAAAGGTTTTTAAAAGCACAAAAAATCAAAAGATTTTAAAAAATGACATAATTTTACAAATTAAATAATTTATAACGATTCTTGTGCTCAACTTATAGGATTAAAATAAGCGAAAAGAAATTTCTTTTGATTGAGATTAAGAAAAACTTGAAATTGGAGACAAGAATTCCGTTTTGATAAAATATGGCAATTCAACTTAATTTCCGAATATAATTTTAAGCTGCACTTTGGATTGTATCTCCCATGTATTTAATCCCTTAATCACGAACCAAAGGATTAGATATGTATTATTTAATTGCGAAGAAAATAGATTCTTTTTAAAAATTGATTAAGTTTTCTTATGACTTCTAACAAGTATTTTTCAAATATTGTATTGCCTCTAGAGTAACTGCTTTATTTGATATAAACCATATCTCTTGTACTTTCATTTCTCTTGTATCTGCTTCGCAATTAGGTAGTTTTCTTACATAATCAAAAATTTTGATTTAATTTTAGAGGAATGGAGAATAACTGTTATTGAAGTAACTTTTCAAATTGAAAATATTTTACGTTTGCTTGAATCATTTGCCTTATTAATAGAAAAAATAACTAAACCGTTAATTTGTCAGGATTTTAAGTTGTTTGAGCTTTTTAAATTCATTTGATTGTGTTATTTTCAAAGAAAGGTAATTATCCATTCACGATATTTATGTGTTATATACTTCATTTTTATTTTTTTGTGATGTTTGCTTCAATATAAGCTAAAATTATTTTCATAAAACTACTAAATTTTTTTTAGTAAATACTAAAACGTGCGTTATAGAAATAGAGAACAAAACTTATAGATGCTGTTTATTTTTTTGAATATTTAAAATCCCCCCCCCCTCAAAAAAAAGTTTCCATGAGTGCACATTTTCATTTTTTTTGAAGTATATGTATGAAAAATTTAATAACTGCAGGCTCCAATAGAGCGCATTTCCCTCACACATTTTCTTTTTATAATCATTATTATTAATAGAGAGTTTCATGGTAATTTAAAATTATTCTTATCACTTGATTAACTTTAAAATGAGCTCTAAAATGCATATTTTTCACTTATATAAATCTGAGAAAAAGCAAAGTCTAAGTTTAAAATTTATGAACTAAGTTATTTTATTGAGAAATCACTGCCTTCTACAGTCACTTAGTTTTTCTGAGAAGATTATTAGAAGTTTTTTTTAAATCAGAAAACCGAATAGAAAATAAAAACAATCATCATCAAATAATATCAACTTCATTTGAGACCATTAATGCTTAAAAGGAAAAGCTTCATATTACATTCAAACATGTAAATATATTTAGATTTATAAAATTTAGAGTAACGTAAATTTGATTAGTACTCTAAAATCGCGATATTTCGCATTATATATGTGCATGAGATTTGAATGTTAGGGTTCAAGAAATTCGAAAATAAAAGGCAAAGAAATCAACGAAGCGAAAATAATCTTTACTGAGGAATAATTATATCCAGCTATAAATTATCTGAAGATCGATCAAAACTTTTACTAGTAGAAGAAGCCAAAGGGACTTTTACTAAATACTTTATCTAATTCATCAAGCAATGAAATGAAGAGCATTGAAAAAGTAACTAACGCTTGCTTCGGCGATTTTGACAGACGAAATGTGTTACAAAAGCGATTGGAATTTTGGGTTGAAGGACTATTTTTTTAAAATCATTATCATGTTATTTTTTTAAAATCAAAATCGGGCCATATGTTAAAAAAAGCAAGAAATGAATTTCTATTACTTTAAAAAAAATACATTCACAATTTAGTTCAATTTGACATTGATTCATTTCATTATTTTTTTAGAAATATTTACATTTGTATGATTAAAGGCCATCAGAGAAACTTTAATTATTTTTTGGATTAAATTCATCCCATGAGTCATAAATCCTTTTAGCAAATATTAGCAAACAAATAATTGCATTTGACTAAAATATAGTTGATATAAAAAAATTAAAAATTATTTAATATGCGCCTTTTCTTTGTTTTTATAACACTAAAAATAAAAGAAAGTTGAAATTTAATGCCAAATTACATGTCATTATCGTTTAATTGTGAATAGCTAATTGATATAATAAAACATGAATTTTGCATAAGTTATTATAAATAAGTTACATAATAATACTGTAATTATATATAATTAAATCTTGCATATACTTGTCTACGGAAAGTGAAATATTAATTACAAACCTCGATTAATTTTTTTATAGAACTCAAAATTTATTGTTCATTGTGTCTAATATATAGTTCTTTTTATACTTACTTGGCCTATAAAGGCCTAAATAAACAAGCTATTTCTATTTACCAGAAATCAAATAAAAAATGTAGAGAATTTGATGGTTGATTGCAGATAAATCATTTTTTTTTATTTTGACGTTTAAAACATGTAATTCGCAAAAATAATGGGTAAATTAATTGAAACGTTTATTATTTTAATTAAATTCGTTGACAAATGGATCTGAAATTGAAAATGTTGATTATATAACATTTTAAAAAATACTAGAAGTTTAAATGTCCCTACTCCTCTGGTACTATTATTTTAATTAACTAATAATTTTGAAATTTTATTAAGGTGATTTTAATTTATTGTGTGCATTACTGATTAATTATAAAAAAAACCCAAGCAAATGCTGTTCGATTCCAAAATCTTTAATATCTTACATATTTTAAATTTCATAAATCATCAATTTTTTATAAAGATTCACAGCATGAATTCTTCATGTAAATACTTAATAGTACAAAGGAAAAATAAAATTTCATTTTGAAAAACAAAATTTTATAGAAATTAAATACTAAATTATCGACATTGAACAAAATGCGATCTGCAATCTAAGATGAATATGTTATGTCTTCCTGACATAATAACATTGCGTCTTCATGATGCGAGTAACAATTTTGTGTAATTACACAAAATGTTACTCGTTATATCATGACATCACAACAATATGTCTAAATTATCAATATATACAGCTATTAAAGAAATTATACATAGGGTAATCAAAAGATATCTTATTGTATGAAAATTATATAAGATGCTCATATTTACCAAACAATTTTTGAATCGGAATCAATGATGTTCATCGTTTTTCTTCATTCTGATCTGATCTGCTTCCATCAGTGTTAGTTGATTATACCCATACTGATAGATTACAGGAAAACTGAGTCACAATTTATAAACAATGCCCCCACCCACAATTCTAAGCGGCAGTAAACTCGAATTTGGCGCGCACACAAATAAAAGTAAACAATAATAAAATCTAAATATGTAAATGGACGCACAATGGTGCAAGTCAAGTATAACGTGCGGGCATATTTTAAATTTATCAGGAAATAAGTTATCTTCGGAATCGTGTCAGATTTAACATCGTTTCCTCCAAAAATAAAGGCGTAGGTTGGTAAGTGGTTGGTTTCAGATAAAATAACTGTCCATTATTTGGACTATGAGTGACGATCAGTTTATGGAAATCCACCGTTTATTCTGAGTTAGAACTTGGCACAATGTGTTGTAAATTCTGGAAACGTAAAATGTTTTTTCCTGGTTCTCGACCTGATAAAGCAGATGTGCGTCATTTTTTTAGTGTTTTTTTTTCTTCTTTTGATGCAGACGAGAAATTCTAAAGGCTTACTCGATAGACGAATTTTGGGACTTATGATTCGAATCATTTTATTGTAAAATAAGTTCTCCATTTCTTAGCTCAATTTGAAATGTATCAGTGCATGAACCCTAAAAAGCCCATTAGACTTCGATTCACATTTAAAAATTCTTATTTGCTACATACCGAGAAGTTTTTCATCTTTGAAATATGATAGGTTTTTTAACACACAAGCTTGAAAGATATTGATGTTCAACGTCATTTAAGTTATTAGTCTTCATACAATAAGACTGTTAGAATCTATTAAAAAGAATATCAAAATTTTATTCCGATAATTTATGCTTTTATATACTAGACTATATAGGAAAAAAATTTAAATATATCATGGATACGTTTCATTACTTTCTTCGCATCGAACATTTAAAAAAGAAAGTATTTTAAAGCATTCCAGAAAGTAATGAGATGCGTTAATTATACATATGTGAAGTTAAGAATTAATTTTAGTGCTTAGGAAGCTCAAACATATGAATATAGTTATAATTCCTAAAAATTAATATTAAACTTTTTTGTCCTTATATGACTTTTACCTAATAAAACTGTAAAAGCAATGCATAATTCAAAATGGCGAACAAAACTTAAGGATGAATCTGCAAGAAGTTTCGTCTTCAAGACTATGACACAGTTGCATGTTTAAATCCTTTCTTGACACATACAAATTCATTCAATATTATATCTGCCTCCCTGCAGGTCGATCTCTGAAGATCAAGTTGATACACGTACAAACTAGAGCACTTAGTGCGCCTTCTTTCCAACATAACTGTAAAGTTCTATTTTGAATTAAATCTATCAGATTATCTTTTTTTGCTAAATACATGTATGTTATGATATCTCATAATCTAATTTAAATACTTGTTAATTTCCTAATTTTTATCTTAATTTAGCTTTATGAACAACATTCTAAAATATTTTTTTTATTTCCTTATCCAATTCCATCTCTTTTTATTTAATTAATTCAACACGCGCTCTATAATACAGCTGTTATCAGCATTTTCTCCCGCTACGTGTAAATGGATAAAAATCACAATTCTTACAACATTCTTTCACAGATGTCTAAAATTTCCTTTCTTAAATCTACACGTGTGAAAGAAATCCCCATCAAATTTCATAGTAAAATAACTGAAAGGAAAAATTTTGGTCTCTTCTGCTGTTGTGTCGCGATGTAGACTGATGTATTTCTTATAACTTATTCTTTGTACTTAAATTAGGCCTCCCATGGTGAAATAAATAGAAGTTTTAAAATTTCAAAAGTTTCTTCTAATCAGTCACGCAATTGCTAAAATACGTTTATATGTATGTATACGTAAAAATATTATGCAATTACGATAATTCTGACTCCTCCATCCAAGCAGTGAATGGAAAAAGTTTCAGTATGAATAATCGATTAATTCTCTTCTCTTTGCTACGAAATTAAACACACAAAAAAAAATCCACTGTGTAAGCATACGAGAAAATTAGTGTATAAGACTGTTCATGTTAAGTTTTCAACTCATCTTACAGCAATATTGGAAAATAACATGAGCACAAGGTGATCTAAAATATTACTATTTTATCTTCGCAATCTTGCGATATATATATATATATATATATATATATATCGTATATATATATATATATATATATATATATATATATATATATATATATATATATAATTGAAAAATATCTTGTTAATATTAATATTATACAGTATCTTCTGTTAATAAAGAAAGAAAAATATCCAAAGAGGCAGGAAAGAATAAAACAAGCCAATATTCTGCTTCCTCAAATAAAATAAATTGAGCCTTAGCATTTTAATGGAATATTTAAGTCAACTGTAGTTTGATATTTTTCTGCGATAATTTCCGAAAATATTATTGCACAAAAAAGAATTTTTCACCCATTAAAATATAAGGAAAATTATTTTATGATACTAAAATAATGGCCAAGGGAATTTATGATGAATTAAAAATTTTTTTTTTTACTTGATTTCCAAAAATAGATTGAATTTTTACCCTGAAATTCAAACCGATTTCATTGTGTCATCAAATATTCAATCTCACGATTTTCCTTCATTGTTGAAAGCTAAAGAAGGAAATTGTTTCGTATTTGTTTAATTTGCGTCACTACTAATAGTCACAAATAAAAAAATGAAATTACAATACCACGATATTTGAAAGATAGAGGACCCGGATATTTTAGATAGTGCTCTGATGTTATGGAATTGCCTCGAATAGAAAGGATTATGTACGCAATAAACAGATGTCAAATAAGAAATTGAAATAACACTGCTTTAACATAAAAAAAGATCACTTTCTTACAGTCTAATTTGGGTCTTTACTTTGTTTTTATTTTTTGTTATTGCACTTTTACCTGGGATTTCTTCTTTGTTTTCATATCCATTCTTTCTGAAGAATAACATGTCATAAGCATAATCATAGGATTATAATTTTCAGACCTTTGTAAATGCAGAAAATTACAAATATTAAGAATGACGTAATTTTTAACGCCCGATCTTGTATCGTTTCCTGTATATACCGGCATACGGTCTGGCATTAACATGCCCATGTAAGCCTTATCTTTATATCTGAATTAAGGAAGCATAATATAAAAACTGAAATTTCCTAAATTTTTTTTATTGCTAGACATCATGTGTCAAAATGCTTTTTATTAGTAGATTAAGAAAGAAACTGCTATTCTGAAATTTTTTTTATTAATCCCCTCAAATACAAGTTTTTATATTCCCTTTCTTTTGAGAAATCAAAAGAAAGGGTAGGACCTCCCTTTCTAAGCTGAAAATTCCCTGTTTGGAAACCGAAAAAAGACCACCTTGTATTTTGGGCTATTTCGGTTTTAGTTGACACCATTTATGAGGCATTTTCCTGCTGGTGTTTTATGGATTTGGAGATAGCAGTAATGATTATCATCATACATCCGAGACTCTTCCTCATCAGGGGAGGATCAGGGGTTTGCAACCTGTGCCGCAGCACGGGGGAGGGGTGGGAATTGGACGTGTACGAGCAATGATTCCTATATTCCCAATTCCAATATTCCAGTAAAAATATACAACATTAACTACGGAAAATGCTTCCCATATTTAGCAGGGGAATAGATAGGGTGCCATAAATTCTAGAGATGGCCTTAGTCCTAATCATTTGGCCATAGCACATAACTACAAGTTTCTTTCTAATATAGCACCCGAGTAGTTTTTAAACTAATCATTAATTTCACTAAGCCTTCATATTTAGAAATTTTCATATCTTCCATTCTGACATTCAATTATGATGGTAACGGCTGAGTTAAAAAAATGAATTCTCGTTCCTGGTAGCACAGAATGTTGCATAGTATTGTACAATATTGTACGATAATATATTATTCAATATTCAACAATATTAAATAATATTGTGAATATTGTTTATTATTATATAATATTACAATATATGTGCGCTAATGGGGGTGGGGAGAAAGGAAAATGTAAACAATTTCAATTTTTTGATGGAAATATTTCTGGTGTTAAGTCAAATTTTTAATGGAAAACCAATTTTTTCTTATAATTTGATTTCAAATCCTTTCTTAACAATTAAAGAATTATTTTGTCCTTGTATTATATACATGTCCGAATGCTGTGTCATATACGTCACATTTGCATTTATTAATTGGAACAATATGAAAGATAACAAAGAAAAAAATTAGAATATGCAAGATAAGACAAATACTATGCATATAAAATTACAAAAAATGTTAAAAAATCGAAGAATGCTCCTTTTTTTATAGATAAAATGTTTTCAAAAAAAGCTAACTTTTTTCAAATGATAGTTTTTTTTAAACTTATACCCTTTTAATCATTATTCGTCTTTATCATTTAATTGTTGATACATAAACAATAACTAATAATTTCCTAAAACGTAATGCAGTTAAATGCCATTATCTGTTTAGCAGTTCTGAATACACACATTTTGGAATTATTCAGTTGCGAAAATTCATCTGTAATATATTTCAAATCATTATTTCAACGAATAATGAACACATCTAAGAGATTATAACTTTGAGTCCTATTATGGACTTTAAGAAGTATGTAATTCTAATTTCACAGAAACATTTTTTTATTAGAAATTATTTAAATGGGCATAATAATATTTGCTATGAAATTAAGAAGTAGAACTTCGAAACTGATGAAAGAATAACAAAACAAACAAACAAACAAGAAATTTTCAGCTATGTATGAAGTAATAAAGTCTTTTTTAAATATGATACTATATAAATCATGAGTAAGGCTTGCTTCTGTTGTAGCATCTATATTCACTAGTTATACTTGCAAGCCAATTTGTTAAACTGGCATTCTTCCAACGATGAGAAAAGTTAGTCTTATTATAAAGGACCTTCATTTAAACTTTATACACCATAATGATAAATATATTGGTCTTGTTTTCATATATATAAAACAGTAAATAATAGGATTGCTCATTCTGATTTCAAAACATGCAAATAAGAGTTCATCAAATAGAAAGAAAAGTTTTATGGAACTGAAATATAAATGTACCAACCTCTCGTATCGTTTAAAAAGTCACTGAAGCCTACTAAGAGAGCATAATATGTTATACGACAATGAATAATATTGTACGATTTGATGTTATATTAGAAAGTATTCCACAATATTGCGAATAATGTACAATACTCTATAATATTGTGCAATACATTTATAATTAGCTTTATTTAGCGGCCAATTAGTTCTTCGTGAATATTAGTTTTATTTAATTTCGGTTAAATCAGTGAAATATAACCTCATAATCAAGATTCCGTCAGATTGTCAGACATTAAAGTTTTGACATTTTAATTATCTTACATATATACTGTTTAATATGTATATGAGCTTTACTTCCGGAAAATATACTCCGTTTATTGTGAAGACTTTACTTCCAGGCTATTAAAAACGTAAATGTCCGGTTCATCTATCTTCTAAATTTTCTAATCTCTATCTTCTAAATTTACATTCTATTGCGGTATTGTAACATCACGTTTTTATTCTTCTTGCAAATTACATCGATCTTAAATAGAATCCTTCTTTTTTTAGTTTTTAACAATGGAGGAAAAGCAGGCTATTGAATATTTGATGGAACAATGAAAACAATTTTAATTTTTGGGCAGCAATCTAGTTTTTTGTTGGAAATAAGACGAAAAAAAAATATTTTCAAGAAAATGTCAAAATTTAGGATTATTTGCACGACTATTAAATTATTATAATTAAAAAGATACATTCTGTATTTTAAAATGGTACAAACTGTTATGTTTATGCAATAATATTTTCGATGATAATTTTTCTGTGAGCTGTTGTCGAGAAATGCAAAGATTTCTCTTAATTTCTTATTAACTGATTCTCTGAGTGCACGTTCGCTCCCGTGTGTGCCAGATGTGAACGCACGCGCACACACACACGCGCACACACACTTACACATACACACACACACACACACACACACACACACACACATACACACACACACACACACGCACGCGCGCGCACACACACATACACACACACACACACACACACACACACGCACGCGCGCGCGCACACACACACACACATTTTATGTTTAGCAGAAATAGAGATTGGATCTCTGCTATATCTATTAGGATTCAAATATATCATAATGTATTATTCAGTATTGTGAATATTGCTCGATACCGCATAATGGCGTCTACTACTGGGATAATTCGAATTTCAAAGCCACTTAAGATCTCTAGCATCTTTGAGCGTTAATTTTCAGATTTAAGTCGAGCGTTCTTTCGCTGATTTATGCAAAATTATGAGGGAAAAAAAAACGGTTGGCGGGTGACTCAGGTGGCTTATTATCTGACCAAAGTTCAAAATTATATTCATTCCAAAATAGCTTGAAAGAGGTGCTAAATAAATTAAATGAAATAGTCCTATTTGAGCAAATAGCTTCTGAAATTGAATCCCAATATTTATTCTTAATGGTTTTTCTGTAAGATCGTAGAAATAAAACATTAACTGCTATCTGCCGTCATATTAATTGCATGACTAGAGATTGATAAAAGATGTCCTCAAATCTAAACTTTATTTATGCATCTATAGCAGATGCATAAATGCTGTAATGCATGCAATAAAATATGAAAAATTCGTATAGAATTTGTAACTTTTTTTTAATATACGACATGCTGTAAATTTTACTTTCTGGATATTGGTAAAATTAATTTTCATATAAAATAACATTTTTTTAATTCAATTGTTTATATTTTTATTATTTGACTTGAAATTCCGCTTTGAAGATTAATTCTGTTCATTCGTTTTTAGAATTTATATTCTTTTCTTGCAATGTATAAATGGTAGCGGTAAATGAATTTCCATGTTTAGTGATAAGGTTTCTTTTCATGTTGTTATAATATTTTTGAAGTTTTATTTAAATTTCTAGAATTTTTAAGCGACAGTTCATTGAATTGCTAATTAAAAAGAAGCCTTTTTATTGTCAATTAGTTTTAAATTACACAAGCCTAGTCAATTGCCGTTTTTAGACTTGGTAGTTGACCATTGGCTGATGGATTGATGATGATAACAGGCGGGTCGATAAAAAATTATATTAACCTAGATACCAAATAAATCTGTAAAAAATACATATCCTATGAGTCATAGATAAGTTTCTTAAGACTATTTACATTTAATCTTTAAAATCATTTTGAAATAAATTAAAACATGATTATAATATAATAGAATGTTAATCATTCATTTAACTGGTTACACTAAATATCATTTGACATATAATACATTTGTTAGAAGTTTATTATTTCCTTATAAATTATTACATAATAATATTTTTTATTATAAAGAAAAATATTAAATAACAATTAAGATTAACTTTTAAATAATTTACTAATTAAAAACACATATTTAAAGAATAAATAACCTTTTTTTACAAAGTTACTGAAATAAAATATTAAATTGAAATAAATAATTATTTCCTCATTAAGTTTAAAAATTTGTTGAACATAAAGTTAAAGTGATCGGCTTTTGAAAATATTGCCTCATCATAGACACTCTCTGGGGTCACAAAATATTTGAATTCTTTCTGAGACTAATGGAAAGTAAAATTTTAAGAAAAAGTTATCATTTTTGTATAAACCTATTTAAGGACCAAATCTTCATTGACTTTCATAAAGGTAAATAAATACATTCTGAACCAAGGAAAAGTTTTAAAAAAAATTCCTTAGTTTGGAATGCAATTATTAATAACAAAATATTATAATAGTTTTGTATTATTAATAACAAAATGAATAGAATTTTTTTGAAATTTTATTAAAAGCGACATAATTTTTTAGAGAAAGTTAAGGCGATTCGGAGGGGGGGGGGGGTCTTCTCATTTTTAGATTTCCTATTACTCCCTCCGCTTGAAATATCTTATTTGCTTATTTCTACATCTGCTCCGATTAACATGACACTTCTAAATTAGAAATTAAAATTGTTCAAATGGTTGGAATAAAAGCAAATAATTCATTACAATTTCATAATACAGTAAGATTAAAATTTATTTATCGAAGGAATTCTGCTCATTTATTAGAAAAACAAAACTAAATAAAAAAAATTGCTCTTGCCTTCAATTCATATCTCCTAAAAATTATTCACCGAAATAATTAAATGATTATTTATTCAAATTCTAACAAAAGATAAGATAATCAAATAAGGAATGAATATAAATTCAGTACCGTTTGAATAAATATATGCAATTCCTGTAATATTATTCTTTCTATTTAATAGAAATTGATAAAATATTAAATATTTATTTACTTAAATTCTAACAAAAGATAATCAAGCAAGGAATGAATATAAATTCAATTGAGTTTGGATGAGAAAGAGCATTCTATAGTATTATTCTATAATATTATTTTTTACGTTTAATAAAAAATCGTATCATATTCTAGTTTATCTCTTTTTTTTATACTTCACGAAATAGAATAAAAATAATCTAACTGCATTACGAAAAATAAAAAATCATGATGCAGTCTTACTAAGAATGCTAAGATTTTGAACGCACGAATGCAAATATGTTCGAAATTTGAATTACCGCTTAAATTTGGATCATTCTGGTGGCTATTCTTTTCAATTTCCCAAGAAGAAAGAAATGGGCGTCGAAATGAAAGAATTCATTTTATTCTCAGGAACTATCTCGGGAGGCTTCTTTCCCTTTGTTTATTCATATTCCATTCCTGGCCGTCGTGATGTTGAAATATATTTCGGCTTCCTCGCCCAAAATTTATCGCCGTTACCTTGGACTCTTTAACATAAACACAAGGCAATAGAACCATTTGAATGAGCAAGCATTTGAAGAAGCGGTTCAGTGGGTTTAAAGTACAAAAACGCGATACATCTGGTTTGTTACTGTTATTTCACAGCTATTTGGTTTCGAGACCAAACTGAATTGCGAATATATGCGAACAAAAAAATAAAAAGAGCAGCTTCTTGATCGGAAGTCATGCTTTTATGTTTGTATAAAAGGTGAAATATTGACTTCAGTCTCTGTCAGTTGGGATCTTTACTTCTACTGAGCTCTCAGTAGTTACAGCAGATCAAACCATGTTCCAGAATTGGGTATTCTTTACGTTTATGATTGCTTACTCCTTATTGTGGACGACTGCTCAAGAAATTTCCAGTGGATACATACCTACTACAAATGAGTCAGCGGGGATAAATGTGCCACTTTTTAATATACATGAGGGACAATCCGATATATGGTTACTAACCAAAGATTCACCAATACCGGCTCGATTAAATAGAGCTTGGTCTGCTGAAACTGGCTATCCTGGTGTTCAGCATGTTTCCACATTACGCAGAAGTAGTTATGGACAATTATCAAGAGGTCCTGAAAATCCTATCGATGCTTTAGAAAATCGAAATGAAAATACTCAAGGAAATGAAGACTTATTTGTATATGTTCCTGATAGTAGATTAGAAAATAGTTACCAAAATCCTGAGGCTGTTCTAGTACAACTTCCAGCTGAGCTAACCTCTGGATTCTGGGAAAGCCCCCGGCCTCAATTTATGGAACAATTAACTGCCAATGGAAGAAAAATTGGTTCCGCACATGCCCTAGATTCAATACAATTTGATAATGGTAATAGTGACAACAGACGGCAGATAACATCAGAAGGTGTATTGCCAACTACAGAAGCATCGGATCGTCTTCCTCTTTCAACTTTCGAATCATCGAATGAAAATAATCCTGCAGAACCAATTCATGAAGTTTCTCAACATCCTTTCTTTATTGCATCTGATGGTATCACAAATGGAACCGCTCCATCTATTTCTGTATCTCCTTCGACTCAGCAAGATGCTTGGCTTTCAACTCAAGGCCGAGATGCATTAACATCTCCAATAACAATTCCCGGAAATGGAAAGGAATTATTTTATGAAGTTTCCTATGATGAACTTCCATCTACATCAAGTTCTGCCAGCTTCGGGTTAACTTTGACGAAAGATGACATTGAAATTTTAGAAAAATTAGGAATACTTTCTGCTCTAAATTTGGAATCATTTGAACTTCAGAACAAAACTGATACTTTGGAAAAAAAATCCCAAAAGGAACAAGAAACTCGTTCACACTTGATAGAACAAGGGAATCAGCAGCTTACTGAGGGTTCTACTGGAAAATATGACACAAACCTAACTGATGTGGTTTTCATAGAAGTTCCAGAATTTCTAACTTCCGAATATCATGGAAATATTCCCGGAACAGATGAAGAACAAGTTTCTGCAAGGCCTATTCCATTTATTTTATCCGATTCATTACTTTCAAAAGGAAATGAATCTGCAATTAGTGAAAATTCAACGGAGGCACATGTGTATAATGCTTCTACGTTGACTTCTGAACAGATAGCCGAGATTTTCGAACTTCTTGGTATTAGCTATATAAGCAATGAAAATGACTCTTTATCGCAACCAGTAATAGCTAAGACAGATACAGCTACTACTCCAGTACCTGAGACTGAAAGTGCAAAAAAGAACTTGAAAATTCAATTAACCACTGAAAAGCCCGTTATTATAAGTTTTGGCAATGATAGTGATATTAAAACTTCAATGTCAACTAGTATTTCAAGAAGTTTCCTAGCAGTCCCCGGTAATTCATCCTCAGAAAAGTCTAAAATCTCCCAAGGATTGGTAAGCAGTGGAAGAATTCAACCAAGATTATTAGACTCGAATCGTTCAGCTAAAGAAAATGAAGTTCTTCAAATGATTCCCGCAGAATGAGTCCTATTTCTGCCCAGAAATTAGAAATTCTTAAAAAAATGAAAATAAAGCCAAGACCTTATGTATTCGGATATAAACAGGATGATGGAAATGGTACGCATCAACACAGGAATGAAACTGCAGATGGATCTGGAGTTGTAAAAGGTACTTACGGTTACAGAGATGCTTTTGGTGTGTACAGAAATGTGAACTATATTGCAGACAACAATGGATTCCATGCTGTTGTAAGAACAAATGAACCTGGCACTATTTCAACAAGTACCGCTGATGCAGTTTATAAAGCTGAATTACCACCTCAAGCTGCAGTTGCTCAGATGATGGCATATGCGAAGGCTAAAGCGAAGAAAGTCAATAGTTCTTAAAAATTTTTAAAATTATTTCAACATTAGTGACTTAAAGCCAAAGAAGTCGAATATTTATCAGCTTTAAACATTTTCAAAATTATATCTTTGTGAGGCTGATATCATTAATTAATTGAGTGAGTATGCCCCAAGTAAAATTTGTTCATATACAATTTAATGCTTAATTAGTGTAAATTTAGTATTATCTGCTGTATAAGGTTCTTTGCGAATATATTTCGTATATCTGCATATTAAATTAAGCCTTACATTTCTAATTGTTTGAATATTTGCTGTAATGGCTTAGTTTATATAGTTTAAAATAGTTTATAGACGATCTTTTTTAAGAGTAATTTTATTTAACAATTAAGAGTTTTTAACGTCTTCTAGTATATTATTACGTCTGATTCTGCTTTAGGTAACTCCAAATCTATAATTTTTGTTAAATACTTTTGATAAGTTAAACTGTTTGGCAGATCTGCAGTTTAAGTAAAATTATTACATTATCGTACTAATACTTTTATAACATCATCGAACTTTTGTACATTGGACTGATATTTTTATTCTGACTGATTTTAATATATGTCGCATCTTGTATTTACATGTCTGAAATGCAATTTGTTGTCTTTGTAGCTTGACTCACGCTGGTGTGCGTCATGTTGTTACTAAAAATTAAAACCTTTGTGATATTTTCTTAAGAAATGTATTTGTGCTGATTTGTGAATATTCATAGTATCATGTATTCAAACTAAATAATGAGAAATGCTGAATTTGAGATTGTGAACACTTTTTTTTATTATTATTTTATGCATGTGGAATATATTTTATAAAATATTTTTGAAAGATAATTAACTTGATTTGCGTTTGATATATATTGTCTCTCTTTTTATACAAAGTTTTACCTTAAATATTCAAAAATTTAAAAATTTTGAAATTAAGTTTGACCATTTTTATTCTTGCACTATAATATACGTAATTATCTAAATTAAAGCATTAATATATATATTTTTAATTTTTGAAGCAATTTGATTTTTTAATAAACAATTTTGAAATATATTAATCAATTTACAAACTTATAAAACTGATGATATAATCTTGATGAAGGAATGTGAAACGAAGCAAGTTTATTTTCACAAATTTTTAATAATTCACAATATGTCACATGAATTGTTGGTTATACATTAAATGTTCTTTAAAATTCTTCTTTGCTTGCGTATGCAAATTTAGTTTTAAGAAAGCAATTTGATTATATTAGATACTTTTTAAATGCATTATTATCAGCATAGTTAACAAATTAAAATATTTCAAATGACAACTGCTTTTCAGTTGGTTGGCATAGGAGGTTATTTTCAAAGTTTAAATTCAGAAATTTCTTGGCTAATGGTAGTAAAATGCTCTTAAATTAAAAGGACTTTTAAAAAAAAATTCGTTCAATGATTTTCAAATTGTCTTATAAATAATTATAATGTAAATACAAGAAAATAATGGAAGAAGTATATGTTCTAATGAACAACATTTGTATCATGACATTTGAGTTTTAGGCACTTACAAAATAAATGTTTCTGTGATTGGTATTGAGGGATTTTTCTTGTAAAAATTTTCTATTTTCTAATGCTATTCACATTTGTAATTTTATAATTTTTAATGAAAATTTTTCTTATTTTGTGAAGCTATATCCATTAATACTTGAGTAAAAATTATCTTAAATTTATAGATGTAAAAGTTCTAATGCAATTACGATTATAATATATGAACTGTTGCACGTTTTCCTTTAATTTATATTTAACTGAGCACGTACATTCAAATCCATTTTAGAATTAAAATTATTTTGATGAACTATTATTAATGAAAAATTATTTTGTTGGCATTTAGTGAGAAATCTAAATTTAGTAATAAAAAAATTATATTTCGTATAATCTTTTATTTTATTTATACATTATTATAAAGATGGATGTGTTTGTGTTTACATGTTGATGCTCTACAGAACAGATCGTTTGAATTAGAGCGACCAAAGTTGGCATCCACATATTTTAGAGGGAGGAAATTTACATCTTGGAGATTTGAAATTTCAATTAATTAAAAATTAACCGAAATTTTGTAGCTTTTCTGAAATAACTTACGAAAATATTCCACCACAAAAACTAATGTTTACATCATCTTAAAATTCAAACAATTATCTTTTCAACGATATCGATGTGTTAACCTAATAGTTCATTTCAATTTTTAATGATTTTTTAAAAATATATTAACAATATTTTTCAACTATCTATTTCTCCCAAAATAAAAATTAAAGTGCACGAACACGTTACACGCGCATGGGAGAAATTTGCTTTTATTGTATACGTTGCCATCACGTTGACAAGAACACAAGTTAAAAGAGTAAATTATTAATTTACTGTAAATTGTGTAATTTACATTTCTTATCTGTATAAGATAAAATAATATTCAAATGTGGTACTTTCTAACAAAAAATAAATACAAGAAATTTTTTTATGTGACCGTTGAAAATATCGATTTTATTAATTCAATAATTCAATTTTATTTAAGGCGATCATAATTTAATATATACATAATATCCACTCTAATTTCCAACAGCTGATTTTTAAAACTTTAGTAATAGGAATATACATCTAATAAAAATGGTTTTAATGAAGTAAAATATCGCATTAAAAATGGTTTAAACTAAGTAAATTTTATCAATAAATTCATTTATTTACTGAGGGTGGATTTATTGATTCCTTCTTAGTTGAATGAATAAATAATGTGCTGAATTATGATTATTACTTTTCTATGCAGATTCGCTGACCTGTAAGTCATATTTTATGAAATATTGAGATAAAATATTTTTAAAAAATGTTCTACTCTTATGTGAATAAACAATCAGAATATCATAACGCTTTCTATAATAGTATGAGTTATATGATTATTAAAATTTGAAGTTTAAAATCTTTTCTGAAGTAGATGTTAATAGTTCCATAAAATATTTTATTGAAAATTTCATCAAACTTAAATCCTGACGAACCAGGTGGTCGTCAAAGACGACAAGTAATAAAAATAGAATGAAGTCATGTTTTTATAGATACTTTATTTTGCTTATCCAGTAATTATAGTTTAATATGTTTAAAACTTTTCAAACGTCCTGGAAATTAGGATAATATTGCTGATTTCAGCTTAGGTGATTTCTAAGAAATTTTTCATTATATTTTGCAAACTATGCAATTCATTTAATTGTATTATTAGCAACAAAGCCAAATGCTGTATTTTTTAAATTCTGTTAATTTTAACTGTTTTTATTGTTGATTCGACTTGTAAAATGAATTGAACAATTTAGATTTTATAGAATAGCATAGGATCTAAGCGTTACTATCATTGCGTTCATAGAGGGATTGGTAAAAAAAAAATTATTATAATTGACATAAGTTCTGACAAATTTTTTTGGTAAATCAGAAACATAGATGCTTCAGTTCTTTATCTCAGACAAAATGATGTGTCTTGATTTGTTACTTAATTATTAATTAACCAAATAAATTAATTAATCAAATTAAATTTATGTTATAAGCTAAATGAATCCCTTTTCTTATTCTAATTTCAAGCCTAAAAATATTTTAACATAATATGACTAGAAAAAAAATGGCCTTTTAAAGGGTTAAATTATTCTGAAACTTTTTTCTTATAAGAAAAGTCAGAGCTTGAAATCAGTTTAGATTTTCTGATTTGATAAGAATAAGACACTGAATACTAATTCTTTCTTTATAACGATGGCAGAATTAAGTATTATACTTTTTATTGTAGTTTTTATTGCGGTGATTTTTATTGTATGCACATATAGTCTATAGCGGCTCATTTTCAAATTTTAGCAGGATTTTCTTACATTATGAACTCCTACCCTGTTTCTATGACACAAACATGTAAAATAACGTCATTTTCTGTTGCTGAGAAATTAATACATTATTATTCTATTACTTTATTTCTAAAAGTTATTTTAAAATATTGTAAATTTTATTGCAGTTCTAATCTCTAAAATATTATATCGTCTTTCAAACGACAAGTAAACCATTTGCTTACTTATGATGAGTTTGAGACCTGTATCCAATAGAATGAACTCGCAAGACAGCAGATTCGAATGAAGAATGTAACCATTCATGTCATCTAATTGTGCATTATGCTTAATTGTGCACAATTGTGCTAATTGTGCATTATGCTTAATTGTGCACAATTGTGCAAATTGTGCATGTCCTCTAATTATGCATTATGTTATATGCTTTGATGTGATATTAGGTTCTTTTGAAATTATTACAAATTCCGTGATGTGTTCAAAAATTAAATTGTGTTGTTCTTGGCATGTTTCATGTGAATGTAAATTGAATCTAGTTAGAAATTTCTGATGCTAAAAAATATTTAAGATACATTTCTTAGATCTTATAAGAAGTAAAAAAAATTAAAATCTTATATATTTAAGATAAATTTCTAAATTTAAATGTTTTATCCAATGAAAATTTTTTTAAAAAATATCGTGTTAACTTAATTTAAAAGTACTGAACTAAAAAAAATCCAATTCATTAAAATTTATATCACAGCATTAGATAGTGTTTTAACAACTTATTTCGCTAAGAAATATCTTATTTTGTGTATAGTTGCTCTGATTTCGGATACTAATTCTGCTATAATAATAATTTTTATTTTGTTTCAGAATAAGGAGCTTAACTTTATGAATTATCATATTCTGATGCAAATATATATCAAATGATCTATTTTTAGATGCATTTATAGTTATGTTTCTTTCAAATGATATTGTTGTGACAACAGCATTAGTGAATTGTCATCTATATTGCAGTTACGATTGCCATATATTAAAACTTCAACGGACATTAAACATTTTAAATTAACAAATGTTTGGAATATTTGACTAGGCTTAATTCAATGACATTTTAATATTTTAAAGTTTTTCTTAAATAGATATGAATCTCTTATTTATTAACTAATCTTATATTTTGATGATTTAAATACAGAATATTATAATTCAAATTCCTTCATTTTTAATAAAAGAGTTTCTAATTTAAATCACTTTAAGATTTAATGTTTAAAAATGAGAATTTTATCATGATTCATCAAAAGCAGAAATAATTGCTCCGACATTAGAAAATTACATGGATGCGAATAGATGAATATAATTCATAATACAAAGTTACAAAGGATGAATATAATCCGTAATGTTTAGAAATGGAGAACAGAAAAGTGAAATGAATTTTCTATGTATCCATATTTTTACATCTTCATTTTCTGAAATAAAGTGAAGCAAAATAATCAACAATCTTTATTCACCTAAATGAAATAAGGTACAAAATTAACAATCATTTCTCAGTACATTATAAGCAGACATGCTTCCATGTGTTTTAAACTAGTTAAAACGACATAAATATGCCAAGGCCAATCATGTATGATTGTACAAAGCAATCATAAAGGTATAAAAATAAAAAAATGAAATTTTTTTTTTGTTTTGGCAATATTTTAAATAGTAATTTTAAAAGATTTCATCACAAAAAATAATTTTCTTTTACTTGTTTTAATTCTGTTTGATCGTATGTTTTCATTTTTTTCATATTTTCATTTTCCCAAAGTTTATTATATCTTGCTTTCAGATGGGTAAACGCATTTGGCAGATTTTTCAAAATATATAGGCAGTGATTTTGGAATCTTATTAAAGGGAATATAAAAAAATCCCTAAATAATTGTATATCTTTGCAAAGCATAAAAAATCACACAAATTAAAACTTTATAAAAGCTCTTTAACCACCAAAGAATATTTTATATTTTTCTGAATTTTAGAATACTTAGTCCCTTTGAGGATCCTCGGTTAAATTTTCATGAGAGGCAGCATTTTCGATATCGGGAACTTTATTTGTGATATTTTCCGGAGTAGCATTGGGAATATAGTTGGTATTTACAGTTTGATAACTAACAATTCCTGGTTCATTGCTAACAACGTGAGCTCTGCTACCGTTAGCATCAACCACATATGCTACATTCTTAAATATACCATCTGGTTTACGGTAATTATACGAACCTATGACTCTTTTACCATCTGGATCAGATATTTCTTTGTGACCAGGCACTCCTCTTTGATCAAAGCCATAATAGAATGACTTTGTTAGGGAGTCAAAACTGTTCACATCTGGCTCTTTATTACCATTTAAGAGTTGAGGTTTTACCTGACTTTCTTCAGCTGCAAAACTTTCATCTTTCGCTTCAGGTTCTTCTTCTTTTTCTTCTGCTGTAGGTGCAGCTGTTTGTTCAGGTTCAGCTTCAGAAGCTGCTGTTTCTTCTTCTTCTTCTTCTACTACTTCCTCAATTATTGGTTCTGGTGCCTTTTCGGGTTCTGGTTCTTCTGATTCAATACTTCCTATACTTTCAGCAACTTCTTCTTCTTCGCTACTTTTCTTTTCTTCCTTGGGTTTGGATTTTTTCTCTGAAGATTTGCTTTCGGAAGAAGAGCTTTCAGATGAACTTGATTCAGAGCTACTTGATTTTGCTGCCTGAATTTTTGCTGGTTTGTTATTAGGAGGTAAAACAAAAATATTCTTCCCGGCTACTGGAAGTGATCTGATGTAACTGCCCCAAGGATATGCATATCTGATTCGACTTACTGGAGGATATAATAAGACTGGAGAAGCCGATTTACCATTAGAGATTGGAAGAACTATCTGTTTTCTAGAAGCAGGAACAGCCACTTGCTTGGGGGAAACAGGGACGGCTACTTGTTTAGGAGAGACAGGAACAGCCACTTGTCTGGGAGCAACAGGAACTGCAAGTGGTCTCGCTGGTACTAATCGCACTACTCGTCCGTTCTTAGTTTGTTGAATAACAGGTGCAATTGGTGCTCTAGGATATGTATAAAAACTAGCTCCTGTTCTTGGATTTAGAACATAATATGTTCCGTATGGATATCTGTTTATTCGAAGAATTCTACCGAACGGCTGTCTGTTGATTGCAATTGTTCGGTATACTGGTGCTGGAGCTGGGGCTGGTACTGTTACTGGCGCTGGTGCTGGTACAAGTATAGATTTTGGAGGAAATGGAGATTTCGCTTGAACAATTGGAAGTGGGCATGGTTTGCCGTTTATTACCTGCGGCAAGGGAACTACTGAAGATGGAGGTGGAGGAGGAAATTGTGGTATTCCTTTCACACTGGAAATTATACCTTTCGGGGGTGGTGCAAAAGGAGAAGATTTGCCTACAACAATGGTGTCAGACTTGCCCGAAGGAGGTGGTAGTGCTACCGCCGGTGGTGGTGGCGGTGGAGATGGTGGAGAAATAATAACCTTTTGTTGGGGAACAGGATTTTTAGCGGGCCATATATCAACAGGAACAGCAGTATCAATAGATTTTCCTACTAGTGGAGGATTCTTTGGAGAATCGAACTGAACTTTGGGTCCATTATCAACTATCACACTACCCTTTTGAATAACAGGTGCAACTGGAGCAAATGACTTTTGTTGCTCAAACCTCGGTATAGGCCCATCTTGTTTCAAAATCCAAGTATCTGAGACTGTGATTGGTGATGGAGGTTGTTGAACGTCTAGAGGTACTCCTTTAGCTGAAACAGATTTTCCACCGTCAATAACAGTTCCAATGGGAACGGTTAAAAATTTCCCTGTATTTTGTGATGTTGGAACCCAAATATGCTTAACCTGAGAAAGAGGTGCAGATTTTTCTACAACGACCTGATCTACAGGAACTGGTGGTTGGCTGACCACAACAGTTTGCTTAGGAGAAGCAAAATCGGTCACTTTAAGAGGAGGTGGAGGTGGTGGAGGAAGTATGAAACTTGATGATTTTTTGGTTACAGTAGGTGGTGGAGGCGGTGGAGGAGGGGGTAATGGTTGTGCTTCCTTAATGATTTGAGGCTGTATGTATTGCTTAATTGCTGGAGGTGGTACATCTACAACTTGTTTTACTGAAGGAATGTCCTCGACTACCGTTGGTGGATTTTGTATGACTTTTTGCGTCTGAATTGGAGGAGGTGCTCTTATCCATACTTGTTGAACAATGCTTGGAGGAGCTGGTACAGGGGCGTTTACTGGTGCAGGAGCAGGAGGAAGAGGAGGTGGTTGAGCTACTTGGGGAAAAGATTTTATAGTTTCTGTATATTGTTTTGGAGGGATATCTGCATTTACCACTTCAACCACTCTGTCTTGCGTTACAGGTACTTGTATCCAGCGCTCACGAATGAATTGATTATCAGGACCTTTAGTTAAGACCCATATATCTGAAGAAGAACCTACATTGCTAGGATTATCAGGGATGACTTTTGAAGTCACTGAGGGCTGAGCAACATACGTATCATCAGGTAAAGGAGTTGCAACAGGTCCAATGTAAGGCTGATCTTCCGAATAATATCTGTCAAATGTATCCTCTGAATTTGCAAAGGTCCCTGTTTCTCCCGATTGGTTTTCTGGTGCATATAGCCTATGAAAAGAAAATGTCACTTCTATAATATCCATTTATTTGTTATTAAAGATATGCATCAATAACATATTTCGTTTTACTATATTTTAAAAAAATCTCTATTATTTTAGTCAAGTATAAGTGAAATATCACTCCTCGTAATTATTCCAAATGTTGTGTGAAGTTTATTAAAGAAGTGCTTTTAAATATAAAACTTCAATTCTGAATATATAGTACTTTCAAATCAATAGAAAAATATTTAAGACTTAATCTCAGTAAATTAAAACATACATTTTTGTTTGCTTAACATTGCATTAAGTTATTTATTCAAAATTTCTTTATTAAAATTTAATATATCATATTTCCCTATTCTAACTTTATCTTTATAATTCATTAAAAGTTAAAATTTTTAAAATTAATCGTTTTAACAATATTTGAATCACGATAAATGAATCAGAAATTTATATATCATTCTGATTGCAAACATGAGTGCTTATTAATGATTTTGAAAAATTGTTTAATTCCATTAAAAAAATTTAACGTCGTTCCTGTTATAATTTTCTGGATACATTAGTGCGTTGTGAACAATCGTCTACTTTTTACAATATACGCTGAAAGTGATCCTGAAATTTCTTGGCATAAAAGCATCTTAAATTTTCTTTCATTTTTAAAATTTATGATTTTGTTTTTCATATTGAATAGTGAAAAAATACGAAAAATTTCCATGATATGATTTATATTGCAAAACCCAATGAAATTCTTCAACCCTATAATTTTTGCAATGCTGCTATTTTTTATTTGAATTTAAAATATTTACCTTTGAATGCATAACTTTTTATTTCTTCTTGTAAAAAATATATTTTGAATAGCTTAAAATTTAGATTATTTTTCGTGAAAGTTAAGAAAAAAATTAAAATGTGTAAAAGGCTACACTATGAATTAAACAATGTCCTAGTGACGTAAATAACATTATAAAAATTTTACAATGAAAATAAAAGTGATCTTTTGCCGATATACTTTTTACAATTACAATTTGCAATATATTTTTACATTGTAAAAGATACATTTTTCAATGATGCTTTTAATGGTAGAACTATTCAAACATCAGCAATCTTATCATTTTCCCAAGTTTCTAGTTTAAATTTAATTCTAGTATCGTTATATATCAATCTTTTCTATAAATGTTTATCAAAAAAAAATTAAAAAGAATTTCCAAACACTCAATGTTATCCTTTAGAATTGTTATGTAAAGCTTATGAATGGAAATAAAAACGTGTAATCAAATAGATAAATTATATCCTATTGGGTTAATAACTGTTTTAGGAAATAAGAAGAAGATGGAAATAAGTTGATGGGAAAATAAAATATGTATAATTTTTTTAGTATGAGGAAAATAAAGACCGAAAAGGCCTTTGAAAAAATTTCTCTATCTCTTAACACCTAATAATCCCTCAGATAATCGAAGTGAAATGAATTCACAAATAATTTGGTTTATTTAAAATAAAATATTTATATTATTTTCTGGAAACATTTTTTTTAATCGCGTGTTTTGCGAACTAGAGAGATTGTTATGATGCTTGGAAATACATGTATCCATCTCAAAAGTTAAAAAGAATTTTAAAATGACTCAAATCATGCATAACAAACTTAAATCATTTTTTATTTCTGAATTTTGATAGATATAATTGTGCTCCATTTTTTAACTATTTTATTTATTAATATAAAGAAGAATTATTTTGAAACTATTATTGTTGGAAAGATTCTTATAAATTGTGTCAGACTTCTTATAAAACGCAAATATCATTTTAGAGTTCATTGTCTTATTTTCTAAAGTAATCTAATAAAAAATAATTTGAGATGCTACAGTATTACAATATTTATTTTGATATATTAAGTTACTGTCTAAGAAATTGAGTGCGTAGCCAGATAACTATAAAACAAAACCTTATAACCTACTTTAAGAGTTAAAGAAACAAAGCTCTTTTAAAGAAAAATAATCATGACATTTTTTGGGCAATTCGGGACGTTTTCGTGAAAGTTATCCGATTTCGTGACATTTACAGCCGAAATAAACTTTGTGTTTAGTCTTCTTTGTCTTCATATTGTCTTTGTTTTGGCTTAATAAAATTGCGATTACTTTTCCAGAAAATTGAGTAGCTTTTTTCTCCTTCATGTATTAGCAGTTTAACCTAAAAATGCCATCTTTCTTGAAATAATATCTACGTCGAGACATAAAATATTTTTTATAAAATAATAATTATTGAATAATTAAGAACTTTAAGATACATTTGTTATTGTCTGACATTTTATTTTTACAATTTTCTAATTAAAGGATTTTATTTTACTTTTTTCACCTTATCACTTACATTCAGGAATCCTTCATTCATTATCATTATAATACATTTTTTGCAATTAATTTCTAAAATATTTAATCGATAATGGAAACAATTTGCATTTCGATAAATAACTTCTAAAAATTTTCTATCTGATTCAAAAACCATGTAAATAGTTTTGAATTATTAAATTCATAACCGGAATAACAGAAAAAAAAATTAAACATTTTGCTTCATCCAATTATCTAATTCATCCATTAGTATTTTTATTCACTAAAAATTGCAAATATGGATATAATAGGATAATGGATATACCTTAAATTATTGTAAGGTATATCCATTATCCATTTCATTTCGATATTTAACTTTCTTGGATTTGCCAAACCGTCGAAAACACATTGTATCTGTTGAAGAACAGATAAAAAGAAATTAGATTCGAAATATGAAGTTTTTCTCTCATGAAAAATTTATAGAAAATTTAAGTTTTAGTTCTTTGACTATTTGGTATTTTTACGGATTAACCATTAAAAATTACGGTGTCTTTACCTAACCTTTTTACGTATCTTTTCTTTTCTAGTTTTAAAGAATTTTTATTTGTCTATAAAAGATATCGAAAATTTAAATAAATTGGAATTATATCATTAATAATTATGAATTTTAATAAATCTATTATGGAATTTAAGTATTATCTCTGAGAATACGATGCCACTGAAATATTGTTGTACTCTTAGAATCAAATTATGAGTTTTTGATAGGAAGTATTTTATCGGTCAACTGAAAATGTTTTTTTTAATTATTATTATTAAAGGTGTGTTTTAATCATAGCCTAATTATTGGTAATATAAGTATTCAACATGTGATGTAAAGGAAATATTTAATTTTAGAATAAAAAAATTCTTTAATAACATATGTTTTCGATGATACAAAAAAGAAAGGGAAGTCTGACATTCTATTTTTATTTTTTTGAAAATACCAAAAGTGTAATGAACTTTTACAGTGAATATTTAGAGTAAAATAATATTTTGTTTGCTAAAGAAGGGTATTTTTTTATGTAAACAATTTCGTATATATATATATATATATATATATATATATATATATATATATATA
>JAPMOR010064276.1:2096130-2214453 GCA_026543865.1 Argiope aurantia
AATAAAATAAAACGCTTGGTTTTATTAAAAAATATCTTAATATTAATTGCAATTTCGTCATTTACATTTTTAATTAAAGTTGAAGTTTTACCGGAAATGGCAACAAATTAGCAAAACATATATAGTAAATTGAACGAAACGATCTAAACAACAGTATAAGTTTGGTATGACTATCAAAATTTGAAGATTAAAAATGTTTTGTTTGAGAATCCTTTAAGAGACCAGTTACTTAAAATATTTAATTGAAAATTGTAGCGATCGGTAATACTGGCGAACCGGCTGGTCGCCAAAGGCGGCTAGTATAATATATATAATGACAAAATTATTTAATTGAAATGAAATTCATATTGAATATTTATTAACAATGAATTCGTATTTTAATCATTTATTTACTCATTCATAATCAAAGAAAAATGATTTGATTCGTTTAAAACTAATATGCGATCATTTATAAATACGAGATCACAATATTTTGTTTTGAAAGTTATTCGTATAATTCACCATAATCGCTAAAATTTACGATTCAGGTTTCATTGAATTAATATTT
Organism: Argiope aurantia; assembly: GCA_026543865.1. NCBI lineage: Eukaryota > Metazoa > Arthropoda > Arachnida > Araneae > Araneidae > Argiope > Argiope aurantia. Next base: position 2,096,678 of record JAPMOR010064276.1, read on the forward strand.
TGACTTCAAGATAATTATTGAAGTAGACATACTTTTTTGAAGTTAAGAGATTAGAAGAAAAGTGACAGAAATATAAATTGAAACATTTCTTGAATCAAATAGAAATCTTTTGAATAAATCTTGAAATTTCTTTGATTGAAATAATTGGAAGAAGGTATTGATTTTACATACATAAAAGATGTAAAAACGTATTGAATTATAAATTGAAACTTGGAACCATTGAATCTAGAATCTAATCAAAAGTCAATTACGAACTTGAGTGTTTATTTATTTAATAAAAAATATAACTTGCCAATATGAAGGCTAAAAATGGAGTAATGGCTTTTTGATTACAATTTCTCCTTCTCTACCCCAAAACGCTTAGCAGAAATGAGCAACTAGTAGCTAATATACTCCAGTCTATTTGCACTTTTTTCTGTAAAAAATACGTATTGGTTGAAATAATTGCGCTGATTATCCCAAACAGGAATCTAAGTTTGCACCCGAATATGTTACAGAATAAGGGTACAGAGGAGGGTTTTGATGAAATGCTATTAATTAAATTGAAATTAATTACATTTTAATGAAATGCTATTTATTTGAGACAAAAAAGTTCAGGTAAGAAGTTGTTGATAATAAACATACCTATATAATTACAGAATTTCACGATAGCTTAATAGGAGTAAATTTTAAAAAGTGCAATTTTTTTTTTATTTAACTGAGCGAAAGGTTTGGACTTTTTACTGTTTTACAGAAGGAAATAACTGACAATGTTCAGATTCACAATTGCAGTATTTTTTAGAAAATTATTGTTGGGAAAAAAATGTGATCGAAAACAAATTGCAAGTACTTTCTATCTCCCAGATTCATCGAAAAAGAATCTTATTCTGAAAATGTTGGTATACGATTTCAAATGATATCGTAATGATCAATTTTTTTTTAAAGTGGTGAAAATTAAATTTGAAGTTAACGTTTTCTCCCAAGTCCGAATTTTTTGATTACCATTACTGTCTTGAACATTACGTTTTCATGTTTTTCGAAAATCAATCACTATATATACTTTTTTTTTCATTTTCAAATTTAATTTTTACCTTTTGATTATTATACCATTTGAAACGCAGAATAACACTTTTAGATAAAAACATTTTCGGCCCGTATATTCTGACTGATTGAAAAGGCATTTATATTCATGCGATCCTCTTTTTTTTCCTTAAAAAATAATATGGATATTGATCTGGAAATTTTAGCAGTTATTTTTTTCTATGTGACACGTACTTAAATGGAATTCCAAAATTTTTGTTAAAAAAATAAAAATATTTACCTTTTTTTTTAAAAAAAATTCCCTATGTAATTAAACATTTATTATGTTTTATGGCTTATTTTATAGATCATTTTAACGCCTACAACTTTTTAGTGTCTTTGTATCTAGGATTAATAGCTTTTATTTAAACGCAGAAAATCATTGTTTAAACTTCCACCTTCTCTCAATCCTTTATCTAATAAAAAAGCATAGTGCAACCTTAAAGAACTGTTTTGGATAGCCAACTCAACAAATTAAGTCAACAAAATCGCAATTACATATTTTTCCATATTTTGTCATTTTTCATGCTGATTCGAGAGGGCTAATAGATGCCTTTAGCTGTAATATTTAATCCATGTCTCTATCAGTCAAAATGAGTATCTGAACTCTTAAATGAATCTCAGTCTTCATAATTCCAGGTCTCACGATGGTACACATTGGTCATTTGGACTCAAATGATTCTATTGTTTGAGAAGAATCATGTACTTTGTATTGGAAGTATTTATAAAAACGTCTAATGGAAGGCACTCCACCCTGCCATCAGAGTCGGTTATTAGTTTCTCGAAGTTAGTCACCAGGTGCGTGCTCGATGGCTGTAACAGAAATACTTTTCTGATAGTTTTATTATCAAAGTGCATCTATCGAAAGTAGAACTTGATATTTCTTTTCCTTTCGTGAGCTCTAATATTAATGTAGATATGTTGAAAATAGTTAGCAAATGAGAGTTATAATTATTTGATTTTTAGTATTCATATATGAAAGGTTTTATTTTTTATTAAATCAAAGTTGTTGAACATATGATTATCCTCTGGTTGTATCTGTAACAGCAAGAAATTCTCCCTAACACTGACATAATTTCTTCATGATACTGTACATTTTAGAACCAATATTGTGAAGGTATTCTGTAATATCTTGTGCATATAGAGATTTTTTCTTTAATTTTCAAGATATGAATTCTACGTCCAAATTTTCTTAATAGGGTGAGAAGAGAGGATTACATTTTTTTAAAGTATATAGATCTTACGTATTGATATGGTTTGATATCTAGATACCCACAGCATTTGTTGTTGAAGTCCACTCGAATTTACCAATTATTGTTGCTGCAATAAACTTATATGTAATAACAATAAAGTACTTCAAAAATAAATATTTACTCTTTTCTGTTGTAAAAATCTAGATTAATACAGAAAGCGAAGGTGGAAAACCAATTCTGTATTATCTAGGTGTGTTATACAACATTTATGTTCTGGAACTTCATTGGTTTAAATTTATGTTCAGATACTTTAGGTATGAGAATAAGACAACATATACCAAATTTCTTTTCAATTATCTTTAAAAACTACTTGATTATGAGGAAGAATATACTTATTCCATAATGCATTAAATAGCACATAAATTTTAATTCGCAGTCGTTCAATTAAGACAGCGAAAAATGTATTGAAATGCTTAATTCAATGCAAAAAATATTTCTCTTAATTCTGATGGATATACAACTTTCCTATTGTAGTAATTATCAAAAGATTTATATTGCTTTATTTTTCATAAAACATAAAGAATTAGTAATGCTTTTAGATTTTCCGAAGTTAAATTTTTTTATTCCTAAAATTAGTAAAACGTTTATGATTCGGATGTACCAAATAGTTAAATATCATGAAAACTATTGTGTTTGAAATTTAAAAATTCCAAATATTTTTATATTATTGATTTGTTTTTCATATTTTGATTTAAGTCATTATCAAGAATATAAACATTTTTGTTCGAAGTAAAACTCTTCCTTTCTTCCCAATTGTTTTTTCCTATTTGTGGTGCCTATCATACACCTTTTCATTATTCCTTTTAGCGTAAAGATAATTTATGAATATTTATAGCTCAACTAATCATGATTAAAATTGTGGAACGTTTTGAGAAAATGTGTTATTTCTATGAATCATGGCAAAATTATCAAATATAGAGATTTTTTTTTTCATTCATATAAAGAATTTGAGTCAGTCGGTCATTTTTCCAAGTCTGCATGATTTAGATATGCAAGCTAACTTAGCTTTCTTATTATCTTGAGGATTTCACACGTTGGACTATTAAAGATAAAAAATGGCTCTTTTTTTTAATAAAGAATACTTATGGAGCCAGAAAAATCGAAATGTAGAAGAAAAATAGATTGGACATTAAAGTAAAGAAATATTCATAAAATAATATTACCGAGGCTATTTTTTTGGTATAATATAATTTGTTATCATGGATATCGATAATTACCAAAATAATGGCTCTCCATCTGTAGAAATTCTACACTTTTCATCTTTGAATGAACATGACATTCATTTTTTATCGGAAAATCCTTTGGCATTAAGTATTATTTTTGCGAATGATCGCAGTTACATACTGCCCTGAGTTTATGTATTCACAAGTAAGCATTCTGTTTCTTTCACAGGTAAATTACAAAAATAACGTTTTTTTATTGCAATTAACTGTACATTTTCATTTAGTTTTTGCAGAAAATTGATAACTATTAAATAAATCTCTTACTCGGTGTAATTTAAAACTGTTTTTAAGCATCAAAAGTGTTTCATCTATATCGAAAAAGCAAATTTAAATTATTTTTCTTCTTATTAACTCTAGCAATAAAGTCTTCCCAAGTTTTAAACATAAACACCGTTATAAAATTATTCCAAAGGTTCCTAAGTCTTAAAGAATTTTTCTGAGAGTAATTATTATTGATTTTAAAACATTTTAAGGATTCTGCATCCAGTAAAGTAAAATATTTACATTTATGTTTAAATTTGATTACTATAAATAATCATTTATTTTCAACATATTCTGTCCACCAAGTGAAAGATTCCCAACAAGAGTGCAGCTGCAAGCAGATAAGCATAAATGCAATGCTTTGAGATAACTTTATTTAAATTTTTCATACCAACATAAGTGTCATAATTGTTTCAAAAAGTTTGTATAAAAGAAACTCTTTCAAATGCTTAATATTCCAAAAGCTCCCACCAGACACGTGAAAGAAAGTGTGATCGCTCAAAATCGAGATCACTGAGTCAGTAGACTACAATGCATGAGTGGATATGACATTAAACATACGTCTAGAAGTCCAAATTCTGAATTAAATTCACCCAAAGTTGAATAGCCAGACAAAATACGCCAATAAAATAACTTCGTGATTGATGCGACGCATTCGACAAAACTGTGTTGAGAGCTAGTTATCTTCTACTGCTGAAAAGCTGCATTTGCAAAAAAATTAGCCAAAAAGAGTAGCTTTGATGCCAAATGTGGCACATCTGCAACAGGATGCCAGTTTTGGGCGTTTTGCATACGATTATCGGTGAAGCAACTCAGAGATTGCGCCTAATATACCAAGATTTCAATTTTTATAGGGACTATAAAAAAACAGTGACGGCCTTGAAGAACAATAGGGTCTTTGTGGAAAGAAATTATTAATAAGAAGCGACATAAATTCTGCCTAAATAAGGATTGGAAGCGACCGAAGGTAAGCAAAGAAGTTGAATTTTCTGCATTTTGAGAGAAAAGTTCTCATTTTGCTCGGAGAATTGAGTTTTGAAAAAAAGACAGGAGAAGAAAAATCGCATTTGGTGAAAGTTTTCTCTTGGGAACACCAAGATCCATAAAATTCAAAAATTCGTGATGAGAGAGAAAAATATTCAGCTGATTTTATTGCTAGAAAATATGAATATTGAGATAGTTCTGCCTTCTTGTACTATTCCTTTAAACGAAATTTCTGCTCTAGAATTTCAAGTTGGTCGATATATTCACTAAGAATTGAATTTCGTAAATTTTTTTTCATAACAAAACATTCACTTAAGTACGTCTCCATTTTCCTTCCAAAAACTTTTTTAATAAGAATTATATTTTAAAATTTTCGTGAAAACTTACACAATTTTTCATTCATAATTGGTAAGCGTTTCTCGAACGAAAATCTGTTAGAAAATTTCTTGAAAAGTAAAATACTCACTAATGGTGAAAAGTAAAGGTAATAATTTAGAATAACTTCCTACAGTTTATAAATATGGTTTATATTAATTCATTAGGTGACCACCTGGGTTGCCAGAAAAATTGGTTCTTTTTAATTTCAGATAAATCGTTTATATATATATATAATATATATAACTCTTTATGTCCACGATTACGACAAACTATTTACAATAATGCCATATTATTTTAATAGTCTTTAGTTTTATTTGTAGTGCACACGAACTTTTTAAATGAAGATAATCCTATAACATCATAGCGCTGTTAAAAACGTAATTAACTGATTCATCTATCTTTTTAAATATTGCTGTATTGTAACCACTTTTTTTTATTTCTCTTGTATATTACATTTATATTAAACGGAAACCTTTTACTTTAAGTTTCAAAAATAGAAATAAAAAATCACGCGATTAAATATTTGAAACAATGAAAAAAAAATTGAATCTCAGGTAAACAATGCAATCTACTTTTGGAAATTAGGTTAAAAAAAAACTACTGCCAAGATTCAGAAAAAATTGGTGTGAATATTAAATTGATATCATTAAATTTTTTTCTTCAAATTTTGAAATGGTGTAACATTTATTTTTGTACGATAATATTTTTGGAAATTATCGGAAAAACTATAAAATTTGTTTAATTTTAATTAATATTTCAAAAAATGTTCCGAGATGCAAATTCCTACTTTCAAAGTATAGATTTGCCAAATTTGGTAATTGTAGTTTTAGTGCACAGAATGCTTACGCGCACACACTTTCAAATTTGTTATTAGTAGACATAGAAATTTAAGTAATGAATAAATTTGAAATCATAGTTTTTTTCCTATATTCTTTGATAAAATATAAGATGAAGAAATTGCTATATTCGATATAGAGATATTGTGGTTGTAAATACTGATTTTGTTACACGTCAATTAAATCTCTTCTTATTTATGCTTATCATTATTCTTTGTGTCATCATTCGGGAAGGGTTGTACCGTGGCCGGTGATGACCCTAAGGACTTAATCACAGTTTCCGCTAGTGCTGCTGTTGCGGCGGTCCGGTCATTCAGTTTTCTTTATCCGTGTGGATTCGGGCGGGGCGGAGAGTCAGTGATATGACTTATTCTTTGAGTCATTTGCAGATTGTAATAGCAATTTTAAACAATATATTTTTATTTATATCATGGAAGAGATCTTATATCTTTTCTAAGATTTAAACTTCGATGAAAAAACGAAGAGAATTGAAATTCAGTTAATCAAAATTTCCTTATAACAATGAAAAATAATTTTGCAAATTATATTAATTTTTGTTTTGAAAGCAGTAAACTTAGGAGGGGCGGGGATAAAAGGATTATCAAAATCAACAAAACTAGTACGAACAACAAATTATTGGATTAGTCATTTCCTTAAATTTTAAAATAGAGCAGTATTCATTTTTATGCAGTAATATTTTCTGATATTATTTAGAAATAGACGAAATTCAACTCAACAGTTAATTAATAGTTTTATTTGTTTAAAAAATTCCTTTTAAGCCACATATTTTTGCTATACATATAAAGGCATCCACACCAAAATACCAATCTCCCAGTAAACGTTAAAAGGCAGACATTCGCATTTTACAATAAGATGCGATAAATTATCATTTGTGTTTTGTTACTCTTATTTCTGTTTCAAGTAATCAAAGAAGATGAAATATCTAATCGAAGGGACATTTAAAAAAGCTTTATCTTATGTCTCTTAAATTTTATTTTGTTGCAGAAACAATAGAACTTTAAAATTCAGAAGTTTGTGATGAATATATCGAATATTGCTAAGACGATATAGTCTGCCGATGTTAAGTATATAATTACAACAAGCTACCTATTAATTACTTGAATGCTATTCTGTCCTATATATATATCTTGTAAAAATATCTCAATTTTATTAAAGAAAATGTAATTGGCTAAAAATAAAGAAACATATTTAAAATCAAAGATTAGGCGAATTTCGCATGTGTTTTATATAAAACAATTTCTATATTGTTCTTTGCTTAATGTTTTTATCTCCTTTTCTGAATTATGGCTATATATATATATATATATATATATGTAATAATATTTTAAAATCTAATCGAAATTTTAATTTTCCTAATATTTATCTTAATTTGATTTATATTAACTTCATGCTAAAAGGATCACTTATTTCCTGCTCAAATTCCTACTTTTTATTTAATAAATGCTATATGCGCTCTATAAAAATGGTTACTTCTGCATTTTCTCACACTCCGACTGATGGGATAAAAATCTTTAATGCTTAGCACATTCTCTTCTAAATCGACACGTGTCAAAGAAATCCCTGTCAAAATCTCATTGTAAAACCAATGAACAGAAGAATGTTGATATCTTTCGCTTTTTTGCTCTTCTACTCTACTATATAGACGGACGTATTTCTTACCACTTGTACATAAATTTTGCTTACAGAGACGGAATAAATCAAAGTTAAAAATTCAAAAGTGTCTACTCTTCGGCCCTACAACTGATTATATATATATATATAAATGGAAATGTAAAAAAAAGGATAAAATTATGTTGTAACTAGAAATAGCAATTACTTGAAGCCTAATGTACAATCATTTTTAATAAAACAATAGAAATAAAAAATTCGGAAACTGCTTTACTGAAAAATTAATTAAAATGTATTATGTGCTTTTAAAAATCGGTGTACTTTTAAACCTGATGTATGAAATCGAAGCATATCTCTGACGTTTGTGCTGAAATGTAGATAAGATTCTTCCGACTCAACTCTACTCAAAGTCAGAAAAAAAGTCTTTGTGTAAACTTATTTAGCTATTGTTAATCAATGCCATACTCTATTTAGAATACCATTTGGTGACCTAATTGAAGCGGAATCGCATGTTAAATATGATTTCTTTTTTGAAAACGTTCTTGACATTAAAATTTTTCTTGTTACTTAACCCACATCTACCAATGAAGAGAAGCCTAACTATTTTGAGCTGTTATTGATAGAAAAATAGGACAAAGTATGGCAACTCACATGAACCAAGCAAATGAAATATTATGCCTTGAGATTGGAGATACATACTCGTAACAAGTGTTTTCATATAAAATATGAAAGGTGTCTAAAAATGTTTTGCTGTATGAACTCCATTGTTGGAACAATAGCATAATAACTAAGCAAACTGATTTCTACCTCGCATCAATCATTTCAAAACATATTGGTATAGTTGTTCATAAATAGTTTATGCGCAGAACATGATCGATGGTTTGACTCCTCACTTTAACAGAAGTTTATTTATTGACAGTCTCGGTCATGGTGTATGGAATCTATAATGGCCAAATTCGAAGTTCCTTCAAAGATGACTTATCAATATATACAAATCAATCGAAAGAATGTTTCATATGGAAAGAAGAAAACAACGTTATTTGTAAAATGTTAAAGAAGAAAATAACAAGAGTTTCCTTTGTATAGCAAGTCACTTCTGCAGACGAAACTACATGCCTGTCACCGTCCCTGAAAAATGTGTTGAGTTTAAAAATGATAAGTGTTCGACTCAGTTTGACATCTGCATGTTAATTTTATAGAAAGAGTGATTGCTTAGTGGAACTTTTTTTTTAATGACTTCTGTGATTTTAGAACTATGGGGCTTTTTGTACCTCTGACTGGTTAATGATTTGTTCATCAACTTGAATCGTCAATCAAAATATTTCATATCTATTCTACATAGGGACTTTCTTTATTGTCAACCTTAGACTATAAATGTCATTTTTTTTTGCTTTTATAAAAGATGCACTTTTTTACTAATAAAATCTGTTTAATCTAATACTAATGTCAGATAGATATATTGAATAATGTTACTAATGCATTATTTAACATATTTGTTTGGCAAGAATACAGATTTTTTAGTGGAAAATATATCTTTTATAATTTATTAATAATTAGTGGAAAACATACATTTCTATTTAAATTTCTTTTGATAAATAGCATTGTATTCAATTGAGAAAAATACTTATATGAAAGAATTTGATTTTGCTCACTTATTTCTTCCTTCTCATTTCTAAAAATTTAATTACTAAAGTTGCTTTATAAACTAAATTATATTCTTCAAATGAACATGAATTCAAATTATTATGTATAGCATTCTTTACAAACTGCCTTCTTATAGAATTAGTTTTAAGTTAGTATGATGTATTATGAATTGTTCTATTCCTTTCTTTGTTCTATATACAAAAAAAATATTCCTTTATATTTAGAGTTAATGAAGAAAATAACATCATTTTCAATCATGTCAAACATTGATTCCATGATTTGCAAATGGAAATTCCTGATTTGTATCAAGTTACAAACTGACATATGTTTGCAATTAATGATTCTTTAATTCCTATCCTTAACATTTCTGTACTAATATAGGCGAAATTTCAGAGCTTTAAATGCAATTTCTCTTTCAAAATATGGAAACTTTTTGATTGGAAAAGTCTTCTTGTCAAGATGACTGCCTACATACGAGACCATTTTTTGTTGTTGAAGAAAGCTATTTTTAAAACTTTGTTTGACATTTTCTAATTAAATAGCATTAAAAAATAATAAAAATCTAGAAGGTAAATTTCTGAAAATGTCCTACTTTTTAATTGACTAATTGGAATTAAATTTTAACAAAATTAAACCAAAACTGCTATTATTCTTCACAAAATTCTAAAGGGATAATCCTAATTTCTTTTACACACTGGTCGTAATCATAGTTATCTTCAAAATGAACTAAAATATAATTGATTAAAATGCAAATATACTATGAAAGTTTTTGTTACAATATAGACTCTATTCTAAATTTGCCAATTGTTTTCTAATATAAAAAGGTTATAAATAAGAAAGTGTTTTATGTATAGCAAAAATTTCAGTTCAGTTTATTAAAATTATTGTAGTAAACATTCCCTGAAAATTTCATTGTAAAATTTTAATTAATATTGGAGTTATTATGTTAACGGTTGATAATTTATTTAAAGAATAATTCTGAGAAAAACGCATTAAAGCTTGTATTTACTATAAAAAAATATTTCCTTCTTAGAAAAGAATCTAAAATTCTCCCCGCTTTTAAGTTAAGCAATTGAATGAGTGAGATGCCGAGTTCACTTCATTAAATATGCTTCTAAAGTAAGGGTATCCGTAACCTTTTTTTAAGATGGATTTATTAGCAACTGAATTTTTTTAAATTCTATATATGGCATTCTTATGAGAGTGAAAATGTGAAAATACACGTTGCAAATACAATCTTCATTTGATTGACTTTGATTTATCGTTTTATTCTTAACTAAACGTTTCTAGTGATCAAATAAATATCTTCACCAGAAACTTCAAATAAATATTTTGCGTAACTCGGTCATAATTGCTTTCTCAGTAAAATAGTTTTTTTTAATTTCAAATTTTGATAGGTTTATTTTACGCTATTTTAGAATCCTCATGATTTTAAGATTATTGTACTTTGAATTGCATTAATTTTTCTAAAAAAATTTCCTGATGTATTCATTTATATCAAAGGAAAGAGCAACAGTATTTAAAAATGAACGCAATTAAAAAACATTTTCATAATTTCTTAGTTCTGAAATTAAACCTTAACTGTAAGTGTAATAGAATAAATTTTTTAACGTGTATTATATTGAAATTAACTCAAAATAGGAAAATAGAAACCGAATCTTCTTATATTAATGACTAGCCGCCTTTGGCGACCAGCCGGTTCGCCAGTATTATCGCTGGCTACAATTTTCAATTAAATATTTTAAGTAACTGGTCTCTTAATAGATTCTCAAACAAAACAATTTTAATCTTCAAATTTTGATAGTCATACCAAACTTACACTGTTGTTTAGATCGTTTCGTTCAATTTACTCTATATATTTTGCTAATTTGTTGTCATTTCCGGTAAAACGTCAACTTTAATTTAAAGTGGAAATGATGAAATTGCAATTAATATAAAGATATTTTTTAATAAAACCAAGCGTTTTATTTTATTTATCATCTTTATTGCCATTTATTTATTACTATTATTATTGAATATGAGTATTGCAAACAGAATATCTCGGTATTTAAGTCTTATGTGAACTACAAAATATTTTTGATAATTTATGTAATATCTCAAAGAATAATTCAACAAAAATTTCTCAGATTTAGCATAAAATTCAGTTTTTAGTTTTGCTTTCAAAAGGATTGAAATAAAATGAATAATAATATTTTGCTCCAGCCTATAAATATATTTCACAAATTATGAAGTCTAAATTTAATGCAGTAAGGTATCATATTCTGAGAAATATTCTGGACACACCAGATTTTAAATAAATGAATGAATGTTTCTATTTTCCACGATCAACTAAGACTTATTTATGAAGTTTTGAATTTTAAAAATTTAGAAAAACTCAACATTTTCATAATCTTAGGCCAATTAATCTTGAGAAACCTGCGCGCTGATTGGCGTATTTTCTTTGAAACGATCGATAGAAAATCTAAAATTATCCTTTTTTTATTGAATAGTGATATTCAAATTTTCATAAATCAGACAGTGTAAGTGATTGATTTAGTTGATTGGAAATTAACTCTTTTTATTTAAAATATTAGGGTTTCAAGAACATTTTGTTATTCGTGATTTCCACAGCAGAAGCTTTATGTAAAATAAAATTTGTTATTTATTAGAGCATTTATTGAATTAAGTTACATAAAATATAATCATTTTCTATTTAAACCCTTTTAGTATATCTGTTGTGTTCGTGCGTCAACAAAAATAGAATGCAGACAAACTTATTATGAAACTAAATATTATTACATTGTAGATAATATTATCAAATTTACATCAACTTATTTTCATTCAAAATTCTAGCATCGTTTTTAAACAACAAATTAAAAGTTCCAAAAATATCACTGTTGCCAATCTGAATTTCACAACTATTTACAAAATAAAATTTATAATTCTTAAAATAATCTTTTGCTACTTTTAAATAAAATATTTACAATTTATGTCGCAATAGATCTGTGTCTTACTAAAGGTTTACAAATTAGCTGTGTGGCCATGATTTGAATGGATATCCTGTTCATATTAAACAAAACTTGCCTTAAAATAAAACTTATTTATTGGATTATAATATAGAGAGTGTAAAAGATCATAAAATAATTTTTCTTGAATTTATTTTTTAGAAAAAATATTTCATATTTGTTTCATTTCCTACAGACACGTGACGAAAATTATATTTTTGCAAATTTTATTTCCAAAAAGATTTAATTTATTTTTAATTGGTGCTTTAATCAATGTGATGGCAACACTTTGAAAAATGCTATTTTTTCCCAGGAATGCGAAACGTTTATTTTTATTTTGTATGAAAGAAATTGTTGAAAAATAGAGTTAAAATATTTATTTAAAAATTCATTAAAAACAGAAATTTAATTTTAAGATTAAAACATTGGTAGCATTTAAAAGATAAATTTTTGATCTTTAACTTGATGTAAAAATCTTTTTTGTGCGGTAATATTTTCGGAAGTTATAGCAGAAACACGCCAACATTTCGCTTAATTTTTAAATAAATAAAATTCTAGTTAAAAATTCGAAAAAATAACCCCCAGGTGCATATTCCCGGCCTCCAAGGTATACACGTGCCAAATTTGGTAGCTGTACGTTGAATGGTCTGGCCTGTAGAGCGCCAACACACACACACATTGAGCTTTATTATAAGTATAGATTAACAATGGAAAGGATCCAAACTGAAATATTGGAAGCAACAACAAAAACGAACTCAGAATTACAGGCCAGTTATTATAAATACAACAGATATAAATCCTGCACTGCAGATACTTCAATAAGAAATATATTTTTTAATAAAAAAATGCTTACATGCTTTTAACAAAAAAGGCTTTATGCTTTAAGTAATTATTATACGACAAAAAATTGTTAACAATGAAAAATAATTTGAATTTCTGGATGATGCAAAACACATTATGTTGTAATATTTTCGAACGATATATGGTGAAGAAAAAAATCAAAATATCGCTTAGTTTATAAATGCATTTCAAATTAAAGTTTCGAAAATCTTGACGAGGTGCATATTTTTATCTTTTAAAATATATATGTGCCAAATTCAGCAATCCTATTTTAGTTCTGTTTGGCCTATGGTGCATCGACACTTACACAGACATACATTCCTCTTTATTATTAATAAAGATAGAAATATAAAATGACCTTTTAAAGTATATGCTTAAATCAATGCGTCAAAATTGTAGTGGGTAATTCCGTAATCTTAAAAATTTATTTTGTTGAAGATAGCCTGTCTGGCCATTAACTACAAATCTTAATACTTCTGGCTTAGCTTTACGGATAAGGGCGATATTATATAGAAATTGCTTAGGTATATTTAAAGTTACAATGAGTTAAAAAAATCATAGAAAATTTTTAGACAAAATGCAATTGAACGATTGCAACAAATTTACTTGCGAATTTGCTTACAATTTCTCAATAAATCTAGCGAATACTTTGTATTTTTATGATACGAAAACAACTTAACCGTTTCTCCAAAACTTCCATAAAATTTTCACCTGACTACCTGACCCTAACAATAGAAGATTAAAAGATATCACACTCGAAACACTCTTCTTTATTTCTCTTTTTTTTAATTATTTACTCAATTCCTTGAAAGGTTAGAATGTTTTATTGTAAAACTGTATATCACTAACAGAAAAATGGCGATTTTGCACTCAACTTTCATCATAAATCTGCTATAAAAGCTCACATATTCGCCACTTTTCCATAGTCTGGGCGAACATTTTTCTGTTCTGTAAGTTAATAAATCTACCCTAGATCATAAACTTGGTCCGTTCTTTTATAGCCAAGCGGTCTTATTAACAGCATTTCCCCGGAAAAGAGTAATTATTCATCTCTCCGCTAGGTGGTGCCAGTAATCGTCTGAATAATACATAAGATTCATATCTTTTAGGAAGAGATATCTCCTTCAGGATATATCTAGCCCATCGTAAATTTATTTACGATTGGCGGCAGACGACATGGAGAACGCAAGCCTTGAATTTTTTTTTCAAGGATTGTGGAATTTCTCGCTGAAAGTAAGAGTTGTCGCTGCAAGCACTGCTGATTTCATACGAGCTATGCCGCAATTTTCAATTGTATATCATTGAAATGTTTGCAAAAGAGTAACCGGTTTTGTTTTTGATATTTTTCAATATTTTACTGGGGAACTCATAGCCATCTTTTTCTGTGTTTCCTCGTGTTTTTAAAAGACAATGGGCCGGTAAATAGTACTTCCGCTCGATCATAAAAAAAATTCAAATTCGATTCCTATATGTCGATTGCCGATTCCAGTGCAAGAGACAATAGTTTCAATTGAAAAACAGGAGCATCATGGACTCTTTGAAAACAATGGCGTATTTCTGCAAGAAAATATGGGGACAGGGAGAAAATGCTTATCTGTGTTAGGGGGAAATTTTTCGTTTTATAGCAATTTAGAAATCCTGATACTGTTATCGTCAGCAGTTAATAAGAATCGTGACTAGGTTTTTCAAAACATTTACGAGGGTGAAATTTTATTAGAACACCAATAAATATCATACATGATTCGATTTAATAAGGTAGACTTTTTTTTCAGTGCAAAATATCTCCTTCATTTATACTTTTCGAAGTGAACTGCAATAAAAAAAGTTTTTTTAAATATCTAATGACAAAATTTAACAGAAAAAGGTTAATGGGTTCGAAAGTTAAAAAAGGCGATTTTTTAATAACATAATATAGTTTCTACATCTTTGTTTTAAAATATCGCATCAATCAATGCTGTTTTATTAATATTTGTTTTTGGCATCCATTACATCTTTATAACATTTTCCCATGATAATTCAATGCAGTTATATGGTAAATTAAGTTTATTAAAAGTCGCTTGAATGCTTATTCTCTATAGTTGTTTTACAGATAATATAAAATATTATACTAACTTTAATGTTAAGCAGAATCTCCGTAATTTGTATGTCATTGTGAAAGTTATCATTGAAATTATAGGATCACCTCAAAATAATGAATCATTGATTAAATAAAGACAATATTAAATATTTTCCCCAATTGGCATTTAATAACAATATATTTATAATTCACCATTCATTCGTTACATAATATTATTTCGTATTGTTTTTCCAAATTTATGAAATGTAATTGAATTTAATGCAATGAATTTGAAAATCAATGAAGTTATTGTTTTTTGAACAGGAGAAAGTAAAAACAGTCTGTTTAAAAACTTTCAAACTATAATTAATAAAACCGTTTCAGTTTATTTAAGTCAACGTTTAATTTTTGTATTTTTAATCTTTAAAATTCATTTTAACACTTATACATCTTCATTCCAAGATTCTAAAATATTCTACTCTTAAAACATGCATATTTATTAAATGTTAATAAATGAATTGCTGAAATCCTAAAGTAATTCAAGAATTTTTAAAATTGCCATAATTTTATGTCGATGGTTTGAACAGCAATCAATTTCTCAGGAAAAAAAGGTTTTTATTATATTACTTAAATTTCTATGAAAAATAAACATTTTAAAAATTGTTTAAAAGAGATATTTGTAAAGAAGAAATGTTAAATCTTTGAAATAGTTACCTATATTTTAATGTTTGCGAATGACTTTCTAATTCTGTTTTTCTCTGTGAAGACGACTACGTTAAAAAGTTGATTTTTGGCAAAATTTCCCAATATTTTTTTTTCTAAAATTTAATAAATTTCCTTTATAAAGCAAATATCTGCTTTCGTTTGGGCAGCAATAACCTGGTGGTCTCGTCTTCGAAACCGGAGGGTTTTCATGTTCGAGATCCGATTCCACCGAAGAACCGTCTTGTAATCGGAACTGGTGCACGTTATATCCGTCAAGACCAAATGTCCTCCACTGGTGTGGTGTAGAATTTTGGGGAAGGGGTGCCAGACCTGGTGTAGTCCTCATCATCTGACCCTAGTTCAAAATTATCAGGTCCGCCCCAAAATAGACCTAATGTTGCTTTAAAAGTGGATGTTAATATAACTAAACTTGCATTCATTTTTTGGGATGTTACATTGATTTTTATGTTTCCATGATTTAAGTGTTTATGCTATTTTTTCCATTTTATTTTCTATTCCATCGTTAAATGCTAACAAATTCAAAATTCGAATTTAGGTAAATCTTTGTATAAAAAAACTTTACAAATTAAAATATAATACATACTCGATGCTTCAGTGTGGTATGGTTGTTGTTGAATTTTTTCTAAATTGTGGTATAGTTGTTCTGATTTTTTTTCTTTTGTCTATGAATGAAATAATAAGTAATTTGTTTATTTAAATATTTTAATTCATAGTAATGTGAGAATTTTGTTTACCGAATGCACCCTAGTATTTAAAGATTGAATAAAAAGGGAACCTATTCCTTATCCCATATACTAAGTAATTTCTTAAATTATCTACTTAATTTTGAAAAAAATAAAGATTTAATAAAATTCTAGTTTGTAAGATTTATCCATTTTACCTTTCTTTATTCAAAATGAACAATACAAAAAAACCCACCCTCTTCTAGGTTTGAAAATCCTTTTAGGCTTTTAACTGGTATATTTCTATTTCATACATGGTTTTTCAATCTATTTTACTCAAAAATTCAAAAACATACGTATTTTATAGCATTTTTGCAAACAATTGAATTTGAACGTATTCACTTACCATAATACTCAAAAAATGTATGTAGCTCTAGCTTTTGAGGATATTATTATTCTTTTGTAAATTATCAGCCTTTTTCTTACATTTTGATAAATATATTCAAAAACATTGAAAATAAAACATTGTAGAAAATGAACAATATCCATCTTTATTTTCCTTTGAAAACATTTCCGATAGAAATATCTATTGAAAACACGATTGGAAGTTGCTTAGTCCTACTTTGATTTATGATCAAGAAATGTTATATCTTTTATAACACAGAGGTCCCAAAATTTGGAAAAATATTTGAATTGCTATGGTGATTAGGAAAAAGGAAATTCTTTGGTCAATCCCACCCCCACCCCACCCCAAAAAATGTGAAGATGAAGAAGAATATTGCCATTTTTATAATAACTGCAGCACTAAATCTGCTTTGAAGGCAAGAAGTTAGATAAATCATCATTTTTACAGGGGATTTGTCTAATTCGAATTTTTTAACTTGAAATCATCATTCATACAAATATTTCTCATGCCCGTTGAATTTTCTATTGACATATAATTTTATAATATCGTCTGAAATTCGAATTTATTTTGATTTGTGCAAAATTAAAGAGAGAAATGGTAAATTGTTATATTTTCTTTGCTGTTTTAAATCCGTCCATTCTTTGTGCTGTTGGTGATTTTGAATACATAGCTTTTTAAGGTTCTTAATTCATTCTATAATTTAATTATTCTTCAAATTATCCGATCAAAAAAGCAATAAAAAGTTCTTATCTTTTGAAATTTAAAAAAAAATGTTATAAAGGAAGTAATAAAATTATCTTAAAATTGTTCAAAAGCAAAACAATAAATACTACTTTTTTTTGTTAAAATTTCATATTATCAATTTGTCTATTGTGTATTATTTAGAACTCTTAAATGTAACAGTGTTTTACGAAATGTTTTTCTTAATGGACCACGTACCTCCTAACGCCTGCCCTGCGTACTACTGTTAAAAAAAAGCTTGTTACGAATGTTCGAAATCTCCCTTGACTTGAATATAAATGGTCAACAATCATCAAAGGATCTCTCAACGGAAAAATTAAACACTTAATATTTGAAGCTCGTAGCTCCATCATGGTGTTACAAATTATTAAGCGTTCAGCACTGGAAGATGACGATAGCATCTTAAAGCGCCAATTTTATAGAAAAAAAGAAAATACTTTATAGAGATATATATATACTTTATAGAGGGAATTACAGAGAAAGAAAAGCATGGATCATACATAAAACTGCACTGTCTTCAATGCTATATGCCTGCATGTCAGTCCTCAATCAGCCGTAAGGGCAGGAACTGACTAAAGTGTTAGATAATTTTGAAAAAAAATCACTATAACTACAGAATAAAATTTTTCACATTTACATGCTTACTACAACTACAATGGAAAATTAGAAGAAAGTTGTATTCTTTTGAAAAGTATTAAATCTAATAGTTGCAATCAGGATTGTACAGTTCTTAAATTATTAAATTATTTATGTACAGAAATATGTATGCATTTTTAATTTTATCCTTTAATTGTCTTTTACTTAAGATGTACATTGTTTTTTAGTTCACTTATATGAAAATTATTTTCTAAACTATAACTTTCATTATATATTTTGAGCTCTAGGTGAACTTTGCAGTGGTCTATATATAAAATTACATTTTTGATATCTAATAAAGTTGATAGATAGCTGTTTGAAATCTTGTCTTTCGTTTTTATGGATTTATGTACAATTTTTTTTGGGGGGGGGGGAGAAAAATAAAATTTTAAGTGCACAGGACTGCATTCACTTTTAAAAATAAATATTAAAATGCGATGTTGTGTATTTTATTATTCTAAATTTCATCAAAAAAATTTTAATTGTGTAATTTTTTTACAAGCTTCTTTGATTACACAATATTTCTTTCCCTTCCAGCTTGTTATTCCCACAGCGACGCACAGGATTGTATGAGTAAGAATGGGACCTATTACAACAGAACCTGCTTTGATGCTAATTATACTTTGGCTCATAATCTCAGCTTCCTCATTAAAAACATGACCAAAAAACCACCTGCCGATGAATACTTTGTGTAAGTACATAGATTTTATATTTTAATAAAACGCGCATGCAGAACTTGGTTAACATATTTAGCAATGGTAGGACATTTATATGAATAATCTTCCTTTCTTTAATCTTATTGTACTTGCAATCTGTACTTATGATAAAAAGTATCAAGAGGTTAAGATATTTAAAAGTGACGGATAACTAAAGGAGATAGGTGATGAAGACAAATTCAAAATATTTTTTAGATGAATACAGCTCAAATGAGCAATACAGAGTTGTTTAAAGAGGTGTAGATTTATAATATTTATTTCTTAGGAATTTAATGTTTAAGCAGAGATTCATTCAAATCATCACTAAATAGAGAAAAGTCCAAAAGTTTTATTTTCTACAATAAACATGAATTCCGTTTACCGTGAAACAAACATTGAATTGGAAACTCATTTCTTGCTACACCTGAAGTAATTATTCCTTGGTTATTGAACTCATTTCTGTAACAATTCGCTCTTGCAGTTTCTGAAGAATTACAGATATAGATTTTATGTGCATGCCATATCCTTTATGAAATAAAGATGTTTGAAGATGTTCTATGGCATGTTCAAAAATAGTGCGGATAAACGTCTAACATTTTCATCTGACGATTAGTGCCATTCTTTTTGCTTATGCAGCCATGTTCTACGAATTTCTTGTACCAAATTTAAATCTGCTTATGAAATGGTGGTCTTTTATTGAACCTGTAAAGAAATTCACGCTGCAGTGTAAAAGTGATTTTTTTTTCATATCCCAATATACATAATGACTGTTCCAGAGATCTTCTAATTTTCTCATAAACAAACAAAAAAGCGCAGCTTCTATCGGTATTCGAATATTAAAAAAGAATCCTCTATCCAATGATATATGTGTTTTCATTAGAAATTATTTTATCCATCTTGTAAAATCATCCTGCATTAATTAGTGCCTAAACAAGCAATTAACTATTTATTTCTTAATAGTGCGTAACATTTTCGGTGTTAATCCGTACCTCTAGTAACATTGGAGTTATTGATATTCCTTTGCTTAATTCTTCAAGAAAAGCATCTTGCATCGACAAAATTTTCATAAGCTGGATTATTTTAAACAGTGCAAGTGATTGATTTGTTATTAGCTGCAAAAATGGATCACCATTGAGAAACTTGCTTAGATTAAAAAAATGCTCATACTTAAATTCATTCATTTACAAGAACTAAAGGGAATGCTTTCCGTAAAACTGAAATATATTCATTTCATATTCAAATTTAATATTCTGCTAAAGTACTAAATAAAAGTAGTTATTGTTCAAATTTTTTCAACTTTTGTAAATTTGATCTTTTTTTCCAACCAAGTGAAACCATAATTTGGCATAAAACAACGATTATAGTTACAAAATCGCATACTAATTGTCATATATTGCAGTCACTTCTTTTTTGAGTATTCTATTTACATACTAATGAAAGTACAAATCAATATCTAAGCAACCACTTGCTGGATTTGGTTCCAAATTCGACATGTAATCTAATAACTTTAGATGCAAAATATGTTAAATCTCTGTATCTTTTTTGTAGTTAATTTGTAACAAACTTCCCTAAACATAAACTTCCCATGGATTTCGTTTAAAATTTGGAAGAATTCTACAAATATGACGTAAAGACCGCATATGGAATTTCATCTGTATAATTCAGAGCATAGTTTATTTTTTTTAACAAAAAGACAGACATAATTCCGAAAAAAAAAAATATTTTTCTGACTCGGGAAAATCTCAAATTTGAAGATTCATCAAAATCTAGAGTCCGAATTTTTTTTACCATCTCTTTGACAACGAGAAATTAATAAATTAGCTCAGTCAATATTTGTAATAAACTTTGTTTATTTTTAACATAAATTTAATTGCAGAAATCCGACTTTTTTTTCAGGCATTATGTTCTGGGTGAATCCTCCGGTATCGAAGAAACTGGCGGGATCCGTTGGTCTCTGGCTGCATGCTTAGTCTTAGCCTGGGCCATAGTGTTTCTATGCCTTAGCAAAGGAGTCCAGTCTTCAGGAAAGGTAGGTCATCAATTCCTGCTTTTCAGATTAGAAATTTCCGTTTTTAGTGAAATTTTTTTTTTTTTTTTTGATGTTCTTCCTCTATTTGAATACATATTTTATACAAGTCTTCTTGAACCTTTTAAAATCACTTCGTACTATAATTTTAAAAAATATTTTACAGTCTCAGGTGTCAGAGAATAAAAAACTGTGCCATCTTTTATGTATAGTAATAAAAAAATGTATAAATTTCAATCATTGAATAAAGTTAGAGAAATTTTGTTAAATATATTATTGTTACAGTTTTAAAAATTGTTTTGTATGAAAGTTCAGATCAAGATATTATTAAAATTCTTCTAACAAAAAACATTTTTAAAAACACACTTCGATTAAGGCATTAAAAAGTTTTTTCTTTATTTTAATTAGTTTCTTCTTAAAAAGATTTTAATTTCTAATATTTTTAAAAAATATATAATATGATTTTAATTTACAAAAATTCTTAAATCTTGAAAATCTATTTTTTCCCAGATTAATTTATATATGGCTAAAGTGGAAAAAAAATGGTTATGAGTTAATCTATTTATTTAATTAAGATCTGAAACCATTAAAATAAGATAGTAATATATAAAATTCTTTGAGTACAAATAATTTCATTACTTTTGCAAACCAGTGAGTAAATAGAAAATTGATTATAAAATTTCATTACGAACACGAAATAAATAGAAGTAAATAAAAATATTTAAAAATGAATGTGTCAATTCAGGTCATAGTATTAAATAATTTTGTCAAAAACTGTTCGAAACCCATGGTCTAAATGTGATATATTGAAAATGAGATAAATATACACATAATTAATTCTTTTAATGAAATAATGCATTACAATTGAAAATCTTCAATTAATAATTGGTTGAATTAATAATTATTAAAATAATTACATTTATTGGTATTAAAATAATATTTTTGGAGACAATTAGCTTTTTGCGAATTACTTGAATTAAAACATTCAAAACCAATTCATTTTCATGGAAAATAAAGAGTATAATTTTTAATTTTAAGTAAAATTATCAAATCTTAACTATTATTTTGATGAATAATTATGATTGCAATATTCATGAATATATTTTTCTATTGAAATATCCGAATATATAAATTTTAGCATTAAATAAATAACATGACAAAAGTTTTCACTTTTATATGAATGATTATTTTTGTTTTTTGTTTCTAAAGGAATAAGTTATTTTTAAGTCAAATTATCCTAAAAAAACTGTCCCTCTTAAATTCTTGCAAAATAAATGATGCAATCACTGCATATAATTGCTTTATCTGTATCGCAAAAGTATGTGCTGCCATCTTCCGTGAAAAGAATGCTTTATTTCCATTCGGGAACTTATTTCCATTTATATTGCCTTGAACTGAAATTGCTGCAGTGCAGCGAGTATGTTTTTATTTACATAAATATGTGTCAGCATCTTATATTTCATATATAGTATTAAAAGGGAGACTTTGGATTTTTATCATTATATTTTTTTAAATTTAAGAAAAAATCTCAATTCATAATTTTTTGTATTGTATTGTATATTCTGGATTCTAAACAATGTCTTATAAAGAATTTCACCAATCACTAAATCAAAAATGCAAATCACAAACTTCTATTTTTTTTAAAAAAATTGTTAAAAATGGATAATAGTTAAAAAAAACCTAAACTTTTAACCTTCTTTAAAAACAATTGTTTAATTATGTCCTTTTAATTACTACAATAGTCAGAATTAGGCAAATTACGCATACTACTTACTTTATCTAACACATCTTTCCCAACAAATTAGCTTAGCGAAAGTATATTTTACCATGTGTGCAATATGTTAGTGAATATACTCCCGCATAGTTTTGGCCATGATGGCCTAGTAGTAAGGTTTCAGATCCTGGACCGAAGGGTTCCATGTTCAGAACCACATTCTACAGAAGAAATGCCGTCTAAGCAGATTTGCTATACATTAATCCTTTATAGTTCTTTTGTATAAATACTTATCAACTGTAAAAGATTTTTTATGGAAGTTCAAAAAATTTTTTAAAATGATAAATAATTTAAATAGATCCTTAACATTGATCGATTTACCATATAGATCAGAAATACATTGTCTATAAATATAATTTAAATTCAAAAGTGATAAATGTGCTTACCACTGACCGTTCACGGTTTAAGGGTTTTCGTAACGACATTAAGTTCCAGCGTTTGTCATTAAATTTTAACTCTCGGATAAGTTTACAGAAATGAAACACACTGTGCGGTGTTCCTTATGTCTAAGATATTCTTATATTTAATTATAACTATTTTTTATTGAATTTAATTAAAATTCAATATTTATTATTAAAAATTAACAAACGGTTGGTAAAATTGGAGTTTCTTAAAATTTGGAATCTTCCTCTTAATGATTTTATGCATATTTTGACTGTGTATATTTTTTATGTGCCATATATTTTTGATGTGTTGATTGTTTGAATATTGTAGATTGACATTTCTATTTATTCCCTACCGCAAATCGTGGTTAAGATGTTATTGATAAAATTGCGTTGGACTGCAACAATTTTATTTTTATACAATGTAGCCATTCGCCTAACCGTCCTATCAAATGCAAAATAAACTTCAAACTTTAATGTAAAACATTACTGAATTTGAATTCTAAACAACTGCATGATTTCTAATTAAAAAATGAATAAAATGGCTTTAAATTACCTAAAATTAAATGGTTAGTATATTCAATAAACAGTTTCAAAACATTTCGTGTTTAATAAACCCGAATAAAACAGCAAGATAAAAAAAATATTTTAAAATCTAATTTAACGGATTGTATATGATGAGCAAAACTGACAAAAAAATCATCAAAATCAATTGAGGCTGAGAGTTTCTTATATTTACCTATTTTTATAAACATGTATATTTTTTATATTTAAAAAATGCATATTTTTTTTATAAATTCAATGTCTAAACTTTTCTATTTTGTTTATTCCCCTAAGAATACATCCCACATGTTGAAAATCATTGATGCAAATCATTCAGTATTACAATCAATCATTCAGAATTAACTGATACTTTGTATATTTCTTATTTTTTTGCGTAGGTTGTATACTTCACTGCATTATTCCCGTATGTGGTGCTGGTGATCCTATTTTTCAGAGGTGTGACGTTGCCCGGTGCCAAAAATGGAATCCTTTTTTATGTCACACCAGACTGGAGCCGATTGGCAACTGCCCAAGTAAGCTGCTCTGATTTATGTATCCTCCATTTCATTTGTTTTGGATATTCGAAATCAAAACAAAGAAAAAAAAAGTGGAATGGTTGGACTCTCATAACAGACGTGCAAGTTCACTCACCCTTGTAGGTCAGAAATACGAAGCTGGGGTATTAAGTAGTCCCTGTAGAGTCAATGTCCTTTGGAATGTTTCTATTAAAAATAAATGGTCTTTGTTATGTGAAATGGCATATTAAAAAAGAGATTTCATGAAACCAAACCTATATAACTTAAATATATCTATAATCCCACAACTAATGATATAAGAAATTCTACTGTTAGCAAAAATATACACAAAAAAATTTTCAACTTATTGCTTCATATTTTATGACCTATGGCGGATATTCAACTAGGCAGACTAGATACTTGCCAAGGACCACTAAACTAAGCCATGTCAGTTAAAAAGTTATATTATGAGTGCGTTACCAAATAAATTAATTTGTAAAATATACAGATTTTATGAATTACGATTTATCTGAATAATATGAATATTTATTTAAGGAAAATTAATTAGCTTTTCATTTCATTTGGTTCGTTTCGTTATTAAGCAACAAGAACCTGCTTAAATAATATCTAATACAAACGTGTATACCATTCAATCACAGGTCATGACAGTAAAAGAAAAATACTATACTCATTCTCACAATATCGTTAGAAGAAAAAATGGATTTAAAATAAATTATTTACTTACTTAGTTAAAAATTTGCCGAAATGTGAAAATAAATTAGTTAATGCAGCAAAAGAGGGAAATAAATGTCTTTAACCAATTCTGTTTGTGACACATTATATGACAGACATATTTTCTATGACAAAAGTTCCTTTATGACAGATAGGTAGCAGTAAAAATAATCATCTGATCATTGTTGAATAACAATATTATTTAATAAAAGTAAGTTAAGAATATATCAAATCAGAACTCGTGTCACAATGATCACAATTTTGTTATTTCGTTCCAGAAAGTTGATGGAATAACAGAACACACAACTCATATTATTTATTTATTAGTTTTATGCAGTACTGGAGTATTTTGTAATATATTATAAATACTTATAATGTTCGCGCCTGACACATACCAATAAATTTTAAGTGTAATGAAATTAAAATAATAAAATGATTTTTTAAGCTTTATTTATTGGTTCGCCAAGGCATAGTTTACACCGAAGCTTGAAGGTATTGATTCGGATGGAGGAGAATTGGATTACAAAAGAAATATTTTAAAAATAAAAACGAATTGTTGGATTAGAAAATCACATAAAATATAAAAAAACACCAAAAATATAATTTCTGAATAAACATAAAAGGAAAAGAAAGTGTCGAAAGATAAATTACTTATTATTACATCAATGCAAAATTAAAATTCAAAATTCAAATATTAATCATAAAATTTACATCATGTGTGAATAATTTTAAGAGTAATTGTTTTTATTTTAAAATCTTTAAAAAATCAAGGGTGGATATTCTGTTTTTTTTTTCAAGTGTATTGAAAATTCCACAAACCAATGTAGATATCAAACAATAAAAATGCAATAACAATGGAGTATTTTTGATTATATGATAAAATATAAATATTATTGAGATCAAAACATTTTTTTCAAGTACGCAAGTAAATATCTTTACCCGTAAAAGCTAAAATTAAATTTTTGGAAATGAATTTGACACAACCATTAAACCATTACAGCTTGTTTGTGTGTGTGTGTGTGTTTTCCATATACAGTGCCAAAAGTCTTAATGCAATTATAAAATCACATTACGTTGTCTAATTTCTTCTTGCATCAGCACTATTATCAATTAGCTCTTGATTTTTGATTTAAAGAGAAATCCTATTTAAAATGCCTTTTTTTGGTAATTTGAGTAAGATATTAGTTATTTTTAGCAAATTAAAAAATAATAATAATTCATTACACGATATAAAAATAGTAATAAGCGAGCAACAAAATTATCTATGTTAGAATTCGATTGTTATATATCAGATTTGTAATTTATCCAGGAATGTTTTAAACAGTTAAAATTTTGCACATTTGTTATTGTTTGATTAGAGTATTTAGGTTTAAAAAAATCACTTTATTGCGCAAAGAAAACATCATGAATGTTATCAAATGATATCAATATGATATGATATCCAATGTTATCAATATGATTGAAAACACTTATGTTGATTAATTACATTTGCTCTCAAATTTTTGTATGTATTATGTGGTCAACTTATATTGTCATTTATACCATTCATAATACCATTTATGGAAAATGTTTTCAGATGTTACATAAGAGTTTTGGACGTTTTGCTGTGTGTGTGTTTTACTGATGACATTTTGCTATAGCAGCGACCAAATAACAGATATAAAAATATACAACAATATGCACAATAGATGTAACCTTGGTAGGGAAGGGAATTTCTTTTTAGAAATTCTGTCAAAAAAATTTCAGCTGAATTGTTCAATTTTCGTTTCATACTTAATACATTTTATGCTATTCATTTCAGATATATTCATCATTACATTGAAAACATTGTTTACTAAATAAACAAAATCTGCTCTGTATTTTATTCGAATGGTTGTAGACAAAAATATAGTGGGGAAAATTGGTATTTTGATGATTAATTCTGCCAAATTCGTATAATATAAAGGCCGCTTATTATATCAGTTTATATCTTTCCTTTTTTCCTTATATGTTGAAAACATGTGTTAAGCTAAAAATAAAGTAATATGGAAAATGGAATTTACGGAAACCATCAAATCATTGACTTAAAACGAAAATTCCTTAAACCAATTTCTATATGTATTTACCAATACATGAGTATGCAAATTGTAAAATATAGATTTTTGCAACATACAGTTTATGTAGAAAAATTATTTTTCTAAAAGAAAAAAAAACTTTTACACGTATGCATGCAATTTAGCGAATTGTGATATTTCTTACAGAATGTAGCAGTTACTTTAATTGTTTTTATTTCAAGGTATGGGGAGACGCTGCCGTCCAGATTTTCTTCGCACTGAGTCCAGCCTGGGGTGGTCTCATTACTCTATCCTCTTACAACAAATTCCATAACAACTGCTACAAGTAATCTTTTTTAGATAATACAAAATTAATCCTTCAGAAATACACTCTGTTTTACAGTTGTACGTCAGTTTAATTTTATTTTATTATCATTTTCAGATACATTTGTTAAATTAATTATATTTCATATCTTTAATATGCATTAGTAATCAGAACATTATAATAGCATGTATTTAAATATAAAAAAAATGCTATGCTATGTTAATATCTAATATTTAGGTACATGTGTCTAATAATTGGTAATAAGAATTCTAATAATTGATAATAAGAATTCTAATAATAGGTAATAAGATTGAAAACTGTACAAGATATATAAAATTTTTGTACAGATAAAAATTAAATGAATGTTGAATAACCAATATTTTTTCTGTAGATGCATATGTATTAATTTTTTAAGGATTCCTGGATTTCAAAATCGTTTTACTTTAAATAGATTGCTTTTACCAATCTCTAAAGTTTTATTACTAATCAGAGCTCAACCACATATTTTCAGTATACTAATTTAAAGATATTAAAGACATAATTATTATTTTGCATCCACCATTTTAAGATTTTGAAACAAAACAAAAAATCAAAGAACAGCATCGAATTTTTTTTAAAATTTAAAATATTTATGATTATTATAAAATGATTTATAAAAAAAATTTTGCAAGGGAAGAAAGTTAAGTAGAAAATTATTTTATAAAGGAAGATCTACAACCTTGTTTTGTTTGAACCTTGATTGTTTTTGAATAATATGCATCAGTACTGTCATTGTTAAGTGTTAAGTAAATATTTTTATTGATATAAATAAGTAGATAATTTTCTTATTTTCTGAAACGGATTTACTGCTCTTTAAAAAAAAAGACATAATTAAAGATATCGATTTTAAACTTCATTTTTAATTAAAAGAATTGAAATTATTTTCTAAACACTCGTCCAAAATAAAAAGTTTTATTCTACTGATTTTAAAATAATTTCTCTGTTATATTTCAGAGATTCTCTGATCGTCTCCATCAGTAATGTCCTGACAAGTATCTTCGCCGGTTTCGTCATCTTCTCCGTCATTGGCTACCTGGCTCATGAGCTCAATGTCGAAGTGGGCAAGGTCGTTGATGAAGGGGCCGGTCTTGCATTCATTGTATATCCTGAGGTGGTGGCACGGCTACCCGTGGCACCTCTCTGGGCTTTCCTCTTTTTCTTCATGCTGCTCACCCTTGGTCTGGACAGCCAAGTATGTCTTACAAAGAGTACTATTTTCTTTCAAATTTCGATGGTCCATAATAAAGGATTGTAAACAAAGGATTTATTATCACGTTACATACAAATATAGTATAATCGCTAACGTCAAGATGAGTGCGATCTCCTATTTGAAGAATATTTCATCAGCGACGAAAGATAAGCTTTACTGTAATCTGAAATTCCTCATTAGTCTAAAAGTTCTTTGAGTTTATTAAGTAAAGAATATGTGGCGAGAATGTCTAAACATTCACCTTTCAATGTCACAATTCTGGCATCTCTTATTCGACCAGTTCGTTACTTGGGATTCCAGCATCCTTCACTTCATTTGGACTATTTGATCAGGTTTTTTTTAGTAAGATCTTCTTTTGGGACAGATGATCTTATGATCTAGAATCACTTCATTCAAAAGTTTTAAAACCGAGTGATTTTAATCTTTTCCATGAAGTGAAGAACTTGTTAGGAAAGCAAAGATTTTAAATGAATGAGGAACTTCGAAAGTATGTTAAGACCCATCTCACATCATGGGGGAGGGGGGATTCTTCGAAGAGGGGATGGGAACCTGATCCATGGATATGTAACCATGTTTGTACATAGCCTCTGAAAATAGATTTCTTTTGTTCTCTATTCTTTTCTTTTTTTTAATAGCTCATTCACTGAACCTTGAAAAAAAAACGGATATCGGTTATTAAAATTCTTCTATTATATAAAAGATAGCAATATGTTTGGATGTATTTGCAGTAAAAACTAATGAACAGAATGAAATCATATATAAAATGTAATGAAAACACAGAAAATGTATTTCATTAATGCTGGAGTGATAACATTCCACTTATAGAACTGAGAAGCACGCTATTAAAAATTCACAGAAATAATAATTTATTAATCAATGTTGGATCCTTTCTGGTCATTGTAAAAAAAAAATTTAATGCTCATATTTTATAATGAATTGAAAACCTCTGACATTTTTTTTGCTAAAATCATTTACCCATGTCTTCAACAGTCTGCATATGAAATTTGATTTCATTCCATTAGTTTTAATTGCAGATGCCACGAAACAGGAAGATAAATTTTTATGCCCAGTTTACATTAAATTCTAAAATATCAAATATTAACACTCGTTCTTTTTAAGTTTGATAACTCAATTTTTCATTGAAATCCTGATGAAAACTAATATACAACAATTAGTAAAATCCTGAAGTTCGAAATCAATGAAATTTTCTGAAGATGCTATAGAAAATTTCACTATTTAAAATTTGTTTTCGATATTTATGGTATTCTTCGGGTAATCATCACTCTTCGCTATTTTTGTTGAGGCACAGGCTGTATGTACTTGCTTTTTCACAATTAAAAACATTCATCAAAAGGAACTGAAATTTGCGAGACATTCTTGTCTAGAAAAATTTACTATTTTTTCATATAAGAAATTATGCTATTCTTTTAGATGAAGTAAGCATAGTTTTTAAACGCATAAAGAAATGTATACAAATAAATTAAAAGATTTTTAGTGCTTAAAATTGTGGTGTTTATTTGAGTGGCATTATGTGGTGTAAAATATATGTTTATTTGTAAAAAAACAAATAGCCAATTTAATAATTATATTATTTTCTAATTATAAACATTAAATCCATGTATCGAAATATTTTTTCCCCAAATAATGTGCACATTTAGTGGAAAAATGAGCTTCATTCTCTTACTTTATTAGGATTACCGAACTCTACGAGAAATAAATATTGTGAACTTTCAAAAAATTAAATCAGATTAATATTTTAAATATTTTTAATATAAGGGAGGCGACATCTTATTAGGTACAATATCAGATGTTGATCTTTTTTTTTTCTGACGGAGCGTTTAGTCAGAAATTGTGCCAGGCACCTTGAAATATTAATTTATATTTCTTTTTTGATGCATTATAGAATTTCATACAATTCAATATAATTTAGATATACATTTATCTAAAAATGGCTTAACATTTAAAAGTGAAAACCCCCAGGAATTTTATTTTAACTAAGGTCCGCTGCCAAATAAGATTTGGGTATACAAAGTTTCATTTCGTTACATATTTTTATTATGGATATAAAATTAAAGATGTCTGTAACAACTCAAGAAGAAAATAAAGTAATTTGAAATTCAAAGATATCAAACAATCTTTTGACTATTTCTCAATTATTATTTTCATTAAATGCGGATTGTAAATCATATTAAGATTTTTTTTTCATTTTAAAAATCGTCTTGTGATGCAAATATACCTTTGCCTTTGGACATTAGTAATTTTTATCAGATTATTTTACATCGTTAAAGCATAGCTTTCGTAAAAGCACTGTGGATACGTTACATTTTAAGCTAGAGTCCTTGTATTTTTTATTGCTACAATACTTCAAAATTAATCGAAGATATATTTTTTTTTCTTCATATGCCATTGATATTTGCATGATTGATATATCTGCTCAACAACTGTCGGAAAAGATTCGTGATAAAAATTATTGATAAATTTCTAAAGAATTTTGAATATTAATAGTCGATGATTTTATAATAAAGCTTTTGACATTTGAACTACCTTTAATATCATAAAAACTCTAAGATGCTTAGTAACATGTATTACAACATTCGCTTCTCATATGGCTGATAGAAACTTTCTACATGAATAATTATTAACTAAAGGAATAATTGCTTATAAGGATCATTTACAATTATCTTATATACTTATAATATATATGTCTTACATTCTATACTTATTTTTTAAAAATATTTATGAAATCTGTTTATTTGTATAGTTTGCACTTCTGGAGACAGTGACCACAGCTATCTTGGATCGTTTTCCTACGCTTCGTGAAAAGAAAACATGGGTAGTTTTCTTTCTAAGTCTGATGGGTTATTGTGGAGGGATTATATTTACAACAAACGTAAGTTGTGATATTTGACTTTCACTCTATTTTCATATAGAATTGAAACTGGAAATGCATTTAGTGAAATAAATTATGTTCTGAACTGTTCAATAAACCTTTCATATTAAAAAACTGAATATTAAATTTTAATCCGTTCTATATTTCATTTCTAATTTAATTCTAATATGTTGCATTCTAAATTTAATTTCAATATTCCCTATCCCAAATTTAGTTCCAATATATTTGATAAGCACTAAAATATGCCTGAGGATTTTTCTATTACTTAATCATACGCAAAAGATTACTTTAAAGGAGCTTTTATAACTCCTTTAAATTACATGATTAATAAAAATGAAAAATTACATGAATTGAAAAATCGATGACAATATGATTATTTACATAAAATTCTTCTTTCTTGAAATTATTTTCACGTCGTTCTCATTAATGAAAAACTTTATATGCTTTTAAATCTGAGAAACATAAGAAAATAGAATGCAATATCTTCGTTTTATTTCATATACTAAACGAAACTTACAATTGTACAAAAGCTCATATACAATTGTACTAAAGTTCATACACTAAACGAAACTTATTAACTTAGTTATTTATTCTTATCATTTCTAAGATATTCAAAATGTTAAATTTTTACAATAGTAGAATCTCCTTTTAAACAGGAAATTAACACTTTGAAATTCGGTGCTTTAATCTAATTTATTTAAATTAATATCCTAACACCTCTAAAAAGAATGAAGCATCTTTAATTTTAAATTTATATATTTACATATTTACTGAACTCATATACCTGATGCATTTTTTTTAATGCTTTGAAATGTTTATCACAGCTGGCATCATATGAATTTGTAAAATATGGTACATAGATTAATTACGAACAATAGATGCAATAAATTCGTTATTATTTCTTTAAAACTAGGAAGAAAATCTACTTATGTATAAAATACATTTTAGTTTCCTCAATTAGATTAACATAATTAGTGCTTTCACATTAGCCCTGTTTTATAGAATATTTTCCTCGCCTCTTCTTATGTTCACAGCCTGCTTCTTTTTCATATATCAAGTAAAAAAATATACAAATTTTTAAATGATTAAATAATAAGAAAATTAGCTCTTATAAATTTTAATTTTTTTCGCAGTTCAGTTTACATATAAATCATTCACTTTCAATTCTAATTAAAGATAGGAATTAGAGAGAAAATAAGAGACCTTTGAATCTATATGCCCCATAAGACCTCCCCTTTCTTCATTGACCCTAGTGCAAAATATTACATACCTCTGGATATAAATGGCACTTAAGATATTAAATTTTGTATTTACCATTAAATATTTGGATTCTATGTAAAGTATTTGTATTTATATTAGAATTTATTGAAATGTTTTGCAAAAGAAATAAAAACTGATTTATACAAATTAGGATTTTATAAATAATATGCATGAGAATATAAATTTTTTCATTTTAATAAATAATGTCAATTTCGAGAATTATTGTTTTTAACTTTTAGGCAGGAGTATTCTGGTTGGAGTTGTTCGACAAGTATGCAGCCAACTTTTCGGTTCTCATCATTGCAATTTGTGAATGTCTTCTCATATCATGGAATTATGGTAAGCTAATTAAAAAGTGCCTATAAATTTTAAATAAACGTGATTATAAATTGTATGTTGGCCGGGATAGCCTGGTGGTAGGGCGTTGGATTCGCGTCCCTTGGGTTTCGACCGGTCGAAGTCTCCTCGTGTGTGTGGTGGCTGACGCACTTATAAATCTGTCGTGGTTACAAAGTCCTCCATGTCGAGAGTAATACCACTGGGGGCACTGGATCAGGGTGATCGTTCCCTGGTTCAGGTCTGAATTACGATTTGTGGATGAGTGAATGAAATGCATGAATAAAGTCCGCCACGTATAAAGGGTTGTGACGTGTATGTGGCTAAGTCGTTCTCTTGAACCCAGATGGCGCTACAGAAAAACAAAAGACGCACCCTTGGCTTAAAATCACTGACTTTTAAAGTCAGTGGGCTTGTCTATGACAAGTGCCATTAGAAACAGCAACAATAAAAATGTATAAAAAATGCAAAAACTTTAAAATATGAAATAAATTTACAAAAAAATTATATGACTTTGAATAAGAATCTTTTGCAAGTCTTCTGATTGTTTGTTTATCTTCTTATGAGTTAATTTCTTCATGGTAAAGGTTTCAGGTTAAGGTTTATCACTAATTTATTGAAAGTTAAATCATATAACAGAGCAATCAAAGGATAACAAAGTGTTATCTAACAACTCAAAAATTCTTCATTTCCTTACAATAATTGTTATAGATGTAGCATTTGCATAAAACAATCGTAAAGAAATATTACTTGTGATAATTAATAGTTTGAAAAAATCTAAATTGGGCTGTTCATGCAAATATCTAATCAAGATTTCAGCCTTTTAATATCTGAATTACACTTCTATGTTATACTGATTATATAAACACATATGTTCAGATTTCAAGTGGATTATTAAATGAATTTTGATAAAACTCTTATTTTAAAAAATAATTCTCATATTTCGTTAAACAAATCCACTTTTTTCCATCACTTCTTTTTTAATTTTGAGAAATTTCCTGATAATAAAAAAAAAAGAGGAATGTTTCGATATGTATTTATTGTTATCGATATCGATATATTCACTATATGCTTTTTAATCGTTAATGAAATTTCATATAATATAACTTTAAAGTACACTGAAAATTGTAAGATTAAAAATTTATGCTAATTTTTCTAATAAGAAGCTGAAATTTAAGAAATCGAAATGCAAGCAGACATTAATAAGATCCATTATTTCCAATTGTTTTTGGCATTAACATATGGTATAATATTCTTATTCGATAATAAACATTTTTTATTATTTCTGACATTTTAATCAAACTTTAATTGTATATATTACCGGATTGTTTGAATAATATCATTATTGATCAATATTTTACTCCAGTTTCATCTCCTTAGATGGCAAGTATTCTAGCTAGAACAAACTGGTAAATATCAATTATGAAAAATAATTAAATTTGTTTGAGAATTGTTGATTAAATATATGAGTAGTAAATATGGCATATTTACAAATTATGTCTTGTTAAACTCAAACAGTGATCGAAATTTGATTAAAATATAACTTTTATATAAAATAAGATTAATACTTATATAATGTATAATATTTTATCTTGTTTGAACATTACATTTAATGCAGAGTTTTTTCAAATGTTTTAATATTTTAAGATACCATATATCCTCGAATTTCTCTTCTAAATCGAAATTAAGATTCAATCTGATTTTTCAGAATACCCCAAAATAAGCTGTTTCGTACTGTGAATTAAAGAAGGGTTGTATTTATTGCCAAACCGCAATCTCAATTAAGATGTAATGCGCATGTCCAGTAATAGACGGATATCATTAATCAAATATTTACTTTTATAATAAACAAATTATTCAGGTAACTTATGGGCTCAGAAATCGATGATTATATTGATTGCGATTACATTAATCGATGATTACATTTTCTGAAGGCAAGCTGGGAAGAGATAATGATTTGGGCGGAAAATTCATGGGATAAAATACAGATGAGCTGTCATTTCATTCCTAGCGTCTTTTACAGCAATAATTAAATAAAAACCAAGTCTTATCAAAAGAAAAAAATCAAAGTTTAAGAACTATGATTTTTTTGTATGTATTGTAAAGAGACAATGCAGTTCAAATAACTATTAAATTCTAGATGAGCGAATTATCGAAGAGTACAATTTCTTACTCACGCTATGTAAATAATGCCTTTGTGACAATTTAGATTTATTCCTTCCAAAGCTATGTAATGTTGTGTTACTTCATTGCTTTCAATATCTCAATTTGATTAATTTGCGTTTTACGTTACTCGCAGAAAAATAAATGAACCGATTAATATAAGGAATGAAATAGATGGTTCACATTCATATAAAAGGTATATTTAAAAGCAATTATCTTTATAATAGACTCGAAATAATGTTGTTTCTCAGTTTTATTTTTGAAATGGCTGTGGTTGAAGTAGGAATGATAGCTATTTGAAGGAAAAAAAAAGATAAAATGACTAGAAACAAATTGAAAAGCTACCGTCACGCGCAATAATAGTTTAATTTAGAACCACCCTCCGCTTCAACACTCTTGGAATAAAATTTGATTATTCTATTTATAACTTCAGGGTGAATTGTAAAATAAACAATAGGAACATGAATAAAAAAATCATCAAAAGTAACGACTGACTCAAATAGAGATTGAATGATTACATGAAGTAGAACGATTTGAAAGTCAAAATGGAGGGTTCTGTTATGTCGATAAAGAAATCTCTTGCAGCTGCCAGATATGCTTGCCAGGTGGGTTATCACATATATACTTAGCCACATAAAACAAAATGGTGTTTTAAATACTTCTTCATCGCAGTTGCATTCTAGAGAACGTTGATTGTAGTTTTGAAATTTAGACTAAGTCAAAATATAGCAATATTGAGACAGGAAACCTTCCTTTTATTTTTTTATTACTTTGAATATATCAATATAAAATGAATCTGCTATTTTGGTATTCAGCATCAACTGATGAAGTATTTTTAAACATGAAGACGTAAATTATAAATCTCTAGCAATTACTTTATATTAGAATTTTGTTTTATTGTCGAGTCATGACAGGATTATTTTTTTGTGGGGAAGGCAAAGAGTAAAAGTTGGACTATTTTTTTAATTATAAAATTCTATTTGACCTATTTAAAATGTTTTATTACATTACAGTTAAAATTCTATTCTCCATATTCTCTTATTCAAATACTCAATTTTACCACTATAAGCTACGTTTTATTGTCTAGGCATGATTGTCACAATTTTCGCAAGGAAGGTGAACGAGAAAAAGTCTGTTTATTTTTTTATTACAAAATACTGTTTACTTATTTAAAATAATTTCTTACATTAAGTTCCATTCTTCATATTCTTAATAAAATCTTCAATACTACCCGTTTTACATTTTTTCATCAATAAGAATTGCTCTATCATTCTTCAAGTAATCATATGAGAAAAAAGACATTTTTTATTTCAAATGCTTTTAAACACAATAAATTCAGAAGTAAATATTTGTATTGCAATTTCTATTTAAAAATGCTGATTGTATTTAGCTTGGTATTTTTTGTGAGTGGCCTTTTTTTGTAATTTTAGAACATTAAGCTTGCACCCTCTTATATTTTTTAATTATTAAATAAAAAATAAAAATGTCATTTTAAAAATGCATGTTAATATCGGTAGAGAAATTATGCAATTACATTGACATAATAAAAACCAATAAACATTTCAGTATGATTAGGTTTCATTTTATTTCTTAGTGTAACTAATAGAAAACTCGATATATTTCTTAGGAGCTGAAAAATTTCTGAGAGATATTGAGAAGATGATTGGCGTGAAGTCTCATGCGTGGATGGTATTTTGGTCTATCATGTGGCGAGTACTTACTCCAGCGACTCTGGTGGTAAGACATTTTAATTTTTAACTTCTTTAGATCCAACTTCAACATTTTATTCTCATCAAATAATAATATCGCATTTTTACCCATTGCATTCCATTAAAGAGAATAAAATAAGAATTTTGCAAAAGCACCAATTAAGACAAACATACTATTGTGACAAAAAAATCAGCTTTTCTGTATGGTATGATGTTGCACAGTGTTACTATTCGACGAAAAAAAAATATGTACTCCAACCCTCGAACTAAAAGCCTTTTTAATATTTGCCTGCAAATTACTTTTTGTACATGTTATTTGTGATTTTAAACGCAATAAGTTTTAGTAACTTAAAAAAGAGCTAGTATCATATTCCTAGAATGCGTGGATGGGTTTTATAACTCTATATTAAATAAATTTAAGTGAAAATTTTTTATAATTTTTAATTTTAAAAATATGTTTACCTTTTTTACTTTTATCTCATGTTACTTTGCCTTTTAAAAAATATTAAATAAGATAGGTATTTCAACAAAAAATATGAAGTTTAAGTAAAAGAGGAATCTTTAGTAATATTTTATGAAAATTGCTAAACTCCTTTTTGATGACAATCGATACATCCTCAAAGTCGCGAATTAAAAATAATTACAATCATTATTCCAATCGTTGTAGCACTGTTACATAATAGTATAATTATGATGCATTTTACTATTTTTATTTTTAATGAGGACTCATATTCTCAAATAAATTCATTTTAACAAATAAAGTCCGATTTCCTAAAATGAATATTTTATCGCTCAAGTTAGTGATTTACCATTTTAGAATTATTTAGGGATTATAATTCTGGTGTCTCTTCGAGATAAAAATGTAGCAGATTTCTAAATTGCAGTAATACATTTATTTATTCATACAAGGAAAGGTTTATCATGCTGCCATCTATTTGAGAAACGCATAACTTTTTCAATAATTTACATCCGTATATTTCCACTAAAGGCAATATTATATTCTATGATAAAAATTAGCCATTTATGATTCTCCATAGCATTGAATGTACACGCAAAAAATAAAATTACTTTTTAGAAATCAATTTCTTTCATCATTTTACTTTTTTATATATAAATTAAACTTTATTTCTTCATCAAGGGTAAAGTAAATTGTAAACTGATTTGTATTAAAATACGAATTTATTTTATTTTGAGATAAAAAGGGGAGTTCTAATGATAATCAAGAAATCTGATTATGCTACTACAAGAATGAAAGATAAAAAATTTTTAAATCTTTAATTTACATGCCTAATTTTTAATAGTTTTGAATCTGAATTTTCTAGCGTAATATCAATCAAAATCTAAGCGAAAAATATTTATTTAATCTATTTTGTTAAAGTGAGAACCAAGAAATTTTAACTTTTCTTTCATTTAATATTTTAATTTTTAAGCAAAATGTAACCTTTTTATTATGAAATCAATTCTCTAAAAATATTTTTAAATCATTTGCGTTTTTTCTATTTCGTTTACGGATAATTAAAAATGAGCAATGAAAAATGTTTACGATAGTTATTGTTTAAAGTAAATTATTAACATTAAAACGTTTGCCTTTTGAATAAGCAAAATTTTATGTACACGATATATGTTCTGAATCTTGAGGTATATATAGCTATTCATTTCATCTTGAAACATTCATTTTTGGTAATTCTGAAACTTATCAAGTTTTATGTTTCCTTAATTTTAAATCAAATTTTGAATTTTTATTAAAAGTTATATTTATTAATTTTAATCCTATTAGATTGCGTTTCATTTTTCCTTAAAATCAGATATCCTATTTATTTACAATCATTTTGATCAAGTCTATATAAATTTTATAAATATTACATACTATATTTTTTACTTATTTTAACTAGTCTTCTTTAAATATAATTCCTACGACTTTGGTATTCAATATTTCAAGCCTTTAGAGTCAACTTTTTAGAATATTTTTTAGTATTTTATTTTTTTATTTATAATTTTAGTAGATTAGGTTATTAGTTAGACTTTTTTTTTAGAATATAGTCATTTTCTAGAATATTTTTTATGTTGTAGTTTTAGTTTAATAGAGGATTACTAAGTTACGCACAAACGAATTTATTTTTATCATTTTGCAACGGATGTAATTAAAAAAAATAACAATCACTGCTCTGATTTTAATCATTTATTTAAACGCGATGTTACAGATTCTATTTAAAAACGAAGCTACAACTATGACTTCTTTTTTAACTATTACAAAATCACATTGTCATTGAACAGTCTGCTCTTGTATAACCAAATCAATTTTCTCATACTTGTGATACGTATTTAAATTTTCACGAAGCTTTCATTCAACTTAAACCTCCCGACTTTATTTTTTTTTTTCGCGCAGTTAGCGATGAGTGGATTCTGTGTAATGTTTTGTTTAAACGAATGACAATTTCAGCTGTGCTCTTACGACCCTGGTTGCACATTCTTACGATAAAACACAACCACTCCCTTGTTTCAAGGCCATTAAAAGAAAAGTTTTTAAATAATGCGGGTGGAAAATTGCACTTGTTGCTAACGAAATGGCGAAAATCCTAATTTGGCTTGGCGACTAAAACAAAGCGATTGTTCCCCTCACTTGGTGCTCTAGTTTCATAGCAGACAAGGATGGTTTTTGTTCATGAGGAGTTGAAGCTTAGGGCTTTCTCAAGGGCAACAGATGGCAAGAGTGAAAGCTGTTGTTGATTCTGCATTCCCCTTTCTCCCACCAGTTTTTACATCCTTTACTGCTCTCTTGGAACATACATTTGGAATAGCTTAAGTGGTTTTCCACATTTTTTTTTTACTTTAAAAATGTGTGCTCTTTTATTTTGGTATGCAATGATTTTAAGTTGGATGCTCCCAACTAAAGTAATAATATTTAAAGCTTTCTGAAACTGGTTATTATCATTCAACTACGAACGAACTAAACAATTAGTTATATATTGCTGCATAAGAAATATACAATAGAAGGTATTGTACATTAAAAAAGTGAGCCGAGATTTGGCGAATAAGGGAATAGTGGTAGGCTTCATATAGAGCTAGATTTAAAACTGAATATCAAAATCAAAATATCATAAAAATGCAAATTAAATCTGTATTTTTATTTTCTCTCATACGAAGTATAGGGAAAGTGTTATGATCAAAAAATTAAAACTCGAAATTTTAATGAATCTTCACGCTTTAAATATCCCTGAATACAAATAAATAAATAAAATTAAAATTTTATCTATTTGTAAATACGATAACTCAAAAACACTTTGAGCTAGACGAATGGAATGTAGATTTCTTTGAGATCGAAAGATTTGAAATTTTCTATCAAATTATGAGTGAAATTCATTGTAAGTCTGTCTGACTCTCCGCACTAGAGATATATAAAATATAAAGAGCTAGATGATTAAAATTTCTTACGCAGATTAAGCGTCTAAATTGTATATTTGTTTCAATATCTGAACAAAAACCTCAAGGAATTATTTTACCTCCACATGCGTATAAATGCGGTAACTCAAAAACGCAATGACTTGCATAAATAAAATTTGATATGATGTTTTAATATTTAATTTGTAGATTTTGATCAAACTGCAAATTAAATCCGTAAAAGGAGTGTTCGTCTGTTAGCCTTTCTTTTTTCAAGCATGTATACGTGATAGTTAAAAAAAATGCGATTACTTGAGTGAATGAAATTTGGTTCACAATTTTAGAGTTTAAAATGTTATCAAGTATTATCGTGTTTATCTTTGATCAAGTTTTGAACCAAATGTACAAAGAGAATATAAAGCAATTGTCTAGAAAAAGGATTTCGGATTTTTCACATTTTAAACTTTTACGAGTCCGAAAAGCATACATTTTTCGTATTATGTATGTTTATAAAGGAAAACTCAAATAGGCTTTATGTCAGACTGAGGAAATTTATTGTCCGTAGATCAAATTTATAAATTTCTATTAAATTTTGAGCGATATCCAGTAACAGGAAACCTGTTTCTTCAGCTGTCCGAGTAGTGTGAAACATAACTAAAAAAAAGTATAGAGATGGATAGAATAAAAACTGTTTATCAGGTTTTTCACCTGTAATATAATTCTTTATCAAATTTGGAATCAAATCTGTCAAATGGTTGACCGTCTGCTTTTACTTTCGTGTACATGTTAACGAAATAACTCAAAAACGCAATGACTTTAATTAATAAAATTTGTGATGTGATATTGTTATTAAATTTGTAATTCAAAGTCAATTTTGATTTGAATAGAATGTTTAAAATGCATATTCCATTTTCTTCAAGTCCAAAGTTCTCATGTATAGATTATGTATTCACTTATCAGGTACCTGAAAATAAAATCTGAGCATTCGTAATGTTCACAATCTTGTTCAAAGCTCATATTGCTGTGCTGGAAAAGGAAGCTTACTCCTTTATTAGGTAGTATGGGAGAAAATTTCTTTTAAATCAATTCCGCTGATTTTGTAAAAGGTATGAGAGAGAAATGGCTGGAAAAAGTGGTGCAAAGAGGAACCGGATATTAAATCAAACAACTTGATATTGAAAATTTGCCAAGTGTTATTAGTGTTCAATATTTGGGCATTTATAGAGTAGCAAATACAAAAAATACAATGATGTAATACAAAATTAACCGCCCACAACTAATTTTGCATCATTATTTAAATAAGTTGCAAATGCTTTTTTAAAGATTTTTATTTCATTGTAATTATTTTTTAATTTTAAAGTAGATGGTCATTTTTTGCTTGTTATAAAATAGATACGAATCAGAAACAGCAATGAATAAGGTGCAGTGCAATGTGTTCTTAATTAAGACATATGAACAATCAGTGTAAAATAAATAGCAAGAAGGAAAGAACAACGAAATTCTATCTTTGCCATTCGTTCATGCATGCCTTAAATTTTAGTATTTTATATGTTATGTTTATTTGTCCGTGTGATTGAAAATATATGAGAATATATAATGAAATGAAAGTCCCTGAGAAATTTAAATACATACCAGCACTGACCAAGATTATGTGAAGCTACAATTGAAAAGGATATTCAATATTTCGAATTTGTGTCCGTTAAAAAACTTCAAATGTTTTTGTTAAAAAAATTTTGTAAGTATTGTCTTCTTTTAACAAACATTTCCTTGAATATGTATTTTCAACATCATTTCAAAATATTTCCCCAATAAATATATGTTTTATAAAAAAACTAAATTTTTATTTAAAAAAATCCATTCGAAGGATATAGTATTAATAAGAACTAAATAAGATAAATACAATGAAATTATTTTTGTTTTTATTATAATAAATACAACTTTAAATATGTTACGAACTTTAATAGGAATTATTAAATATGTTAATACTTAAACATGTTACGAAATTTATTATTAAAATTTATTAATCATATTTCATTTTCAGTTTATTCTGGTATTCAACTGGATTGAGTATAAGCCAGCTAAGAGCGGGAACTACGTGTTTCCTGATTGGGCGAATGTAGTCGGATGGGTCATTGCTTTCTTCCCAGTGGTTGTCATTGTTTTCTTGATGTTCTACAAAATTTGTACGACCACTAAGCGACCATTTCGAGAAGTAGGTCAATACTTTTGCCTCATCCACTTATAAAATTAGATATGGCTTAGAACCTTGTTTTGTAATTATTTTATGAATTTTGTTGTATGGTGAAGAGCCGTGCACTAATTGATGCCATGATATACGAGCATCAGACGATGATGTAGCATAGGAAGAATTCTTTATAACATTACATATTTTTTTTTCATTATTTGTGTCTAAACAGAAATATTTAAGAAGTTTTATTTTTTTAAATTGAAATGCAATATCTCATTAAAATGATTCGCCTTCCATATTCCATGAAAGATGTGAAAAGGTCCTTCTATATTTATTTGTTCTCGTAAAATATTTTATCTGATATTGAAATTTTATCTTCATTTAGAATAGATTAAATGATTATATTCAAATATTTCACGTATCTACTTAAAATTTGATAAATATTTCTCAATCGTCTATAACCAATAACCATTCATTTAAATATATTTAAAAATTTAAAATGAATTAAAATTTGGGATCATTTGATATCCTAACTAGGATATCAATTTCACTATATATATGATGAAAAAATTAAATTCTTTTATTCAAAAACAAAATATAATGTGTAATAAAATGGTAGAAGTTAGCTGTCAATTTTGACAATTTCTGATAATTATAATATGTACTATTTTGACTTATCTATTATTGACTTATTTATCCTTTATTTTGACTTTTTGAAAAATTATTTTTATTACAAAAAATCATTACATAATTATTTCATTAAATATAGAAACTCAGACTATCTACACATATTGATCAAGAATTTTTAATAGCATTTGAATATCTCTGTTGTTCATTTAACTTTCATATTTCAATCTTTTAAACTGATAAGGTCTCTGATATAACATTTCAGTCAAGAACCCTTTTATGTCTATGATATTAATGTTGATAAGATAGGCTAGATAGTCGGGAGTGAACTACATTAAGAATGTTGCGTCAGATTTATTTAAAATAATTTATTATGTCCTTTCTAATTAATTCTTTCTTTTCTAGAAACTCAGCTTACTGATGCAACCTACTGATGAATGGGGACCTCCACCAAAATTGGCGACATTCAAGACTGGAGATCCTTCAGAAGACGCTTCTTCCGAATACATTCGTAAGAACTCTTTCGACAATCCCTCCTTCAATGTGACCTACACTTTCGAGACGGCCATATGATAAAGAAGTTAGCTTTATAAAGGATAGTTTAGAGGATACATATTCGAGTATTTACATGAAAGTGCCGGAAAGCATCGGAATTCATTTAGAAGAAAAGTCAAGAGGTGCCAGACTGGACAGTTCTTCCTATTCCAATGGCGACAAATGTACATAATTCATGTTGGTGGAGATGAAAAAAAAATCTGCAACCACCAAAAAAGAATGTAACCCGAGCTAAAGAGGAGACTTTGTAAAGAACATTATATTTTATTTCTGTAATTTAATAGTAGATTAAATAATCTCTTGACAGTTGTGTTAATATATGTTGCAAAACTGTATAATATTTATTTGTTCATACATGTAAAAAACGAAATTCATCGCGATGACCAGAATTGTATAGGAATGTTATATTTAATTTCAGTATCATTTAAATGAAAATCTTTCTGGAATTTGATTATTCATTTTAATTTATAAGTTTTTTTATTAGTTTCGTTACTCAGTAATTTCTTTTTCATTTTTGTGTTATATTTTGATATTGCTGAAATCGGCATGTGTTATAGTCCCAGAAAATGATAAAAGTGAGTTTTGAAAGTTAAAATAATACAGAATAAAATATTGTATTGCTGTAAATTTAGATTTTCAGTTGCAATTTAAATATCTCAGACTTTTTGCAAGACATATCTATTCAATTTAT
Source organism: Argiope aurantia (assembly GCA_026543865.1). Taxonomy (NCBI): domain Eukaryota; kingdom Metazoa; phylum Arthropoda; class Arachnida; order Araneae; family Araneidae; genus Argiope; species Argiope aurantia. The sequence continues at coordinate 2,141,068 of JAPMOR010064276.1, forward strand.
TACGTATCTTAGTAAAAATAAAACAACATATAAAAGTTCTTCGCTGCTATTTTTGTTATTTTACTTTAAATATATATTTAAAGCCATGAGCATATTAATTATTTTATTAAAGATGTAAAATTCTAGGGAATCTTAATTCCTTTTCTCATTGGTTTTTCTTATCCATTTTTTTTTAAAGTGGCACAAATAGGTTATAATGTTATAACGTACTTCATCATTATGTGATAAACTAGTTTAGCAAAAAAAAAAAAAAAAAATTCTATTTCTATTTTCCTCATTGTAATAATTTAAATAGATTAAACTTTCATTGCTTTGGTCTTACTTTTGGAATTTAATATTTGTTAATTTTAATTGGATATATTTTTTTTAATTTAAAGAAAATATAAACATTAAAAAGCATAGTTTCATATTTTGTTTGTAAAACAAAATAGATTACAGAACAGTATGACATGATGGATTAATTTGCTTAATTTTAAAGCTTAAATTGCTGTTTGTGAATAAATATATAAATTTCTTACTGTCCATTTTCGTTGTCGATGCTTTTTTAATAATAAATGCAAAAAATATAATATTAAAAGGCATATTTTTTGATTAATATTTTACATATCCTACATTCCATTGCTTATCGATCTTTCATGAAACATTGTTTTAAAAAAAGTGAATATTCATATCTATTTTTATCTCATTTGTATGTTTGTTGTTTAATGAACATTCCCATATTATTTTAGTCCGTTACTCTTTTGTATATTTTTTATTGGAAACATTGTAAAATAACAGAAATGCTTGTAATCAGAACTTTATCATTTCATAACAATAATAATTCAAATTATTGCCTTAAATGTTATCTTAAAAAAGTTTACTTATATTTGAGGATTATTTTTGTACTTTGCAGATGACTTTGAATAATTTGCCGTTACTTCCACAGAAATAAACGCCAAGCGCAAAGGTTTGCACAAAATATTATTCTTGTGTTGTTGCAGCAGTCGCCAAATTATACCCTACTCGACAAATTAAAAGTTTCAAAATTTTTGTCAGCTTTATGGGATGAGTGAGCTCATCAGGTTTGTATCGAATTTGGATTGCCTTTGAGTTTATGAGAAAAAAACTACTTCAGCTTTTTTTTTTAATGCATATTTTCTAAATCAAATACTTTATTAAGGCCTTTTGTGCATTTACTATTAAGCACTGCTTTCAATTATTTACAATGAAAAAGCGCCATTTATAGTTAATATATTAATTTTTAAAAGTATTTTTTCCGTACATTGAAACCAGTGCATATGTTTTCAACAACCATTTCAATTCCTCTTTTTTGAATGCACACTTTATGGAAGACAAGTATTTTTTTAAATCTTATTCTGAAATGCCTTTTTGAGCGGAAGCCTGAAGCACATATAAATGCCAATGTAGAAAAAAAAATTAAATATTTCAGACCTATGTTCATTTGATAGAAACATCGTATTGCTCTAATTTTGTTAAATTAGTATAAATTCAGTAGTCTTAACAAATTATTGGGATGGAATTTATTAAAACTTATTCAAATTTAAACCAATATTTCAAACCAAATATATGAAGCATTAAAATTTTCAAGTACTAAATCCCATCGTGATTTAAATCAAATTTTTATTGATCCTTATTTAACTAATTTTCAATCATTTAGATCCAGATAAGAATTTATATTTTGTATTGATAATGTAAACTATGCATATTTGAGCTTTAAAAGCAGCCAATAATTTTAGACCTATTAGAAAATGGTCGAGCTTTTACTAAATCACTTTAAAAGAGGCCAAACAAATGAACAAAAGTTCTGAACTTCAGTGTAAAAATTGCTCACAGGATTTTTGCAACTTATTTCCTTCCTTCCTATTACAAATACGGCACATTTTGTGAAAAAAAATCTCAAACTCTGCATGTATACAAAAAGTGCTTCCATATTAATATGATTATTTTTGTGTATTCTTTAAATCAAATAATATTATTGAGGTCTAAATTATTTTATTCAATATTTTAATATTCCACGAAAGATGTTTAAAATTTCAAAATTAGATGTATGACAGAGGTATTTAATACTTTTGTTGAAATATCATCTCTGAAAAAATGTTTCATTTTTTAAATCGCAATTATTCATACTTTGAAATTATGATATTTAAAAATTTTTGTAGTTCGAATATTTGAAAGAAAAAATTTCATAGATATTTTTTTCATTTATTGTTTTAACGAAAAATAATTAATAAAAATTGAAAGAATTAAATAAATTTTATATATTTGTTCTTGCTGTTCGACATTTCTTCTGATAATATATGGAAAATCACAAATTTAAATTTGACAATTATGTAAGTTTCCTTAACAAAATATATTCATTTTGAAATCCTAATTCAATAATTACTCTTATTTTATATAAATTTATAACTCAAAATTCCATTTTTGTTTTTCGTAGTGCAAAATATAAAAACTCATTTTTCATTTAGAAAATGCTTAGATTCAATGACTGTGCCTATGCAGATTAAAATTATTATTTTTTATTCTTCTGTAGGATTGATTGTATGTTAACATGTGAAATTCTGCATGCATAATTTGGTTACAGAAAGATTAAGACAAATACGACATGAAATTTTGATGTCTAATTATAAAGACCTCATAATTGATATTCTAATCTTCAATGTCCCTGTTTAATATTTACTAAACTTTAAATCTTTCATTAAAAATAATTTATTTCTGTGAAAATGTTTTTTAAAAAAATCATTTGAGCTTTAATCTCTATTTAGACTGGTCTGAATGTAACGTAATATTTTAGAATAAAAAATGAAATCGGAGTTTTGTGAAATATCAGATATTCGAGCATTGTATAGTCATATGAACTGTATTTGAAAAAAATGTATAGTTTATACTAAAATATTGTATAGATATACTTGTTATATGATGTGAGAAATATTTTTACAGTGTCTCTGCAATTGTTGAACAGTAGCAACTATGATTTATATATCAAGAGTTGTTATAAAATTGGTTTAATAATTGTATTTAAAGAATTAGATATATAAAATGAAAAACTGTATATTTAATTTTATAAGTAGATATTCAGAAGAAAGCACTTATTTCTATAGAAAATATTAACTGTTTCCTGCAGTTAATGCTTTCTATTAGATGTTCTCAGTGTTATTAAAAATTTAAAAAATGTAAATTCATGTTTAGAAATATGTAGATATTGAGTAGTTCCTTAGCTTCCTATCGATAAATGTTTTATAGGAAAGTGCATGTAAAATATACAATAAATTAGAATATAGAGAATTTGAGATTTGCTATTGTGAGAGGTTTGGGATTTTTGTGTGAGAAGGATAACTTTAGAAGTCTTTTCTTATGTAGTTATTTGTATAATGCATTAAGTAAAAAATGTTGGAAATATATGCAATTATTTTTAAATGCCAATGTTACTTTTTGAATTTACAATTCCCAAATAAAAATTATTTGAAAATAACCTAATAATTATTTATTAATTCATGCAAAAAGTAGCTTTAGATATAATCATGTTATATCAACTTTAAACTTTGATAAAAAAGAGAATTTAATTATATCAGTTATAATTTACTGTAAGGAACTATAATGCAGATTGAAGTTTATAGTCTTTCGTCTTCCCATACAGATAATTAGAAAGGATTTTCTTTCTTATAAAGTTGCATTTGTTTTAACTATAAGCTTGCATCAGATTTCAAATTTTTTATTAAAATCCATTGCAACTTTTCGACAAATTACTTTTTATCATTTTGAGAATTATTAATCAGCATTGAAAAAAATCATAAAAAAGAAACTTGCTTTCATAACTTATTTTATTTTTGATAAGCTAATAGTTGGATTAATGTACATTGCACAAAAAAAGACACAGGAGGCTTTGCATACTAGGAAGTTTAAAGCATTTGATCTGGAAAAATGCTCGGACAAAATTTTCATGACAGATTCCTTAGAATAAGAAATGGTAGATACGATTCAGATGATATTAAGTCTTTTTTTCCCTGAAAGTATAGCTTTAAATAACAAATTAAATTAAATATTTTATTTGATTTTTACAGAATTGAATTGAAATTTACTTAAATTGCCGAAAATTTTATTTGCATCAGTTGTAAATTGCCCGCTTCATAAAATAATCACAATTGTCTTTTTAGAATTTCCTGTTAAAGAATGATAATGACATTTATTAAACTTTGTTTAGTTTCAGTTTGAATTTAAATGCTCAGAACTGCAGAACATAATTATAAATATGTTTTCAAGTATTGAAAAAAAAATCAGTTATTTGCATGAGGCTTATATATGCGCATTTAAAAGTGATGTTAATTGTTTTTCAATATTTCTAACGCTTACGAAATTTATTCTGAAAAATAACGCATATTACTGCGAAACTTTATGAATTATTTAGGATCTTTTATTTTAATCAACAGAATATTGCATTATTTAAGCTGAAAAACAATGTTTGTATGCTGAAAATATTTCGCAATATTTAAGAAAAGTTTCAATAGTGTAGCCAGTTTTAAGCCAACATAGTAAGATAATATAAGACTACCGTTTCTAGGAATAATTTATTCAGATAAATTTATACTTTCGAAATGGTTTTATGCGTTGTACATTTAACATGTTTTGTACATTACATCAATATTTTCTATGTATAGCATGTTCATTTGATAATTTTTCTTTATATTCAATGTAAGCCAACATAGGCAATGTTTAACTCTCTGAAATCAAAATAGCTGTCAGTAAACTAAATGTCTGAGTTTCTTTTCTTGTTCTCTGTATCGTCGAATCATAGTATTAGAACAGTTATCCTCTACGGTTAATCACTCTCACACTTAGCAAAGAAAATATGTGTTGAAATTTTTGAATGTTATTCATTGTTGCGTTTACATTATTAGATTAATACGTACACATACTCACTGTTACATCAATAAAATAGAATACTGTTACATTTCTCAGAAGAAATAGGCATCATTTCATTCGCTGTACAGTATATAATGTAAATTACTACTAAATGGACAATTAATAAACATTTTGTTTTTAAAGATATTGTGTCTTTAATTTGAACTCGCTGTTACACTTATAAAATATAGTTAAAATCTTAGAAAAAAATAAGCATGATTTCATTTGCTGTACAATATATAATGTAATATATTGAAAAGGGATAATTAATAAATATGATTGTAAAAACGTTTTATTTTCAATTGGAATTTCAATAAAATATTCAGAGGTGAATTATTTTTTCTGTAATTAATTTAATTCTTAAGCATATCTATAGCATAGAATGCTAGGTTGTTTGGAAAATTTCTGTCAAATTTGGCAGCATAATAAATTTTTTTGTATTAACAATGAAGAAATAATATACAAAATTTGATTTGCTGTCTTTTAAAAAGGTTTTACTATACCACTCTCCTAGAATATATGTGATTGTCATTAAAATTGTTTCAATTGATGTTTGTTATTCTCTTGATAATTGAAATTTTTAGCGTATTTTGCAGAAAGGGCCGATGGCAATCTAAAGGCGATATAGAATGTATCAGAACTATATTTAGAGCTGAATATGACGTCTTACTCAAGCTCCAATAATTTCCAATGGCTGACAAATACATATATGATCCTGATAAAAGATTCTACATCTAATTTCATCCTTTTACTATTGTTCAATTCTTTTCGCACATAGCCACGAGTTTAATCAAATATTCTAGACGGCTATTATATTTAGTTAAATTAACTATTTAATTGAAGTGCATGCCTTTCCAAACATACCAACAATACAAGGTAGCTTTCAGGAAATGAATTTTGATCTTTTAATATGTTAGAGGCAATAAATGTGAATTCTCAATAACTGCCTTTGTTTAACATCATAGTAAACCATCTTGTTTTCTTCACTCCTTATCATCATTTTAAGCAACAATTCGTTTTCATTATGCTTCAGAAATTTATCTCATACGAAATTATTTTCCATTTAAAACACGAGGCTAATTTGTTATGTACCAACTCATCAAGGAACCACCAAAGTTATTTCGCATTAAATGTTGAAATTGACTCTTGAATTTTCTTTGCTACTTTACAAGAGGTAAAAAGTTTATTACTTGTGATTACCACCTCAATGTGCTTGTCATCAATTACTAATGACATATTGAAGCGTTACCTACCTTAAATATGAAATTCGGATCGACAATCCATTTCTGTATGCTACATTCCAGTGTAGCATTATCTCCATGAGTAGTAGATATCTTTTTCGAAGCTTGAAACACATTTTTGGCTTTATGCCTACAAAAAAAATATGAAAAGCTAAAAATGCAATTAAGACTTTCATCATGTTTATATTAGCACGAACTAAACGTGATGGAACAAGTATTGAGCACTTAGCTTATAAGCCAGTTAACAACTACGCTACATCGGGCAATTGCTTTTGTATTGTGGTCATGTTACTGGACTGCGAAACACGAGGTCCCAGATTCTATCCTCGCGCATACCAATTCGCCACACAAGTAATAATGTAAATATTGGAGAAAGAATTATCTTTCTAAATATATCAAATTTCAAAGGTTGATTATAGGAATTCGGTGTCTCTACAGTGGCCTGTTAATGCTATTGGAAAACAGAAGAAACTTTGCAAGAAACCCAATAATTTATATATAATCATTTAACACACTAATAAAAGTGCTAAATGATTTTTCTCAAATGATGTCCTTTGTATTGAGATAAAAATTTAAAAGCTGAATTCAACAGTATTTAAAAATTAAAGATGAATTAATAAAAATAATGAAAGCATAATTACAATATATTCGATGAGCACAATTTTAGAACTTTACAATAACGGTAAAAGAATGATAAATTGATTGAACAAATCTATCTTTGCAAATAAGTAGCAAATACAGTTAAATAAAAAAAAGGTAAAAATTAATTTTCTTACCAAAATCTAATACTGTCTGTTTTAAAAATAATATACGTTCTTCAAAACTGAATTTTTTTGGAACCTTAAAAAACGTTTTTTTGGCATTTTTTTAGCTATTTCAGTTAGAATTTTAGAAAATTTTATTGATGGTTGGCAGTATTTTGTTGTGCTTGGCGAGAAACCGGACACAGATCCTAAATTTTACTAACTAATTTAAATCACATTCTTTAATATTTAAAAAATATTTTTATTAGATATTTATGAGCTGTCGATTTTTTTTTCATTTCTAAATAAAGAAAAAACATTTTATGAAATTGAGCACGATATTTGTTTTTGATGTCCAATACCAGAATAAAGTGGAGATATGCGATTTTCCAAGTTGAATATGCATTTCAGGCTTCATAAAAATAATTTCTTAAAACTTCCAATATATTGAATGGGGTACAAGTTTTACACGGTTTACCCATGATGCCGAACTGAGTTTTTTATTATGCGATACGTATGATGTTGAAATATTATCTACAACAAATATTTGGGATGTATAATCAAGTTTCAATGATTTCAATCAGCGGTGCATAGCCAAGTCAAGGGCTGGTCACTAGTAATTCTCACTGCACTTGTAAACAAAATGTCCTGATAATGAAACTAAAATTTGCATGTGACAACTTTCAACGTAAAAATTTGCTAAGAAGGTTATTTTTTATTTTCAAAAAAAAACAAAAAAACATATGACTTTTTAATTAAGGTTAAAGATATTTTTATCTTTGACACTAATTAAAATGGGAAAAAAAATATTTTGAGAGTTGTGAATAAACTGATATTATCACATGCATGAATGACATTTATTTTATAAGACAATTATATATAAGAAACATTTTTATTATAAGAAAGTTTTATGCTTTTCCAATGATTGATCTAAATAAGTACAAAATTAGTGCTACTATTTTCAAAATATATATGTTTATTTGAAGCAATTGTTTTGAATAAAAATTTCTGAAGTATTTTTGAAAATGAAACAAAACTTCCATGGATTATTTAAACCAACTTTACTTTAGGACAGAAAGAACGTTTTGATTGCTGTTATGCAGTTTCTTTCAAAGAAAATATTATTTGTTAATTTTACATTTTAGAAACGACGATTTTCTTTAAAAAATTACAACTTTAACCAGATTAAAATTGCACTGATACTTACATAGGTACACAGTTTGGTCTTCCCAATTTAATTTCTGTTTTCATATGATATTGTTGAATCACTACATCTAGCAGCCTTTCACTAAAAGGGAAGACATTTTGAATGTGTTTTTATTATAGTACTGAATTCAGGTTTCAAATTAAGGGGAAAAAAATTCAGTTTACAATAATTTGCAAGTAAGAAAATAATACAATTAATATTTCTGATCCTAAGATTAACGATAATCCGTTCAACTCTGCGTATAAATCTGGCATTTGAAATATTTAGTAAATCTTCTACATTAGAATTCAAGTTCCTGTCTTTCGATCTGTAGAAAATACGCAATAGATATTTTTAGCTTTCCATATTTATGAATACATCAGTCATCTAACATGTACACAATTTGATAAATGGTTAAATTTAAAACACTGCTTTAGAGCATGAATATTTTGTCTGTTGGAAGAGTAAATTGTTAAACAATGTAAGATAAGAAAACGATTGTGCTAATTACATATATATGAAGACTGGGATAGCCTTGTTGGTAAGGCGTTGGATTCGCGTCCCTTGGGTTGTGAGTTAGAACCCCGCCGGCCGAAGACTCTCCGTGTGTGTGGTGGCTGGCGCATGTATAAATCTGTCGTTGTTACAAAGTCCTCCATGTCGACAGTAATACTACTAGGGGTACTGGATCAGGAGTGATCGTTCTCTGATTCAGGCCTAAATTACAATCTGTGGTTGAGTGAATGAAATGCATGAATGAAGTCCGCCCCGTAAAAAGGGTTGTGATGTGTGTATAGCTAAGTTGTGCTCTTGGTCCTAGATGGCGCTACTGAAAAACAAAACACGCACCCTTGGGTTAAAATTACTGACTTCTAAAGTCAGTGGGCTTGTCTATAACAAGTGCCATTAGAAACTACAACATATATATGAAAAGTTATACTATGAATATTGAAAAACACTTTTCCAGTTTATAAGATAGATATTCAACATGAAATTTACTAACGAAAATCTCTTATATAATACACTCAATATGCTGACAGATTTAAACACTTATTTTTTTTATTGTCTAGTTTCAATCCAGTTAGGTGTGCTCGTAAGATAAAACGAACATACCACACCATTTTAATGTTCAGAACAACTGCGTTTACTTAAGGAATAATAAAGCGCTTAAGATATCACATAAGAGAACGCTTAATATGATACGAACAGTTATATTTTTTGACGTCATGTGACTTGGCATCATTAGAGAAGTTTATGAACACAAAAGCTAAGGCTGCTAAAATAATAATGCTTTAATATGAATTGGAATTTGATGTTTAAAAATGCTTTTTTAATAACTAACTATATGTATCAAGTTAACCAAAAAGCAATTTTTGATTTGAAACAAACAATATTCCAAAGTAATCAGTAATCCAAAGACATATGGAAATCAATATAACTCATTAACTACATTTTACTTAACGATAAGATAATATTGAAGATCAATTATGAAACAGTATGACAGTCTTTATTATCAAAAAGAGATCGCGTTTCACTATTTTTCTTCTCAATTATGCTGCCTTTTTTCTTTGAATCAAAATTTCAGAAAAAGTTATTCTATAAATATTCTTTCTACATATTTTTCAATTAAATTGTCGTAACAAATTGGATACAATATCAGTTTTCAGAGTGCTGAGTTAAATGTTCCCCACTATTTCTATTAAGCTGGCATTGGGCTCTGTGTGCTTAGCTTTCATTTTGTGCATTGAGTAATATATCGAACCTGCAGAATAGGAAACATATCAGATTCTGCATAACCTTAAAGATGTCAAGAATCGTTTGAGAATTAAATTGAATCTATCCAGGAAAATTGAGACCAAAATTCTATCGCAATTATGTCATGAGCTTCATAATGGTTATTGATTCCATACTGTCTGGTAATCACGTGACACAATATGCATGATGCAAAAAGTGTTTAAACTTTTGAGGAGCCATTGTTAGATTGGAGCTATTAAATTTAGTTCATAGTTTCTTCTTGAGTAGTAAACTAAGAAAAGAGTTTTCAAAATTATAATTAAAATTTTAACTTAAAATTAGTTGAATTATTAACGTTTTACGGCTATAACTTTGGGAAATATTATTGTGTAAAATCCATTTTAAACTGCTTTAAAATTAAAAAAAATTAACTGCTGAGTGATGTCAAATTTATTTCCATGCAATTTTTTCACTTGTTTTAATAAATTTTTTCAACAAATTATTCAATTTCCCATCAAACCTTTTAATTGTTTTATATATGGGATTTCTGCACTTCGATATTAAATATAGCCTTTTTATCCGCATGCTGTTATAACCGTAACTTTAAAAAAATATGCAGACAGATGAATCGACAATAAAATATTATCATGTTTCGATATTCCGCTTTGTTTAATTACATTGTATCTTTTTAGAAGCAGCACTAGCGCTATTTCGGGATGTATCTCGGGGCCGCAGACAGATGCTGAGGGCGGCAACTGGTCTAGGATCCCCCTTCCCAAATTACCACAGCGCTCCAGTAGTGGCCGTTTCCCTGGAATGGATTTAATACGCATTAGAGCATGCGCACTCACTTATTGAACGGCTATTTTTCAATGATCTCGAATTTGTAACCAACTTAGCCGATATCTCATTACCTGGTGAAGGCGCAGATGTCATCCTCATCAACAGACTAAGGCTCAAAATTACAATGCCCATCATAAAACAGTCGTTTTGCCTTGAACAACATAAAAATTCAATTGAACTTAAATTTATATTCAATCATATAAAAATTCAATTGAACTGAACAATTCAATTAAGCTTCAAACTGCTGCCCTATTATGAAATGAATTCACACGGCAATTAAAATTTTCAAGGATTCTATGAACTAATATTAACTTACGATTATCACTATTATCTTGCAGAAAAAATTGCTGTTCATTTATTTTTGATCATAATTTACATTTTCCCCTATTCTCTACTATACGAAAATGGAATTGTATGACAACATAGGATAAAATTAAAAAAAAAAAAAAAACGTTACTTTCTAAATAACATGGAGAATATATTTAATATTTTTTTTTCATAATTTTATCTGAATTCGTTTAACATGAATTAAGTCTGAAAGTAAAATATTTTCAGAAAAATATTTAAAAAATAAATTCAATAATTTTTAAAAAATGATATACTTAAACTTCGGTAAAATTATCACTAAAAAAATCCAATGTATAAAACTTTAGCTATATCTTTCACCTTTAAATGAGGCAGCTTAGTTTATAATTTATCATTTATTTATGAAAATATTTTTATCTGAAATACTATTATTCAACAATATCTGTAAACTTCCTTCTCTTTGTTACTATTTCTTCAAAAAAATTATGTTTTCATCCCTAAAAATGAAATAATTTTAAACATTTCATATCAATACGTTCTCTTTATACGAATGTGAATGAAATATCGTTAATTAGTAATAATAAATAACGACACTTAAAATTTTATTTTGGTTTCAAATATGCCACAACAGAAAACTGATAAATAAAAATATAACGTCAGAAAACACTAAAAAAAGAATTCTTTGTAAATACATAAATAATTTTAAACCAAACGAGGAAAACTTTTAATTGCCAGGGCACTACTGAAAGATTTATTTTCATAACATAACTAAAAAAAAAGCAAACGAAATATCCACAAGTAAAAGCATTAATGTCTACTCTGCAAAGGAATTCTGGACTGAGTTGAGATGTGTTTTTCCTTTCGCTAACGCAAAAAGTAGGAGTCAAATGATCGACACTGAAATAGCACATGCCCTAATTTTGAGTTTATGTAGCTCTAGCTCATGCTTACAGAGGGGGGAACACTCCTTGCGTAGGTGTTTTAGGAAAATACACTTCTTTTGTTTGCATTGCGTTGTTAGCAGTACGTGAAAATTCTTTACCGTAACGAAAATGCAGAGTTGCTCTGATATAGTTTTGTTTTTTTGATGAGTTAACAGATTTGAAAGGGGGAAAAAAGGAAATGACAGTTGAATAAATAAGGATTTTTTTCTTCTTCTTATATATTTTTTTTCTTTATGCTAACAGCCATGAAATTTATTTGCCAGTTAATGTATTCACGAGAAGGTCATTGTTGAAGGATGTGTTTAAGTTTTGGTTGCCAGAGATTTGCTAAAGCTTGTCGTTTTAAAATCTGAAATGCATTCAAGTTAGCTGACATCGTTTAAAACAGGCACGTATTTCTAAAAACATCTATAAATAAAAATGCATTTGGATTTATATATTACGTATAATTCAATCTGCTTTTATTAAGTATAGTTAAATCTGCTGATATCTATAAAAATAATTTTTATTATTAAATTTTTAAGATTTGACATGCATACCCAAACATGGAACTGATTAAGGTAAAAATTAAGTACTTTTTCATTTTCATAATATTGAAAATGTATTTTAAATGTTGGATGTAAAATACATTATATTTAAAATCAAGACTGGATTAATCAAATAATGACATTTTATTATTATGCTTCTGCTGTTTTTTAAACATCTAATATTCGTTATTAGATTAAATGTAAGCGAAAATTATATTTTTCAGAAGCTTAGTTATTGAACGAAGGGCTATATTACCAATAATTACTTTTTTGAATTCGAATTTATAAAATACTCTTTACAATAGTTTTACAAGTCCTTTTATAATCAGCCAGTCTGTGAAAAAACTCAAAATATATAATAATGTTAAATTCGCATCTCCTAATTAAATCTTCACCTTCCTGAAATAGATCAATGGAAAAAAAATAAACCTGACGACATTTTTGAATAAAGCCATCAAAATGCTATCCATAAATATGATCATTTATATAATCAAAGTATTCAATAAATGTCTGCAGCAGCATTACTTCTCTTATTCATAGAAAATATCACATATACTCATGTTTTTAGAAACCTGGACCAAACCCTAAACTTCCTGGCAATCAATTTACTAAGCAACTTTGGCAAAATTTATGAAAAAGTTATCCTCAGATAAAAGGACTATTGCAATGAACGACAAATCATACCAGAAGAAAAATACAACTTTGCATTCAGCAACTTCTTCCAGTTACTAACTGTATTACCCGTGGCTTTAAAAACAAGTCCCAGTTGGTTTTCTTGATATTTGCAAAGCCTTTGACCACATGCCACATAGTGGAATTATCTATAAGCTTATTTCTAGCAATTTATCGCGTTACCTCATTAATATTCTCATTCTTTTCCTAAGAAAATAGAATAGTTAAAGCCAAAGTAAACTACACTCTTTCTGAAGATGGTTTCATTATGCCGGAAGACATCAAGGAAGTATAATTAGACTTTTATACAGAGCCGGCCTTCTCTATAAAGGGGCCCAGGTGTAAAAAACACACACATTCGGGGCCCTAAATTTTTAAAGTATAAAAAATACAAACTTATATGTATTGGATCATATTTGTTATTATCATTTTCGTCATTATTTTCTGATTCAGTCTTATTTGTATAAGCACATGGTTCTTCAAAGATTTTCACAGTTTTTACATCTTCATAACAAGATTGTGTAGTTTGTGTGGGACTTTCTTCGCCAGTTGAAGTTTGAATTATAATTTCTAAAGTTAATCAATTTTTTTGCATAATTACTTCATAGACAGATCTACTCGTGACTTTTTGAAATTTAGCTTTCTTTTTTTCTGCTAATTTTCTTTATGAAACCGAGTCTTGACAACCAGAGGAATACTTCCTTGGCATGGACATGATTAACGATATTAAACATTTTATAGTATGAATCATCAAAGTAATATATGCAATTTAACCTAGTAGGTGAGGTAAATGAAAGTACTTTATATTTATAATATGTTGCACACTTGCACTAAACTGAAATATATCTTTAAACTTCGTATATTTCAAAACCCATCGGCTCCACGATTGTTCCAATTAAATTTCTTTCTCTATTCTTTCCATCGCACTATTACCGTTAAGAATATTATTTTAATTCTTGATCATTTTGGAGCCCTACAATCTCAAGGCCCCGGTGCATAGCATCCATCGCATTCCCTAGATGGCCGGCCCTGCTTTTATACTATCGTTGTACAATGCAGACTTCCCTAAAACGAACATCTTTAACTACTTCTTCGCTGATGATACAGCTATCCTTGATAATGAAAGCCCGATAGAATACGTCACAATAATGCTCCAAAGGGGGACTTACTGAAATCGAAAAATGATGTTCTCTTTTGAGTGCCGCTATTAATACTACAAGACGTCGTTAAGTTGCGAAAAGAATATTTCAAAACATAATTATAAACCCTAATTTTCTTTGAAGACAACTTTTCCTGACACAAAAAAGTTAAATATCTAGGCTTAGTCTCGATAGCAAGCTTACTTTAAAAAATCACGTCCAATGCAACCCCTAGAAATTTTGGGTAAAAGTTCATCTAATAATTCCATTCATAGGACGAAATTCACTACTTTCCCACATCAAAAAAAATTATTCAAAGAAATCCTACGTATATTCTTATCAACATTTCTTCTATCTAGGAGCCTTTCTGCATACCTTATTGCATCATAAGAAAATTCAAGTTATGCAAAACAAAATACTCAGAATCACCACAATACACCATGCTTCATAAGCAACAATGTTCTCCATTAGTTCCAATTACTCCACTGTTCCAAAGATTATTCAAGCAAATCCTAAAGACATTCTTATCAACATTTCTTCCATCTAGGAGCCTTGCTGCATATATTGTTGCAACATAGGAAAATTCAAGTTATGCAAAACAAAATACTCCAAATCAGCACAATGCACCATGCTTCATACGTAACAATGTTCTCCATTAGGATTGAAAAATGTCGAAAACTGAAGATCATTAAAGTACTTTCTAAGAAACTTCTCAGTAAATGAAGCAATAGTAAAAACACTATCATCCAAGATCAAATCCAAAGCACTCACAACTCAAGAAAATATCCCTATTCACACGCTACTACTAAATGGGGCCTTCCTCTTAAATCATTTTAAAAACTGTCTCAGTATTTATGCTTCACTTCACCAGTATCTGTTAAATCATCATCGTAATTAGCTACGCAACTTTGACTTCTCACTGCTTCACTATTGGTAAAATGTTCCTGAAAATCTTTGAAAAAACTTTTTTTGCACTCAAATAACACAATTTTTTACACAATTGAGTAGAAATGTTCTGACATTAAGACTCAAACAAATATCAAAAAAAAAAAAAAAAGTTAACTAAAATTCTAAAAATAATAAAAAAAAGCATATTAATTACACAAACTTCTTAAAACGAGGACATTTTTTTTTAAATTTTAGATAGTAACAAAAAGGGTTTTCTCCATGATAACTTTCTTAATAATGTATACATCTAAAATAGTCTTTATATTTTGAAATTTAGATTTATATACAAAATGATTTTCAATGAAAGCTCCTATTTAATGTTATTTATCTTTTCAATAGAGAAAGAAAATGTGATACGATTCTTTTATCTTTCCTTATTTTGCATACCGCAATTTCATTAATAATATTTATCCGCAATTTTTTCACAATTGACAATAAAATATATCAGTGTAGACAACGTTCTTAATTTATTTTTAATATAAATTCAATCAATACTTGATTAAATTATGATAATCATTTATTTTAGAAATGTTCAGTGATTGTAAGACATAATCCTTATATAATATTCAAAAACTGCATTATAATTAAACATAACTGTATAGTGTTAATTTTTTGATAGTTTTGTTTGAAGCATGCGATTGATATTTAGTATATAATGTATACAAACTAATAAGATTTTGTTATATCAGTATGCTGTTGAAGACATTTCTTTAAAATTTATTCCTTCTAGAGCATAAAATTATAATAAATAATTAAATAAAAAAAGCATTTTCTTCTTAAAAATTAGTTTAGATACCTTTTATGGAAATAAAAATGTGTTTATGAAAATTAATGGAATTTTCTTCGTAATAATAAGTTTCTCATAATTTCGAAATCAATTTAAATAATAGTTTCATAAATAATGATCTTCTGAATATTTTTGCAATTAAATTCAAATATATTAACAAAATCAGTAATTCTAAACGGTATTAAAGATAGATAACTACGTTAAAGAGTTGAATTTTGACTGCCATTTGTTTACTCAACATTCTTAATTTTTGATAAATAATTTTGATGAATTGTTTTAACTTTGTTTCTATGATCGTACTTTGACAAGCTATATTCAATTTATATTCGAGTTAATTATATTTATATTCAATTTATATTTAAAAGTGAAAAAAATAGCTTTAAACCCTATATTTATAATATAAGATTTAAAACTTTTTTGCAAATTTCTATGTTATTTATTCAAATTTTAAATTTTAAATCTTATGATAAACCTTATTACTATGTATGCATTTTGTAATATTAATTCTAATGTATGTATTTTGTAATATTAATTCTAATGTATGCATTTTGTTCAAATTGGATATACTAATCTCTCAATATGCTTTGAAGTTTTTGAATAACAGAATAAGTTATGTGATTGTTTAAAAAGATTTTAAAGTTGTTTTAATGCCTCATAATGTTAAAAAAAATAAAAATTTCATATTATTTATCAGTTGAACTCCAGTCTTTAAACGTTGGGTAGAATGCAGCTTATTTTTCAGTTCAAGAACTAAGCAAGATATTTATCCATCAGATTTTGTATAAATCACACGGTAATGCTATAGAATAGAAGAATTTTGCTTTATGTTTCTTTCGATCCCCCCCCCTCCCCCAAAAAAAACATGCACCATATTTCTGTCAATTATTAAACCAATTTTTACTTTTAACTAATATATTTTTTTTCATAAATGTTTTTCTAAATTATACAAAAATTCAAAAATATGTTTTATAACATTTGCTAAAAAAATTAAACTCTAACCATGTCATGCTCAATAAGTTAAAAATTTTAAGACGCATAATTTACAGCAATACTGATAAAAATCGAAATCATGCTCATAATGGCTGCGATCAGTATAACATATTTTGAGTTGCCTTTAGATATAAGTTTTAATAATTGAACTAAAGCATTTAAATAACAAATTGAACTGAATGGATTAACTGAATGGATTTTGTTCAAATTTTGTCTCCGAATATATTGAAGCATTATAAACGTTTCGTGATAATCAAATGAACAATCGATTTTTTTTATTATTTATAAACTATGTTTCATTTAGCAATCAAAGCATTGTGTTGAAAATAATATGGCATCATGCAATATTTTTATGGTGAATTTAGTAGAGTCAAATCATGGGAATAAAACTTTTTAAAAGCTTTTCCTGTATTGAAAATTGTTTATCTGAAATAATGATATACTCTATCTTGAATTTTTTTTAAAGTTTTGTTATTATTGTTCTACTTTGCAGTATAACACTTCTTGATACGGAATTGCTACAAAAAGCAATGCTAGTATATCATTATTTCAAACTTACAGAATAGTCGATTTTATCGTTTGCATTTTAAAGAGAATTTAATCCAATAACATCTATAATCTATGTCCTTATTCATTCTGATAATTAAATAAAAAGTAAAATGATTAAATTGTTGGGAGAATATACATCTACAAATAGTCTAGAATGCATATTTTCCGACACAGTCACTTATTTTTAATCTTTTTCGTGTTTTATTTATAAGGTTAAGTAACGTACATATTCATAGAATATTTATTCTACAAACCGGTTTAGTGTCCGATCATTTTTCAATTAAAAAAAATAAATCTATGCACATGTCAGTTGTCTGGTATGTGGTTGTTATCTTAATAATATGAAAAAGATTTAAAGAATATGATAAGAAATTTTTTAACCTTTATATTTTGTGTAATAAGTTTGGAAGAGACATTAGAACATCATGTATTGGATCGTAATACTACTTTGAAATAGGTTTGAAAATATGCATTTTCCCATATGTTTGATTTCAAATTATTTCTCAGACATTCAGTTATCATGAAATAATTTTCACTCTTGTACAATAATCGAAGGATGATACCTTTTTGCTTCTTAAATGGATTTATAAATGTGTATAAGTATATTTGAATTCCTCTGTTGAATTAATAAATTTTCCGAAAGTGCAGGTAACTAAATCTATCTGAGACATTAATTAAATCTAACGGATAATTCGACTTGAGACGGTTATCTTTCAAAGTGAATTCTAACATTCAAGCTGATGTCAAGGTTCCTAGAAGTATAGTTCAATTGGACTGGGACACTCTGAAAATGCCATTAAATAACGTCACTACTTTAGATGATGACAGACCTTATTTTTAATTGTTCATATTTATAAAGAATTTAGAACCGATAGTTAAAATTTATATTGGTATTACTAATTTTCATACATAAAAGTAAATTGTGAGTGACCAAAAGCTGTCATATTTCCTAAGCAAGAAGAATAAATTTACTGATGTATGAATGCGCAAATAATTTGAATCACATGACGTCTCTAAACCCCACATAAGTATAATAATGAAACGGGATAGTGTGAGAAAACTAGCGGGAGTAATGTATAGTATTATGAGTTCAATAGTAGACCAATAACAATATGTAATATTCAAGTTAATTTTATTTATTGCTCATTTCAAAGTGACAGTATAGAATAAATTCGAAACTATGTATTCTTCCATTAATATCTTAAAAGTTGACCATTTCATAGGTGGAAGTGCTGTTATGGACAAGCTAACATCATGTTGAAAGAGAACATACAATTTTACATCAAGGGAAGCAACACTACCAATATACACACTCATTCATAGGATAATATATTACTTCATATAATTTACCTAACTTTTATAGAATTTTTGGAAATTACTACATCAGCGTTGTCTATAAAGCTTGATTTCATACTGCAGATAATGTTGATGACCTTCTTGAAAATGAAGGAACATATCGAAAGAGGTGACTAGCTTCTTTATTCGACCTTAATATTCAGATGTGTATGGAATGCGATTAGGAGAGGTATGGAAATGTCCAACACTCTATTAATTGGTAAAGAAAATCTTTTGGAGAACTTGAACAAGATTGGTAGAATTTTCATCTCAAATTCTTCTGGACAATCTGTTCGAGAGTAGGTGCAACTGATGGTGCTTATGCAATAGAATGATATATAAACAAAGTCTTAATTTCATCATTTCTAAGATCTTCCCAGTTCAGTTATCTCTGAATACTGAAACGCTCTAGCTTTTTTTAAAATCAAAAATAAGAAAATCCTTACACGTCTAAAACTGCAATAAGAGTCCATGTTCTTAAAGGGAATGATTAGCAAAACAGGCCACCGCTTAAGATAATGGTTATTAAGTAAACATATACTTAAACGTCCTTTGAAATTTCTTAGGAAACCTTTCTCCTCAGCCCATGCGGAAGAGCGTCTCTGACGAACAAAGTGTGCGACATGGGCATTCAAAAAAAAAAAAAAAAAAAACGAAAGGGGAAGGAAATACCGCAATGATATCCAGATGTATCTCTGGGCCTTTCAATATAGAGCAATTCAATTTCGCAAAAGAAACTGTAAATAAATTTTTACAATTATTTTGCTTATTCTTCCGAAAGCCTTAAACTGCACTGTATGTTCCTGCTATTTCCTGCATATTTCTATAATTTCTCTTTTTTTCGTATTAAAAAGTTTCAGGAGTTTTTGCATTTTATATATATTTTCAATTATAGAAATTCGCTTCAAATTATTTTCCATATAAACTGTTGCTGTCCTTTACTTTAAGGACACTGATATTTTGTATAGACATAAACATTATGAACGAAATTCCGTAACGTTTCTAAGACTCGCATCAAACTAGGTGCTTTATATCCTTCATATATGTGTGTGTATGTGTATTTAGAATTATTCTTTTCAAAATTTGCCTTTTAATATGAATATAAATATTTAATATGTATTATTATGAATCTTTTAATATGCATAAATATGTACATAAATATTTTACAGCTATTTGGAATTTGAAATATACATTTGCAATTTTTTTTTTAAATATCCCAGTTTACAAGATTTAATGGCAACTCGACAAATTAATGAATAACACAGAAAAAGTTTAATTATTATTTTCTTTTTTTCTTTTAATCATAATGGTAACAACAGTACCATCACATATGGTAATGGTATTGTTAGTAAGGTTTACTTACCCCTGCAGTGATCACAGTAAATATTACAAAAATAATTTAATTCTTTTTCATTTTTCAGACTTTTATCCATATGTGTGCGTGTGTTTTCGTCTTATCCTTACTCCCCTCTTACTGATGATGATGTCGTGTCCGCGTTTTCACGGAAAGGGGGTAGCTTCTGTGTGGTAAAGACCGCTGAGCACCCAAGGGCAGAAGTCTGACTTCTAGCTCATATGAAGATGAAACTCACACATTCGTTTGCACAACCCCTTTTTACAGGGGGGGGGGGGGCACATTCACACACCTCACAGATAGAACACAGATGAAGAACAACCAAGCCCGAACCGGGACTCGAACCCGGGACGCCCAGATCACGAGGAAGACGCGCTACCCCTATGCCAGGACGCCGGCACTCCCCTCTTACTAACCCGGTGAAATGGAAAAGTGATTGAAGTGATAGGAGGAAAAAGAAGAAAGCTAAAAAATGTAAGTAATAAATAAATACTATCTTGCACTGAAATGAACTCAGTCTGCAACCCATTTGGCCCAGAAAAAAAATCGAACGGCAGGTGACTAATTGTTCATTCCAATCGGTAGGGAAAAACCGGAAATATGCATTTGCGAGTTTAAATTTACCGCATAAACAACGAGACGCGTTATCTAAACAAACCAGCAACTTTGCATTTACAGCAGAATCCCTTTCCAGGACGTCAAGATGTTGGCGCATGCGCAATAGCTCTTCCCATCCAAGCGGAGGATCAACTTCAGCAGGGATACGTGCGGATGCAGTTCAAGTGTTCGCTTCAAAACGTTTATGAATTAGAAACGCTGGATTACATTCAAAGTTGTCTTGCAAAAAGATACATGTTTCTGTAGATAAAGAAACGGGTTGAGCAGACGGATGGTATCAGGATTTGAATTGGGATAGGTTTTTGTAGAGGTAAGTTTCCTATTGGTTTTTCTTTTGACTGAGTGATAATATTTTTATTGAGAGAAAACAGAAACACGAGGTTTATGCTTGTTTTGATTTGGGTAACGCTGACTCACTGAATAGAGTGGCGATATTTTTAGCCATTCCTAGTCTTCATAAGTGCGTATTTTCCTGTCTTAACTAGCTGTCCTCGTGAGATTTGAAAGAAAGAAACTTATAATGTGAAAGACGTACAAGTGATTTCTTTTTTAAACAAAGATAATAGCCACAAAAACTAACTAGGAGATACAATGTTTCAAGTTAAAAAGCATGATTTATTGAAATGCTTTACTGTAATGCATTTTACAGCTGTAATATTAATTGACCAAGATTATTTGCAAAAATTATAAAATGAATTTAATTGCGAATATGTTTAATAATGAGATATTATGATTATAAATTTGACTCTTTTGATATAAAAACTTAATAATTAAATTTTTCGAATTATTTTTATGCTCATTTTGATTTATAATAAAAATTTTAATAGAGACTTAGCAAATAATTACAAGTATAAATTGAGACAGAATTTAACAAAATATTAGTTTAATTTAGAACTGAAATTTTGACTATATTTTAATTAAAATACAATTTTCATAATATTCGTACGATGAAATGATATTTTACCAATATCATTCTATTAGTATAAATAAGTATTTTATGCATTTTTAGCATGGCGATTAATATTTTTGATAGAAAATTTTAAAAAGTCAATTGGAAAAAAGTATTAAAAGGAATGCTTATAATTAATCTTAAAGCTCTGTATTTTGAATAAAAGATATATTCATCCGTGTTATTTTTTAAAAAAATATATAAGGAATAATTTTTAAAAGACAGGGTTTGCTAAAAAAATAGAATTATGTGGCGGTGATTAAATAACATGAAACTGCAATTTTCTTTACAGATAAGTTCATTATAAACGATTAATTGCTATGTATTCACTGATTTTTTTAAATTAAGGAATATTCTTTCGATTACGGGAAATGATAAAGAATCGAGTTTTTGTAATTTTCTTTATTTTCTTTTCTTTATTTTGTTCTTTATTTTTCTGTTCAGACTCAAAAGAATTTTTGAATTTTATTTTATCATAGTTTTAATACTGTTATTTTTACCGTCTTTTAATGCCTATATAAATTTTAAGGTTGACAAAATAGGGTGGAAATTATACTAATATAAAATGGCTTTAATAAAAATAAAAATCAACAAACATTTTTGTGAAAAATATTTAGAAAACATATGCGTTTATTATGCATTGATGTTTCCTATGTAAATTAAAACTTACATCAAAGTTCGGATTTAATATCAATAAAGTTAATAGAATTAAGCGATGTATTCAAATAAACAGGTGTTTGAGAGATGAATCGTCACATCTATATCTATATACTTATAATAAAGCTCAATGTGTGTGTGTGTGTTGGCGCTCTACAGGCCAGACCATTCAACCTACAGCTATCAAATTTGGCACGTGTATACCTTGGAGGCCGGGAATGTGCACCTGGGGGTTATGTTTTCGAATTTGTAACTAGAATTTTATTTATTTAAAAATTAAGCGAAATTTTGACGTGTTTCTGCTATAACTCCCGAAAATATTACCGCACAGAAAAGATTTTTACATGAAGTTAAAGATCAAAAATTTTTCTTTTAAATGATACTAATATTTTAATCTTAAAATTAAATTTCTATTTTTAATGAATTTTTAAATAAATATTTTAACTATGTTTTTCAATAATTTTTTTCGTAAAAAATAAAAATTAAGATTAGGCACGTTTCGCATTCATGGGAAAAGATTAGCTTTTTTCAAAGTGTTGCCATCACATTGATTAAAGCCCCAATTAAAAATAAATTAAATCTTTTTGGAAATGAAATCTGCAAAAATATAATTTTCGGCACGTTTCTGTAGGAAATGAAACAAATATGAAATATTATCTTTTCTAAAAAAATAAATTCAAGAAAAATTATTTATGATCTTTTACATCTCTATACAGGGTGTTTATTTAGTCCCGGACCCATTTTGATATTTAATGACTCATAAAATAATGAAGATATAAACAAACTTATGGCATTTATTGATGGAATAACTCATATATTTTCCTTTTCAGGTTTGAATATTTTTACTTTTGTAAATATCGTCTGCGCGTGTTTTTAATTTCAGATAATTTCATTTTCCAGTTTAAATATCTGTACTTTTCTAAATATCGTCTGCTTATTAATTGGATTTTTCTCTCTTTTGTTTTTGGCAACTATTGAAATGTTATGTTTACTTTTGATGTGTTTGTTCTATGTAGTACTTTTGTATGTGATGTTTTATTCGAGCGGATATTAAGGAGAATGCATACGCCACAAGATAAAGCACAGATTTTATGGTGGTCATAGAGTTAATTTCCAATCAACTAAATCACTGACTTTTAAGAGTTAATTTCCAATCACTTACACTGACTGATTTATGAAAATTTGAATATCACTATTCAATAAAAAGAGGATAATTTTGGATTTTCCATCGATCGCTTCAAAGAAAATATGCCAATCAGCGCGCAGGGTTCTCAAGATTAATTGGCCTAAGATTATGAAAATGTTGAGTTTTTCTAAATTTTTAACATTTAAAACTTCATAAATAAGTCTTAGTTGATCGTGGAAAATAGAAACATTCATTCATTTATTTAAAATTTGGTGTGTCCAGAATATTTCCCTGAATACGATTCCTTACTGCATTAAATTTAGACTTCATAATTTTTGAAATATATTTATAGGCCGGAACAAAATATTATTATTGATTTCATTTCAATCCTTTTGAAAGCAAAACTAAAAACTGAATTTTATGCTGAATCTGAGAAATTTTTGTTGAATTATTGTTTGAGATATTACATAAATGATGAAAAATATTTTGTAGTTAACATAAGACTTAAATACCGAGCGATTCTGTTTGCAATACTCACATTCAATAATAATAATAATTAATAAATAACAATAAAGATGATAAATAAATTAAAACGCTTGGTTTTATTAAAAAATATCTTAATATTAATTGCAATTTCATCATTTACAATTTAAATTAAAGTTGAAGTTTTGCCAACAACAAATTAGCAATATATATATAGTAAATTGTAAAAGTAATGACAACAAATTAGCAAAATATATATAGTAAATTGAACGAAACGATCTAAACAGTATAAGTTTGGTATGGTTATCAAAATTTGAAGATTAAAAATGTTTTGTTTGAGAATCCTTTAAGAGACCAGTTACTTAAAATATTTAATTGAAAATTGTAGCGAGCGGTAATACTGGCGAACCGGCTGGTCGCCAAAGGCGGCTAGTAAAAAATAAGACTGGTTGTAAACTTAAAAAAATTCACATACTTTTACAGTTCACACCTATGTATCGATGCATTAGGGTTGATATCATCGATAGTAAAAATTCAATCGATAGTTCTTAAAGAAAAAGCTTACATGTATTGATTCATATATTTATATATAATGACATTGCATCGCTTTTTATTTTGTTCTATCATACCTTTTGTATTTCTTAAAACAAATTATTGCTTGCAAAAGAGGGGTTTGCAAAAATAGGCTTTTGTTACTTTCAAGAAGACAATTTTATAAAAAATTCATTTTCGAAAAGGAATTTCATCAGACAATTTAAATCCATTATTAAACAACCGAATTAATATTTAATTTATTGTTTTAAAATGGTAATTCATACTTGTTATAAAAATAGAAAATAATTTTTAATAATTGCTACCTTTATAAATGCTCCCAAAATTTTTAATGAGATTATTGTAGAATGTATTAGAAAATAAATTTTGTCTTAAGATAAAATAATCTATGATTAAATAGGTAACTTTAGACCTATCATATTGTAATGCTTTAAATAAAATATGATATGATTTATCATTGAAATATTAACTTTAAAAGGAAATATTTCCATTTTATTGTAAAAATAATCATGAAATAAATTGCACCAATAAATTAAAATTAACGTTGATATAGCATGGATAGTTCTTATCAGTAAATTACTTAAAATATAACAAATCATGCTGAATTGAATGAAATTAAAAAAATTATTTTGAATGTGTACGAGCACCTATTTATACACATGCAAATATTTATGCTGGAAACCCTTGGAGTATGGTAATATAAAGCGGATTATCTCTGAAACTGCTGCAGATTTTTCAAAATTTTACATCTTATTTATGGGGATTAAATGTAGGAAGCATTTAATATTTATCATTACCATTCTTAGAAATAACAACATTTATGCTGTTCAGGTTAGTTTTTCTATATAAACGTCCAGGGTTTTAAAACTATATTAAGTTTTTATTGAGAAGGGATTTCATTTGACCGGATGGGACCACTACTCATATAAAGAATGAGGACCGATAGGATGAAAGTCATTAGTCATATAATTCCAACTTAAGATAAATTTTGACATTATGTATGGTCGTTTCCATAACAGTATTGGAAAAAGTAATTTGATATCATTTTAAATAAATTTTTAAATTCTATTGCAGTTTTTATTTCTTGAATTTTGTCAGCTTTTTAACGTACAGTTTTGCAAACATTTGCATTCTGCATACATTATCAGTACATTTAATTGTTATTATGAAATCTAAACTTTTTTTTAAAATTTTCATCAAATATTTAATCGCTATATATTCTTCCATTATTGAAAACTGAAGGAGGGTGTTTTGTTTATTATCTGAACTGTTTAGATGAGGAATAATAAATTATAACACTGCGAAAGACAGTGGATAATTAGAAGATATATTATCGAATTATTATATTTTTAATCTCCCTATGTTGTCAAAGAAGCTTGATTCCATTAGGGAGGTGCACATACACGATAAAAAGAACAGGTGTAAATCTATTAAAATACGTACTCTTAATGCCTATCACAATTAGATGCTTAAATATTCTTTGTTGAAAGAAACATGAACAAATTTTATTTCAGAGGTTTAATTAAAGTTAAATCCAATGGACATTCTCAACAAATACGTTGTTAACCAAATACAACAATAATTCATATAATTTGAATTTAATCAGAAAATGAAAATAAAGATATATAATTTTTATTTATCAAATATTTTAAACAATAATATATTATTATTATAAAAGAGGTGCTGATTCATAACACAATAATCACGTTAAAACTAGTCAATTTGAAATAACCCAGTGATTTGTATTTAAAAAACATATCAAAGTAAAGTTTTAAGGTAAAAAAAATAATCTTGGCTTGTTTTGAGCCCAAATATTTATTAACTGCGATTTAAAACTTTTATAATTCAAATACTATTTATACTATTAATCTGCTTAAATATTCCTTTCTATAAAAATTATATTTCATTAGCCAATTCATTTGCTACAAAAGCCCCAGGCATATTATTGCGATAAAGTTACAAACATTTATTATCGTTTCTAATTCTTTAATGTTTTTAACTTGATATTTTCGCATGTTTAAAGTTGTTATAACCATGATGCATATAGAAGTTTATTTTTCTGTTTCCATAAACTTTACCTTACATATTTTCATAATAGAAATGAAATGTAATGAGGGCAAAAATAATTATGATTTCCAAAAAAACATGATGGATGAAAAGAATATAAAAGATATATAAAATGCAATGTAAATATTTTCATCTCAGTATTAATGTAGAAATTTTTGCACACTTCCAGCTGTGACAATCATGATATACGCAAAGCGTTTTCTTTTATTGCTTTCTGTTTCTGTGCATTTATATAAAACTAATAAAAGTAGCAGACTATCATATTTATTTTTCTTCCGAAAAAGATATTAATAAATAATGACAATAGACAGCAAGGAGTCTTTAATTTTTAATGTTTATCAACTCGTATGTTTAACTATTTTAAAGGAAATATCGCCATTCTGTTCATATATTCTAAACAGATTTTTAAGAGAAATAAACATTAGCTGAGTAAAATATTCATGGCGTCAAATCTGAAATGGATTTACAATCTTTGGATATTGATTTTGTTGCGACGTAAAGGTAAACATTTCGCCAAAATAATTAGTTTAATAAAACTTACGATTGTGCTATATTTTTATAATACCATGCTACTTTAATAAACTTTTGAATAATTTTTTCTTAAAAAATAGTTTTACAGAAAGCTGTATAGCTAGCAATACGAAAAAAACTGTTTCGTTCAATTATCTTCAATTGAATTTTTTATTTAATATTTAAGCTTGAATTATAATTTGTTGAATTAAAACTTTGAAATCTATGTTTACAGAAAATCTGTACTTTATGAAAACATTTAATGTAAAAAACGTTAACGTTTGGTTCATTATTATTAAATAAATTTATCCTTTGTAAACACTTTTTAAAAATTAATTAAGTCATTTAAATTTTTTTTCAGCTAGCTTCTGAAATAATATGATCTATGTGGATGAAACAGAAGAAAAAGATGGTAAGTGTTTTTTTTTCTGTTTTAAATTTTATCGTTCATTTTTTTATATTTTATTTGAAGATATTTTTTTTCAATGAACTATTATATCAAAAAGATGGATTTCCCTTAAGAGAATTGCTCGAATTAATAATTCAGATTAACTGTAGAAGGAAACTTTTTTTTTCTATTTTATTCCTATGAAATTTTCAGACGTATTTGAATTATAGTAAATATTTACTTTTTTTTCAAATTAGTTTCCTCTGCCGTAATTACGTAAAATAGTCTCAACTAAAGTGCATAAATAAACTGCTGAATGTTTAGATTTTAAACTTCTACATTACTAATGATGATAGTTACTAATCATTTTGCACCGAAAGCGTATTATGAAAACTTTATAAAATTCATCCTTATATTCTCGTTTTAGGTTTAATCTTTTAATTAATTCATCTTTTTGGAATATTATAATTTTTTTGCATTTTAAATACATATGCATTTGAAAATTTTTCTCAACCATTTGTCAAATTTCAGATGTAGCAGCTAAGGTAATAGCTTTATTAAAATGTTAAATAGTATCTAATAATAATAACGAAACAAACTTATATCTAATTGGAGTAATTTTTGCTTTTCTTCTTATTACAGTTGAGGTGTGTAGTGTTTTCCATGCATTCACTCATTTTAAAAACGTTCCACTACTACCGCCTTTGATTCACGCAGCAGCCTATGTACGATTGTATTAACCTTATTGAAGGAACCTGACATAAATATGTATGGAATCTTGAACTCAAATATGGAGTCGGTAATCTCAGGCAGTTTCTAACTGCTAGCTATTTAAATTCATAGCCACGAATAGAACGAACGTTCCATAAAAAATTACTTGGAATATACTTTATAAATTACTATATGCATATAAAGTTTGAGTAAATGCTCTTGGCTTTTGTCCACACCCTTTTCAACACGTGTTACACGAGAGTACAAATAACAAACCACTATAAGACAGCTGGAAGATTTTATAATAAATACAGTCATCTATTGCTACTGCATAAAAAGTTTCCAAAGTTTTTCGCTGTGTATAAATACGCTAAAAGAGTCAGAGATAGAGCCAAAAGTCATTTATCGAAATGGTTGTATACGTTTTTGGCAAAGGCAAAAACACTCTGGCAGTAATTTTTATGAAAGAACTCAGCATCGACGTCATGAGTGTTGGAAATGACGTCTTTGCTTTTGCCCAGACATTCAAGAATTTTTATTATTCAACATGGAGTCTGCCACCCGGTCGCGTTCGTTCCTTGGATGTAGACATCTGCTCCAGTTATCCTCAGTCATTAGCGTAACTTGATACTTCACTTTTTGATCCACTTATATCGCGAAAAAAAAGATAAGGATAGCTAGCTTGATGATCATTTTTGAGAGAATGGATGACGTAACTGAAAGGTTTTCTCCCTATCTAAACAACAACAAATGGATAGAGAAACAAATATGTGTAATTTCTATGAATTGCGAAGAGATTCTCTTGTCGAAAAAGGAGTAAACAACTTCTCTCTTCCTTTAACATTGCAATGAGGAAGATGCTCTCTTTGATTGTACTAATTTCATTTGGAAAAAGACAGTTTGAGCTACGGCCTTTATTAATGGAGTTTTCCGACTTTTTGAGCATAATAATAGTTAAGTCATAAATATTTCGAATGATGGAATAAAGCATTAAAATACGAGGTAATTCAAATTGAATATAGTAATAATAAACAGCTATAACTATTTAATGAAAAATAATTTATCAAAAAGATTAGCTCGTAATGTAAATGGAATTACAAAATTTTATACACATTTGACATAAATGTTCTATGTGACTTCCCTTGGTCACACGGACAATACCTAGGCAGTAGTCCATTTCACGTCATACATTTTGAAACATGTCTGCAGTCACCGACGCAAGCGCATTACAAGTGCGTAATTTGAGTTCAATTGTTTTGGGAATGAGAAACACATACACCCTATCTTTCACATAAACTTCTTGATAAAAATCGCAGGGTGTCAAATCCGGAATCTCGGTGGGAAAGAAGAGAAGACATCGTCGGCATCTGCACTTCAACCAATCCAATGGTGGTTTAAAAATGTGCGAACCTCCCTGCCCTAGCGTGGGGGTGCTCCATGTAATTCGGGAAAGATGTAATTCGGGGAATCAGTATCCAGCTGTGGCATTAACCACATCACAAGCATGTCAAGGTTAATATTTGATGTAACACTTCGTTCAGAGAAGAAAAAAGGACTGTACAATTTACGTGATGAAATAGCTCAGAACACATTAACTTTCGCTGAGTCACGTTCACGTTCAATTACAATGGAAGGTTTCTCCGTACCCCATATTCGACTATTGTACCGGTTAACCTTCCCATTTATGCAGAAAGTTGCTTCATCGCTAAATATTAGACCCCTTGACACCTTGCAATTTTTATCTATGGGGTTTTGTGGAAGACGGGGTGTATGAGCTTCCTTTCCATGCCCAAAACAATACGCAAGCAACAAGTACGCATTTGCAATGCACTTGCGTCGGTGACTGCAGGCAGGCTTTAGAATGTATGGCTTGAAATGGGCTACCACCTAGATATTGTCCGTGTGACCAAGGGAAGTCACATAGAGAACATTATGACGTAGTTATACAGAATTTTGAAGTTCTGTCTACATTTTGTGTTAATTTTATCGATAAATTCGTTTTTATTAAATAGTTATAGCCGTTTGTAATCTCTATATTAATTTTGAATTACCCTGTACTTTTAATCGAAGGCTTTTAGTCATTTTTACTTTCTTATATATGTTTTATAGAGAATGTATAGTAATCATCAAAAAATTCGAATCTCCACGTTTTAGACCTTCCTGAATTCGAAAAATACATTTTTAGAAAATGTATTTGTAGAAAATGTATGTTGTATAATTAAAAAAACTAATGAAGAGAGCTAGATAGATAAGATTCGGTAGAGAAATTTAAAATCTATAGTGCAGACACCTATCAAATTTTGAGCCAAAACCAACAGAGGGTTGAATGTCTGTCTGTCTGTACTTTCAGAAAACATGCAAATTCGATAATTCAAAAACGAAGCGACATAAATATGTCAAATTAGGTATGACATTTTGTGATTACAAGTGCAGTTTTGTGTTAAGGTGTACGTACACACTTGAAACTTTGAAAATCGTTCAACATATCGAATATATTTTTTATTGCTTCAAACTGTTCTCTGATCCTTTAGCTTTCAAAGGATACCAAGATGTCGATATTCGGAATATTTCTCGAGTTATAATTATTTTTCTTGAGGTACTTTCACTAAAAATTCTAGTTTCAGTTTTGTTAAAACTCGTTTTATGAAGAATGATATTTTCCCACTATGTTGCTTCATTGTAACAATCATAACTCAACAAGAAATTATCCAAATACAATTATTTATATATCAAAATAATCTGTATGAAACAGTGGATGTTTTGTGCCTCAATCAAAGTCATATTTATAGAATTAAATTTTTAATAGCTAATTAAATGTTAAAATTACAGAAAAAATCTCGCTTTTTCTATTCATTTTTGATGAAAAAATTGTTTAAAAAAACTATATATTTTTATAACTTGAATGAGGCAGACAACATGAAGACTAATATTAGGCATAATTTCCAACTAGAATTGTATGTTTATACAAATTAGAATTTAAGATATGTTAAAAAAATATGCTAATTAGCTCATTAAATATTATTTAATTAATAATTAGTGTAATATGTTTTTTCTCTCATCAAAATGAGTTTAAATATATATTTATGACCTACTGTAAAAAAACCGGGTTTTTAAAATTTAAAAAAATCTTCTAGGGTGTACGTACACCTTAAACCTTAGCTTCAATCAATTGAGAAAAAACTGGTCCAAAGCACAAATTCCACTTTTAGATACTATTAACGCTTGTCAGGGATTAGTCACCAAAATACTCGTCAAGAATGACACGATCGATTGAGCAAAAACGTTAAATTCAAGTTAAAAGTTAATATTTTGTAACTATTGTACACCAGAGCGATGCGAGGCAGTCTCTAACATGGTAAGTTTATTAGAAAACTGTGGAAAGGTCATTCATGCTAGTTTACCACTATAGTAATATGTCTCAGATATAGCAGGAATAAATTGTATTCTATAGATTAGTACAAAGTAAAATTGTACGAACTGCAGTAACGGTTTACTCGAAGTTTTCTCTCGTTCTCTTAAAAGTGTTGTTCACTCGTAGGAAATTGTGGATCTTTGGATAAAATGTGAAAGTCACGAGTATTTAGAATTTTATTTTTAGTTCCTCGTGGTATCACCAATTTGTGCTTTATAGTATAGCAAAAAAAGAAAAAAAAAGAAGAAAGAAAAGAAAAAATTGAATATGCACTTTTGAATCTTTTTCCGACCCATTAAAACCGAAATTAGACTCAGAATTACAATTATAGTTACAAAAATTCATACTAAATTTCATTCATTTAAGTCTTTCCGTTTTTAAGTTATTATTTGTACAAGCATGTGATATGCAGTATTAGAAATGATTAACCTTTAATTGGAATTTGTTCATACAGATTTTTAATTCAAATGAGTAATCCGTGTACCAAAATGTATCGATATAGCTCTTCAAGTTATAGAATTATCGTATAATCTCGTACTCCAACAATTGATCAGTCAGATTTCTTGTGAATGGATTTTGTTCAAAATTTGATAGACATTTGTAAATAAGAGCGAATACCAATTTCCCCTGCCTATCTCAAAACGATTTTAAATTAGTGTTTACAGACAGACAGATAGGACAGTCTGACGACATAATTCTAAAAATGCGTCATAATCTTGTTGCATTTTTTCGATGATAGAAGAAAGTAATATATACCATAATCGGAGTCCCATACTCAAAAGTTAGCATAAATCGGAAAAGTAAAATCAGATGCTGAGTTTAGTTAAATTAGATTAGATTAATTTCCCGTTTTGATGCTACGCCATGGCGAATTTAAAAGAATCTCTTGTTTTTGAAACTTAGTCAAATGATGAGACTAATACCTGGACAGGAAAACTTCTTGTTCAGATATGCTTTGTTTTTATAAACTTTAGTACTAAACAATTGTAAGAATTCGCCTTCAACACATCAGATGTGCATTAGATCCGCATACAAAACAGATTTCAGTTTAATAGTGCTTAGAACCTACGGCCCTGGATTCCTAAAACCGAAATTATGTCACGAGCCCCTGTGAACCCCAGGAAATATTTGGGGATAAATTATATGCTATTAAAAAGTTAATTTTTTTTAAAAAAAAATAAATGACCAGAAATTATTTGCTTTTAATTAAAAAATGACAATCTGGGTTAATGTCTTTTAAAGAATCAGCTTATCCTTGGCTAATTTGAGACAACACATTATTTTATTTTATAAGAAAAATAGCTTGGAGTTCTTAATTCTGAAAAAAACCCGTATAAGATTTACTTTTCATATTAAAGAAATACAGTTAATGTTGAAACGAGTCCTTACCTAATGAAAAATTAAAGGCTTGAAATCTTGAAATTAAATAATGATTTAGCTAATAGTATACACTATTTTCATTTTCTTTTTATACTTTAAGAAATAAAATTTTCATAATAAATACGATATATTCTCAGAAATATAATTTTCATTAATAGAATTCTTCACATTCTTAATGTCTATATATAAAGTATCATTTCGAGTAAATGATAAATTTTTTTCACAAAAGCATTCAGGCAATCTCTTATAAACCATTTTATAAAGATTTTTGTTTTGTTTTTATTGATATATTTACTATTGTAATCTTTAATTATATACATTTCAATTATTTTTACGCAATTATTTATTTTTCCTTTTAATGTGCAATTCAAAGATGAAGGAAATTTAATTTAAATTCTTGATTCTACTAAATGAAAGAGTACGAGAAAACATTTTTAGTAAAAATAATTCAATCTTTATTAGAGTCATTTTGATTACTATTTAATTAGTATAGAAAATTTTTATCTGCTTTTTAAAGGTATCATTCTGTGATCGTTTCATTGATGCTTTTAATTTCTTTCTTTGTTTTATGCATATACAAAGGAGAAAACGAATTTCTGAAGAATTTGGCGATCCATCTCAATTATTCATTGATGTAAAATCTTTTCGTTCCGAAACAGCATCATTTCATCAGAGATTGTTATAAATTTGCGTTTGATTTTGAGAAATTATGATACACTAAAATGGACCGAAATAGTTTATTTCGTTTCATTTGATTTAGGTAAATAACATTAAAAATTTTGTACTTTGATTTTTTCCAATAATGTGCTTATACAGGATTTGATCACTATGAATTATTTTGATTTTTGAAAAATAAAAAAAAATTTTTAAACAAGTTTTAATTTATTATTACTCCTCACACTGAATTTCCGACATCTAAAGATTAATAGGAGCGATTTCCATGATACTTTCTTACAAACTTTCTAATAAATGTGTTACCCTCTCACAAAAAGGTGTGAATCTTCGACAACCGTAGCCTTTTGTCAGTGTTTTTATCTTCATTTTTGCGTATGAACACTTTTTATATATTATATTGATTGCACTATTCAATTGACTCTTCATTTCGTGTACCATATTTTCAGCTGACTGAAACCAAAATTTGACACAGAGCAATTTAAAAATCAAGTTTATAAGCACAATTTTATTTCGTTAAATCAATGTGTTTTTGTTTATATCAATGAGAATTTGCAGATAGACAATCGAAGATCGATAGATTTGATTGCAAATTTGATAAAGATGTACAAATAGGATGGATGATAAAACTATGCCGAATTTACATATATTTAAATCATTAACCAATCTAAAGTAAGAAATATTTTGAAAACGAAAATAAAATGAAAACGAAACGAAATAGTTTCGGAATCGCAACTAAAAATTATTTCTTATTCAAACTAAAACCAAAAAAGGAACAGGAAAAACTTCATAGTATTTAGAGAGCGCAAATGCAGCTACGTCTAAAACACAGATGAATTGAGACAAAAGTATTAAAATCAAGTTAATAGGAAAATCAAATAAACGAAATAAAAAAAGAATCCGACCTGAAGACTTTTTCAAAGGTCACCCTCAGGCGGGGATTAAAAAAAAAGGGATTTTTTTCTGTGAGGTAATGCAGACAAAGTCTAATAATGATTCCTCGTGATCCGAAAATCCCCTGAAATTAGGCCCAAGAGATATACCATTTTAACAGAAAGGACAATACAAAACAACAAATTAGAAGAAAATAATATTTAAATCGTTACATTTTTAACTAATACATTTATATTTACGGAAATGTAGAGACTAATAAACGCTATCGTTTGAGCAAATTGACTTCAAAATTTAATATAACTACATTTTAGATGTTAAAATTGTATATCAATTCTCACTATTTAAATTGTGGCATTTTGTAGAGCTATTGCGTTTATACATGTGAGAATGTACAGAATATACGGTCAAACTCTAGACGAATTTGGTTCAAAATTTGATGTCCATCTATATTTTAGATTTAAACATGCACATCAAATATTATTCATCTCATTAGTTACATTTTCATGTTACCTTCTTGAATAGGACAGACTTCATGTGAATGAATTTCTTACAATTTATATTATATATATATATAGTGTAAAGATGACATAACTAATTTCATTTGCCTGTCTCAAAATGTTAGTGGATTATAGTGTTTACAGACAGAGCGACAGACAGACTTTATTCCAAAAGAATTTTTTTTTTTTTTTTTAACTCGGAGAAGCCTGAAAACGTGGATATTCTTCAAAGCCTCGAGTCCGAATTTTTGACGATTAAAGTACTTCTTTTGTACACGAAAAAATGAATGAATAAATAAATAAATAAATAAAATAATAATAATTTTAGATTTCTAGATATTTTTTCAAAATATTTCATTTTTCTTTATTTGGATTTTAAGAATTTTTTTCACTTTTGATTATAATTGTAGAAGTAAACCCAAAATCGACTCGTTTGTAGTTATAGAAAGGAGGCAACAGCATTGCCATTTTCCTGAAAGTCATTTCAGTGAATGATTATAACAAATTGATGTTTTATTTTCGGGTAGTTTTGGAGTGTAAACTTTTTGCTTTTCTTTCTTTTAATAAAAGACACAAGCCTAAGGAAGCAGAAGGGTAGCCTCCGATTGAAGCTCAAACGAACGATTACTAATTGCTCTTTAGAGGATTTTAAATGGCCATTCCGTGGATTAATTTCATGGACCAAAATTTCGTGCAGACAAAAAAGTCACCGCTGAGATTTATGGTCACTTTTGTTGCGTTTCATGAATATGTTATACAAATTAGGTAACTTTGTCCTTAAGAAAGAAGTCCCGAAGATTTGTACATTTTCAGTTAGTTAACAAGTGCGTGATTAAAAAAAATCAAAATTTTATTTTATTTTATAGAAATGGTTCTAAAATTTTAAAGCGAAACGTTATGAATTTGCTTTAGCTATTTTTTTTAATTAAAATTTTTATCATATATTGCCTTCTCAGAATAGGGAGAAGTTTCCCGTCTTGAGAGCTATTTCAATGGGTATATAAATCCGTAACAAATTAAGAATTTATATGCCTTTTGCCGTCTTCATTTGATGCTAAAAAGACAAATTTTTCTATTACATTATCAATTTATATAAAAAAAGCTCATTAAAAGGCGATTTCGAAAGAAAATTATCATCCTTGAAAGGTTTAAACGTTAAAAAAATTTCAATATTAATTTTTTATCTTAAGGAATTATTTTGAACTAGTTTTTTCCTAACAGAATTAGAGTAAACGTAATCGAATTTAGACATTTTATATTAAAAACTCGTTTTTTTAATTAAATTTGCGTCATTCTTATTTTAATAATTTGCCTTGTCAGCGTAAAATTGCCGCATTTATTTTTCAGTTTAGTTAGTTATATTAATGTCTCGTTTTAAAGTAACAATAGGGATGTTTTGGGATGGACCTCGTAGTTTGAACAGGGTCAGAAGACGATACCCGAATTGGCGCCCCCTCTCCAAGCTTCCACAACACATCAGCGGGAGTTGATGTTTGGCCTCGACGTGTTAACATGCGCCAGACCCGCTTACATGACGGTTCTTCGGTGGAAATCGTGTCTCGAACCTGAAACCCTTCGGTTCCAAAGCTGAGACCTCACCACCAGGTCACTACGGTCACGCCTTTATTTCTAAAATTGAGTTTAGATTATACTGCATATCTGAAGCAAATATATTTATACAGAAATATTTTTAGTTAAAATATTTGGAAGGCCATTTAGTTTTCCTTGTAATTCTTAACAGGAAAATTGTAATCCACATGAAAATAAAAACTAAAATTAAGATGAAGTTCCTTTCTTACTTAATAATACCTAAAATTAAAGGCATTTTTAAATTACAACTATTCGATGCAAAAAAGCGGAAATGACCTACCAAAATGTTCTTGCATATTCCTTATAAAGATTTAACCCTCCTCTTCTAAGCATAAAAAAATGTAGGCACTGATTTAATACGTGGACATCTCGAGTGAATAAATTTTTATTTTCACAACATCGCACGTACATGTGCGTTTTTTGTTTGGAAGCGTTTTTTTCAGAAGATTGAAATTCAAAATTCAAAATAAATAAATAAAAAAATACAAGAATTTTAGAAATCAAACGACGTACCAATTTTTATTTTTCAAAACGGTTGCTTCTTTAAGTGATTTTTACATGAGTGAGAATGGATAGACCAATATATGACTAACCCTTTGACGGTTCAGAATCAAAATTCGATTATGAGTTTTGAATTAATGTGTTATTGAATTATCACGTGTAAGTTAATGTATTATTGAATTATCGAGTGTGAATTAATGTGTTTTGAATTATCGTGTGTGAATTAATATGTTTTGAATTATCACGTAAGTATCGCAAGCAAAAATACAATACTCATCCAACAAATGGATTTGATTCAAAATTAGATACACAAAACTTTCTTTATATATTAAAACTGTGGACCAATTTTTTTCTGTCTGACGTTTTGCAATTAACGAGTTCATTTGTTCTCAGACAAACTGATATTTTCTATGAATGGATTTTATTGAAAATTAGATAGAAATTTTGTAATCAGGTGCACAGTCTCTATTCCAAATTTCACTCTTTTAATTATCTCGTCCATAAATAGACATAATTGCAAAAAAAGCGTTTTTCGGACTCAAAGAGGTCTTGAGTTAAAATATCGAGGTCGAATATTTTTGCTTCTTCTGTATATTCTCTCTTTGTATATTTCATATATGAGAAAGTAAAAATATGCACTGATGGGAGATACTAAAATAAAAATGTATAAATTTATAATAAAACGGTAGTGAATATTATATCATTTTTAGTACTCACTAGAATAATTCAGATTTCAAAACTAATGAGAGTCATAAGCGACGTATGGATTCTTAGATGACACATACCACTTAGGATGTATATTATTGTTATAATTCTTAAAATAATACAAAGGGTATTTGATATGATGAAGAACTTCGAAATGATTTTTGGATTTTAAATTAATATTTTTATTTAATTGCAGATTTAAAACAAAAAATTCAGTAAATCGATGCACGAGTGGGACTCGTCATTGTATGCAAAGGGATTAACGTTATTTTCCAGCCAAAAAACATTCTCAATAATTTCTTCAGTTTTCTAAAAATTCAAAAGTCACTTATAAATATTTATTATATAATAAAAATGCTGCATTCTTATTTTGAGGAAAAAAAAACAATGTAATGCTTATAACTAGAGTTTATATTGACGGTTTTACTAGTTAAAAGGATGGATGTAAAACAGAAAATCAACCACTTTTCAGACTTGTTCACCTCAAAGTGATCTTTTGTAGGTTTAAACAAATTTGATATTAAGCACAAATCTATTGGTTTAAGTTGTAGCTACATCGGTCATCCTTTTCTGAATTTTTTTTCCTTTATCATTCAAATGTGGCTTTCAATAAATTCGATTACTAACGTTAGACTAATACTGTTAAGCAACGAATTGTAAAACCCTCCGCGCTTTTGCGCATGTGTTGGCATGGATTTAATCCGTCAAAATAGATGTGAAAGGAAAGATGAAAGGAGGAGGTGTTTACATTTACTAGTATCTAATAGGGGAAATTCAAGGTCAAAGGGAATACTGGAAATACACTCATCGTCTCATCCCTTAATGACATGGAGTCGTCGAAATGTGATCGTCTCAGAATCCGTTGACGAACAGTATTAGTGATGATGAATGGTACAAACAAAGGCTGCACTCCGTTAAAAGTGTTTATCGCTTTCCACCTGGAAGATAGGATAAAGATCTTTATGTCGATGCTTGTTGTGTTGCAGCTTGGCAACAACAAACTATTTTGGAGCAATTATGCAATAGGGAACGAACTCCAAAATATACTTTTCCAGTTTTATCTGTTTTCTCAAAATTTTGCCAAATAAAGGATATTTTACACCTAATTACAAAAGACTGTTGAAAAATAATATTTAAGTCCTGATTCGCCTGTCTTTATATTATTTTTTTACAATTTTTACTTATAACGATATGGCAATAATAACTTGCATACAAAAAGTGTTATTCTGTTCCATTGTACTGCCCCTGTGTATACGTGCAGCAACTCAAACAGGGAAAAGTATTACTGTAACATGTACCAAGCATATTTTTAAAAAAATTTCGAAAATACTACTCTTAAAGAAAAGTGATGCCACTGAAAAACTACCTTTTTGAATTTTAAAGTGATTCAAACATTCTTTTGTGCAATTTAGCCTTCTCGTTCCTTAGGATAATCAATTTAGATACTTCAGAATACTGCCCGAATTTTTTTAAGGATAAGAAAGATTCTATACACCCCCTCAAAACCAATAATGACAACTCAAGCTCCTGAAGGATTGATGTACAAAAGGGAAACCTGTTCAATTGACGGCTATTCATCATTCGAGAGTTAACTGGAGAGTTGAGAGAGAAAAAACTTCTTTGTCTCCAAAACCTATCTGGGTGAGCATCTCTAAAGAACATAGTATGTACCACGAGTATTCAATCGATTACACTTAACGAAAAGAGGAG
Source organism: Argiope aurantia (assembly GCA_026543865.1). Taxonomy (NCBI): domain Eukaryota; kingdom Metazoa; phylum Arthropoda; class Arachnida; order Araneae; family Araneidae; genus Argiope; species Argiope aurantia. The sequence goes on from JAPMOR010064276.1 coordinate 2,180,684, forward strand.
GGAATTTTGTAATGATATATCTAATCGTTTTCGGGTGTCTGCCGTAGTTCCACTGAATATGGCGTTCAGCGTTTATCAGTATTTATATATATAAAATGCCTTAAAGCTATAAATAAGAAAAAAATGTTAAGAATTTAATTAAAAATCTAGTAAATATTTTGAAAACCATTTCTTAGTGAGCATTTTCTTCCAGAGAAATAATCGCATGCTAAATTCCGTAGCTCGTGGTTCAATTGTCTTCCCTGTAGGGCTGATCGATTTGTATAAGAGATTTGAATGATTTTTACACTTGGATGATTCTTTCAAATCTTATCAAACAAATTAAAGATGATATAAACTACAAAAATAATGATCAAATAATCTTTCTGCATTTTCCCAATACTGATTACTACACTGCATATAATTTTAAAATTCGCTGTTAATGCGAAAAAAAAGAGGCTAATTGAGATTTTCTCTTATGACTACAACTATCTTTTATATTATAGTTATATTTACAATAGTTTATTTGATACTAATAAAAGGACAATTTTATTATTGGTGAATTATTATGCCAATTTGGTTTTTATTTTAAATTCATGCGTACATTACCAGAAAGATAAAATTAATTTCTGGGTTTTCAAAGGGCTTATCAAGCGATGCTACAGTATTGGAGAAATTAATTACAAAAACTCCACAGATACATTGAGTTTATATTTTTAGTATAACCAGAATGACCGAACGATGTTTCATACTTATCCAGAATTAGTCATGAAAGGAAGATAGAAGAGTTTTTGATAATGTCGATACCAACGAAAGTTTTACTTTATCGAAATTCTTACTGTTCATGGCACTTCTAAGGTTAATTAGGACATTTTTTTAGGAAAGGTGACAAATGCTTCTTATGCTTTTTAGTGGCCTTTCCTACAGGATGGATTGCTTGGGTAACAAAAGCGTATAAGACAGTGCACATTCTCAAGGAGTGTGAATTTTGGAATGATGAACATGAACAGTGGCCTTCTGACATCAGGCAAATAGAACTGAAAAACTTATTGAAACTGACAGGATGGCTGTCATCATGATTATTGAGAAACTATTGACTAAACAAAATGTTCGTTGAAGAGCTATCAATATCCATATTTATTTTTTTTTCTCTTACAACACATTTGCATTTTCCCCATTTTTTTCTTCCTTAACTTCTAAATTTACTTTTAAACTGTTTGCTATTTGATTCAATTGCCGATCCGGGGCTATTCATTGTGTGGCCTTTCGTGCTTTCCCACCGGATGGATTGCTTTGACGTGTTCCATCTTTTCTTATATGGCTTCGGCAGTATTTGGATTCTGTCTACTAATGGAAATGAACGTCAATATATCACCAGATTTTTAGGAATGCAACCCTGACCTTTATTTTTTTTCTTCATTAAGAGTTTTCAGCAATTATAATTTCGGTCAGTTAAAAAACATAACAGTTGCACTGGAGGTCATCTTCCCTTACAGTATTTTCTGTCAAATGATAATAAACCAAGTTAATGCCCCTATGAAACTTCATGATTGTTTTAAAAAATACAATGAATTTTTTTGAAGAAAAATTAAAAGAACAAGCAGTGAATATTATTTTTATTTCATTTATAAAAAAATTGAATTTCAGACGATTGCATTGGAAAATGTAACACGACTCATCTGAATAGGACTCATCTGAAATATCATTTGTCATTGTTTTCAATATAAATAATTATATTCTCAATATTATATACCTTAGAAACGCTGTAATTACTCTTATTCTTGTGTAATAAACATAACCAAACAAAGAAAACAGCAAATTTCAAACATGCATTTGATGCAATGTTTTTATTAAAGTGTTTTGAAATTACATTTCAAAATATTTATTAATATTCTCTTTATTGTTATAAATATTATGTAAATAAATAAAAAAAACTTTAAGTTTTCTTTTAATTTAGATCTTATTTTACATTTCTTCTGAAAATTAAAAACTTCTCTAGCAAGAACTGCATACATATATCCATACTGATGATAACTTTTCTTGTATTTCGTTTTAAAATCTTTTGCTATCTGAACCATTTGTCTAGGGAGAGGTCTCACCCTCGGAATTTGGAGCTGTGCCCAAGTAATCGTTTTGAAAATGTTTTCAGCTCTTGGTTTTTACAAGTTTGGGATCAAGAAATCAGTGCTGTCAAAAGGAGGATGGTAGAGGCGATAATGTTTGTTTTGGGGAATAGTTCAGAGCGGAAATTATTCGACAGCTCTGAAAGGCGAAGTGCAGTCCTCTAACAAGGTATAGGAGGTGGAAAAAGGAGAAAAGAAAACTGCTTTTTAACGTCTGGTTTAGAACACGTTCTAAAAGTGAACTTAACTATAACATATATTGATATGTAAAGAAAATCTTGATTTTATTTTCCTATTTTCTTGTGAACGAATTTTAGGAAGAAAAACTATCGTAATCGATGAAAATAGTGACTTCGAGATGACGATGAATGTTTTTTTCTTTAATTCTGTGATCTTTTTCTCTCTTCTAATTTAGCTCACTTTTTCTAGTCACTTTTTCCTGTCTCGTAACTTAAAGCAATTTGGTCACGAAATTCAATATTCAATTCTTTCTTCTAGATGGTAGATTTCCATAAACTAAACTAAATCTGTCTATTTGCACGTACATGTGTATATTAGCACGAAATTTAAGAAGCATAGCAAACAAAGCAGATGTAATTTGGATATGGATTTTCAGTTAGAAATATAGATATGCGTCGGATTTTGAATCAAATATGTCAAAGAATTATTGTCATATATCTATCTATCGAACTATCGATTCGTGCGTAATCGAAGACAATAATTCCTAAGTTGTGTTAAAGATGTCGTTGTGGTATAGAATAATGTAGGGTATTTGGTAAGGTGGTTAAGATAATTCAAACTGATCAAGGATGCAGATGAAATTTATATACGATTTTACTGTTAGAATTATAAATTTATATCGGATTTTGAACCAAATCTATCAAATATCCACTATCTATATATATATTATCTATTCATATCATGGAATTATCTATTCATGTGTAATTGAAAGCTTTAACTTCAAAATGAGGGGTAGTAGTAATGGCGTAGTGATAAGATGCAGGATATGTATTAACTATAATTCAAAAACACGCAAGTAAGAAAATAAATTTTGGATATAGTTTTACAAACATATTTATAAATCGATATCGGATTTTGAATCAAATCTGTGAAACATCCATTGCCTATAGATTTATCAGTTGATTGACTGCCATTCTAATTATCACTTTCAATTATGAATATATGTATAACTTCAAAATATCTGGTAGCAATGGCGTTATGATACGGTGCTAACCAAATAGTAACCCGGAAGATACAATTTGGATATAATTTTAAAATTAGAATTATATATGTATCAAATTTTGAACTAAATCTGTCAAAAGATCATTGCTTGTAGATCAGCTTATTGGTCAATTGTCTATTGAGTTTTCTATTTGTTCCTGAGTGAAGACAATAAGTTAAAAAAAAAAAGCAAATTAGCGATGGCTGTATGATAATGTATAGACTTCGTGACTAGAAGATTCCAGGTTCAAAACCCTTTAAAAAATCGCCATGTATGTAGGTTTGTACATGCTGAATCTGATATCGAGGAACAAATGCCTTCCCGCTGTATGGGTAGCCCCTCAGTTGTTGTCCTCGCCATCTGACTTCAGTTTAAAAGAACGTTTCCATCTAAAATCATCCATTCGTTTCTTGAAAGCGGAATGTTTATCTAGTATTTAAACAAAATTCCAAAACACAGATTGTTTAAATTTCTTCACATAATCTTGTATCAATTATACATAACACAATTTTCAATGTAGTTTTTTTGACATTTGTAGTTTTGCATCTACTTATGGATTAAAACCGTCAAAAGACTTTTTCTCAACTGTCATTATGTATGTAAATAAATCAAAAATTCAATAAATAAGAAAATTTGAAATTAATATAATTTGATACGTATTTTTAACACTCATATATTTTGAGTTTATTGTCATAATGTAACGTGAACAATTTTTCATTGGCTTTTATATGAAAATTTTATCTAGATATATAATAGATAAAATTTTCATGTAATAGCCAATGAAAAATTGTTCACGTTACATTATGACACTAAACTCAAAATATTCCGCATTGTGTAAGCATACGTGAAAATAGATATGCACAATTCCATTAATTTTAAAAATACGGGTCTAAGGCTATATATTTGAGCAGTAATTGTATTCCCTAAATCAGTGGATAGAAAGTTAATTGTACTTATAAAAATTTCCAGTGAAAGTTTACTTTAAAGAAACTTTCTGTCAATACCTGAAATATTTATATATGTCGGGTCATGCAACAACTTTCATACAGCAATTTTAGTTTGCCTGATAATCAGCTGTAAACATGATTTAGGAGCTTCAAATTTCGTCCAAATTGGAGATGCATGTAAAGATTCGTATTTTCAGAAAAAAAAAAGATGCAACTGCATTGAAATTTATAAGCAGTTGCATAAAGTATATGGTAATAAAGTAATGTAACTTCAAGCTATCGAGAAGTGACATACAGATATTGATGACATTGAGGATGAAGACCATGGAATAAAGAGGTTGGACAGAATTTCTTTGTAGAAGGTGTTGAAAACTTGTGCTTCGTCTCGTCAAATGTCTAAATAAAAAAAAAGGTAATTACGTCGAAACGTAATTTTTGCATGGAGTTTTCGGATACGAATAAAGTTATTTTAAAATCCGTCCTGTTTTATTTTTATAAGCAGTGAAACTAACTTTATGATTGACCCAGTAACAATTTCAAAGATACAAAACCCTCAGCTGCAATCGAGCTAGCAGTAGAGTATTAAAGTTCTCTAGTTTCCATATCCAAATGTTTTTCTGATTCGAATCGGAAACGTATGTCTATTCGGCATGTTATGATATTACATTCCTTTCACTGTATTTAAAAGACTTAGTTTCTAAAATTTCGAATTCATACAAATTTTTTTAATTCATATAGTTTTATTTACATTGATTAAATTTTGGCTGAACGAGATTAAATAAAGAAAAAAATAAAGATTTATACTTTCTTAAATTCTAACATTGAAATAATTTCATTTAGAAAATTTGTTTTAAAATCGAAACAAAAAAATTGTATTTTAAATATACATACTGGTTAGTTTAAGATTTGATGATGCTTAAATTCTTTTTAATATACCGTTTCTTAAGTGAATAACTTTAATTCTAAAATTGTGAATCTTTTAGTTTCAGATATCAATTTAGCCTTCGAGCCTCGAAATGTCCAAGTGAAAATAGGGAAGGATGTGAAACAAGAATATAATTTGCACGAGGAGTTGGGCAGGTAAGTGTGTGTTTACTTTTAAATATAATGATGTATAGAATAAATTTAAATTTTTAGCTGATAATTTTTTTTACAACGTTATTTTTTCAATGATACGATGGCCTTGTCCAGAGTTTAAGCTCCAGTCTGTTTTACATTGATCAAACCGAACATTCTTCTATTTTAAATGAAATTTATAAAACATGAAATGAATGGACCATGAAATTTCAAAAAGCTGACATTTGGATTTCGTTTATAAATGGAACTTACTGCATTTCCCATATATTATATGTGGTATTTTACTATGCTGTACAATTATAATGTATTTTTACACTTTTTATGTGTTTCGACACCAAATATTTTTAAACGTATCTAAATTTTAAATAAATTTGTAGTGAATAGAAAATTAGACACAATGTTAGATATTCAATCAAAATTCATATATTGATTAAAGAATTAAATATATTCATTAAGATACAAAATTCAACAAGAATATTACACTGATTTCTTAAATTGGGAGATCGAAAATAAATCCAACAATGCGAAAGGAAACTAACATGTATAAAGACAATTAAAAAAAATCTCCTAAAATATAGATTTTGACATGCTATGTGAGTGAGTGAGAGAGTTATTGGATACATGATCTGAACGAATTAATATAGGTTTTTTTTATTTCCGGACAAATAGCACATATAAAGCAATAATGCTTCAAGCTGCGAAAGAATGTTTAGCCAGAAGCACTTACCATAACCATTAAATCATTTTTCCAAAATTTCCTGTTTACACTATGCCGCTTTTAATTAAATCTCTAGATTATTAATGCATGTATACTAGATCGCGGTACGTGAAACGTGGCCTGAAGAACCTTTCGGCTAAAACAAAACAGCATTACTTTTTTCTGATAGCAGATAACTCGAGCTCTATTAACCTGCTTTTGTGATCCTTAGTTATTTTTGTTGCTTAAAGTTGATTCGATTTTTCAGCTTGTCAACGACATTATCTTGTATGGTGACTTGAAATATACTCTGTGTAAACAGCATATGGCAAATTAAATTTCTTTTGGAAAAATGCTACTTTTTTGTAAAAATTTAAAAATATTTTACCCGTAATAAATGATTATAAATTAAAGAAAATCGTATTTGTTAATCTCAGATGCGATTGTTTGTACTTAATAAGAAACAAATTTTGAATGTAAGTGCACATTTAAAACGGTGCCTTTCATATCACTTCATAAAGATTTTAAGAATAATTTTTATAGTCTGTTTAACACTTACGAAATAATTTTAAACGGATATGAAAAAATAGAATATATCTTGTAGATTAAAGAATGTATGAATGATTTATTGTTATATATTTTTATTTTCATGGTTGAAAATAAAGTAATTGTGTTTATTTGATAATCGTATGAAATAAATTTTATATTCCAGTAATAAATTGTCTTTATTCAATTAGCTTATAGTATATGTTAGCCCAGAACCAGATCCACAAATGAAACTCCAATTTTTTTTTCTCATATTCTCTAATAAATGTATTATTAACCGCATGTTATTAGCGAACAATAGTTACAAAAGGACCTTATAGTATGCGATCTTTGGCAATTTTTTTGGGAGATTAATTGCAGGGATACAGTTACCGATGTATTTTGAGTCTTTTCTTCCGATCAACAGAAACCAGAATTTAACACATATCTACATTTGAAATTACAAGATTGCATACCGAATTTCATTCAGAGTAGAAAACATTAGCAGCTTAACTATTTTGCCCGTATGCCATACGTGCATCGATTCATCGAATTTTGATAGTTATAAGCAAAAAAATAAACCATTCTTAACGATTATAATTCAATATTAAAATTACTTCGAATACATAGATACGTCAAGTATTCAATGGATTTCTATTTGAATCAAAATAAGAAAATATTCCCAAAATAGAAGGTGTTATCTTATTAGATAGTAAAGAAAATAAACATTTAAATGGTTCCATAAGGCTCAAGAAATTGAGGACTTTAAATACAATAAAATACCAACAATCATATTATAAACACAGTAAAATTTTATAATTAAGAAAATCATATGAGCAAAATTTAGAAGAAAAAGGCACTTAAAAAATCCAAGTATCAATACACAAAAATTGTAAATTGGGAAAAGCCAAAATTAAATACCGGAACGGTAAAATAAGATTTAAGAAATTTAAACAAGAATTAAACTATAAAATTATAAATTTAGTAAAAATTCTAAAAATTTAGTAACGCTAACGAGCAAATTGTAAATTGAACATACAATTTAAAATTAAGTATACTTTAAAATGTTTACTAAAAAGGAAAGCCTTTTTACTTACCCCTGTGGAAAAGTAGCAATTTGAAAGTTCCGCGCAGAAAGCTGAAACGCCCACCTAAACTGGTCAGAGCATTTTAACACAGGATTTAGTTTAAAAGATTTTAGCGCCATCTGTTGATTTAAAATAAAGTCAAAAGGGAAAAACTTACAAAAAAGCCTATCTCAGTCTTGTAATTTTGTTAATATATATATAAATCAATTACTAATCCTTTGATATTAAAATAGTTTTTAGAAAAATCGATAGAATATAAATTTTTAAGAAGATTCTTTGTTCTATGAATCTAAGAAATTATATTACAATTTTTTTGATAAAATTTAAATAACCAGAAAATTAAATCTATGAAAATTTTAGAATTTAAATTGGGATAGAAATTACTTAATTCAATTACTTAATTTTGAAATCAAACTTTTCTCTTTTATCATAAGTACTTATTAATGTTTTCTGGTAAAAAATTTCTATTTTTAAATCCAAGTAGGAAATCTTCCCCTAGTCTTCATTAGTCTCAATTAACTTTAATTCTTTTGGATTAAAAATAATTGGAATTTTCAATGTTTAGCAAAAGTAAGTCATCGATATATCTAAATCCATTTATCAAATTATATTTAATTAATTTTGTTTCATAAATTTTTTTAAAAAAATTATCAGCCAATGCATTGGAAAAAGTTGTTTCAGTAGGAATTTCTTTGTTTTGTTTATGATGATAAATCCCCAAAAGATAATTTTCTAACTTATGAAACTGATATAATTTTAACCTGTTGGTTTTAATAATAATATTTCTATTTAAATATTCATTATACATTAAATACACATTTTTATCAATTTTTTAACATGTAAATTAAAGTACAAGTTTTCTAAATCATAAATATTTCAGTTGATATTGTACCCTTTTATCACAAGATATTAAAAGATATTTTCACAATATCGTTCGATATTCTAAAGACCGAATACATATCGTGAAGAAATTGAGCAATGTTATTGCTCAATTTCTTCTAACAAGGTTACCTTAAAAATTCCAAAAAAAAATGTTTTGTTTCTATTAATTATAAAGTAATTTTAATTTAAAATTTATTCAAAATAATTTTTAAATATTTAAAATATGATACGTTATTAGTATTTCACAGATATAGGGAAAATTAATCTTCACTTTATAATATTATTTGTCAATTTGCAATATTTTAATATTTTTTTCTACAGGGGAAAATTTGGGACCGTGTACAGATGCACCGAAAAGAACACAGGTCGAAAATTAGCAGCCAAGTTCATCATCACAACTCGACCTGAAGATCGGAAAGATGTCGAGAGAGAGGTCGAAATCATGCGAATGTTACAACATCCCAGGCTGTTGCAACTATACGACGCCTTCGATGACGGCAAAAAAGAAATGTGCCTCATTCTAGAATTGTAAGTAAGATTCAAATTTATTTATTACAGAGATTAAAGCTAACACAGTATTTTGGGTGTTTCAAAATTTCAGTATAAATTTGATACAAATTAAGACTTTTGATACGTACAAATTTAAATTTTTACACTTAATATTACTATCGCCACCATTTGGCGTGTATTGAGTTTTTAGAGGTGTTATTCGAAATTCTAATGGAGGACAGGCATAAACGCCAGACGGGAAATAAAAATTTTCAAAAACAGCTGGTGTTCCTTTGCGTTGATGGCAATCCTTGTTATGATGTTATACCAAAAGCACAGGAAATTTCATTTTCAATGATGTTGAAGGTAATCGATAAAAGGGAAATGAAATGAACGCGTTTTATAAGCAGAAAGATAATGTACGATATTTTTATGATGTTGTCCGATACTCCAAATACTGTTCAATATTTCAAAGTTATTGTAGCTGTATTTTACAGTATCATATTCTATTCGGAAGGAGTGCCAATATATACATCTACCATTTAATAGCGGATTAAAAATTTCTTACTGAACCTACTCCATCCTTTGTCTATTACCTCCAGTGAAAACTCGGAGTTATGAAATATTTCGTATATAGAAATATGTAAAACTTAAGTATATTCTTTTTCTTCGCAGTTCCGTAAATGAATGACCTGACAATTAGAATCGGGAAAATATCTTTTTAAGAAAAAATATCATTCTAGAGCATAATTAAAAACGCAGGTATTTGCAATAAGAGATCCCTCTTTTAGAGAAGGAATAACAGAGAAAAGAAAAAATTAAGTTCAACTTTGGCGATAAAACAAATGCAATGAATTCATACACTATTAGGAGAAAACATCTAGATAACTCTTTACATTGTAGAATTATGGGTCAGCTAGACTAGGAGAGCTGTATGACAAATGTAGCCCAATAATCAAATATCGATAAGCCTTCTACTCAATTTTTTGAAATTCACTTTTGCATTCTTCTTTTTGAATTGCTTTATTACCATCCTATACCCCTGAATTCATTTGCCTGTTTTATTTGTATTTTAAATTTCCTTTGTTCTTTTTATTTTTTCTCTATTGTAATTAGTACTATTTTTGTATATTTTATACCGTATTCTTTCTTTTCATAAGATTCGTTTTCATATTGATACAAGAACTGATCTTGGGCTCAATACAGCAGTGTTAATTTTGTATTTTTTTTCTTGTTTTAATATAATCTACAGCAGAGTAATGTTTCTGAAATGGTTACTGCATGTAATTTCCTTAATGCCTATTCCTTCTGATTCAAAATCATAGCTAGTTTATCTGTAAAGAAATGTGTTTGCGTTATAATTAAACTGCCATTTTACGTTATCTGAAAAGTTTTACGAAGCACAATATCTATGTGAGCAAATGTGGCATTGATCAAACAAAATAACCCTCGCTAGTTGATGACGTGTATATTGTATCTTTCCAATTAAATGACATGTTTTTTTAATTGAAAACTTTTTTTGGTTAAAAAAAAAGAGGTATAAAGCAAGATTCCTCTAGTTTAGAAGTTTTTTTTTTTGAAATTCTTGTGAATAGTTTAGGAAATATAATACAGAGTTTTTAACACACAAACAAAATATAAATATTCTTTATTTATATCCTATTTTTATGTTATTTCTAACATGAGATTTTCAATATTTTTGCACAGTGAAGCATTGAAACAACTATTTTATATTTTTAAATGAACAGATTTCTTTTCTGTACTCCAGGAACTGCAGAATATACTGAAAAACAATTCTAAACTCCAGGAACTGTAGAACATACTGAAAAACTGTTCTTTCAAATTTAGACAAAAAAAAATAATAAGCAGTAATTTTGGAGTGGTTTTTGTAAGAAATTTGTACCAAAATTTAGAATCCGAGAAAATACATGTATTATGCAAATACAAAAATTTGTAGCTTTCCAAAGAATGAAAAAAACAACAAAATTCATGTGTAGTTTTTAATCAAGCTCAGAAATTAAGATTTAAAGTGTTTTAGAAGTTTTAACTGTTCAGATTGAGAATATTGAAAAAAAAATGCTTCATGTTATAGCAAAAACTCTTTCCACTGTATTCACATTTAAAAGATATGAGCTACAAATTTATCCTTGAAAAGAATTTTATGGTAGTAATTCACTTTTAGAACCACTTTTAAGAATAAATAACTGAAATTCACTTTTTAAGATTTAATCCCCAAAATTCTAAAGCATTTTTTATAGAATCGCCTAAACTGATATTTTCTATGAGGGGTATTATTTAATGAGTTATTTCTTCGATTTGCACTTAATGAATTTATTTATTTATTGCAGAATCGAAGGAGGAGAACTTTTCGAGCGGGTGATCAGCGATGATTTTGTTCTTACAGAGAAGGCATGTTCCATTTTTGTTCGACAGATTTGTGAGGGGTTAGAATTCATTCATTCTAAAAATATTCTGCATTTAGATATGAAGGTAGGATATGGTGTGGTCTTTTATACATATTTTATCTTCCATGTGAGTGTGCTATACTATTCGAGATTCTGGAAGATTTGAAAAGATAAGATTGAAACATTTAAACAGAATATTGTATAGACATCAATCATAATCTTATCTATTGAGAATATAATGCGCAGAAAACGGAATATAAACAGATAGATTCACTTCGAGTGTTTCCATAATGCGATCCCTATTCATATTACCTTTATTGTAAAGCTGGTGTATTGCTAAGGATGTTATATTGCTGGCATCAAGATCATATAAATTAAAAAGAAAAACTATTGAAAAAACGTGACATATGTGGATAATATGGGAAATGCCACATGGCTTTCCAAAATAATGTAAACAGATTGGGATGACTTCAATATACAAAATCATAGTTTATTTAAAATCAATTAATGCACTTGAACAGGATCAAGTTTTAAGCAATAATAATCAATCTATTTCTAAACCATGTATGTAAAACACGAATGACTAATTACTACCTTTTTGAAAAAAAAGGACAATGTACTTTTTGTACTGCTATAAGTAGTATAAGAAATACTATCTGTAATGGTACAAGTGTCCTGTGTAGTATGCTGGCTATTAAAGATATGCCTTTGGTTATTGGACAAACCATTATTATTACCATTTCGAGTTGAAATGGAAACGCGCTTACTTTTACATCAACTTCCCATCCTAGCTCTCGAGATGTTTACTACTAATAAAGTACTCAAAGTGAAAATCATATACCATCATTAGCACTAACATGCAAGTCTGAATAAATTAATTACCTCTGCATATCAGAAAATTAAATTCGATTTCCATTGCAAAATAGATTCTATTCCGATCGTCTGGTGCAAAGAATAAGCTATCATTGGTATCATCATACGTACATCATAATCAGTTCTAGTACACTAATAACCAATACCCACCAGTACAGTACTGGATTAACGACATTAAGGAAAACGGCAGGGAGAATGATGAGGGGATAGAGATACGCCGTATATGAGTTTTGGATAAATTAAATTGAGAGTGGATGGACAAAGAGTGCCAATATGTCTCTATATACCACTTTATTTTAAGTACCTTAGTGCTTTTTTAAAAATAAAATGAATCTTTTCATCAGAATTATTCATATAGCCTTTTTATGGATTCTACCTTTAGGACGTTATAACTAGTAGTGAATAAGTTGTAGGACTTCTATTTGCACTTTAAAAATCTATATAGAATTAAGTTTTATTTGCTTATTCTCTTACCTTGAAGTTTCGTTTCATGCTATTTATTTAAGAACTTTTTTTTGAGTTCATCTATAATTTAAATAATTGTTTGGAACCATTTATAACATTGGCGAATATATATTTATCGTTTAGTTAAAGTTTAGTTCATTTTAGTGGTTCATATAACAACAAGCATTTTTATGTATTTATTGCAATGTGTATCAGTGGTACATAATTATGAAAAATATAGTAATTTTTCCTGCAATATCTTTTAGAAATTTACAAATCTTTCTTATTTTAATGACATTTTTATGTACATTATCAGTTATTAACACAATAAAATGATATCGAGATTTTTTTTTTTGGATATTTTCTTCATACAAAATGAAGAATTTCGAAAGATATAAAAACTTGGTTGAAACGATGAAAAAATTTAAAAATAAAATGGATCGAAAATACAAATGACTGCATTGAAGTTTTGTATTGGAGTTTTATTGTTGCATTCGAAGATGTGTCCATATAGATATGCTGTTATCCTGTTAAAGAAATATAAGATTTGATTGTCGCAGATTAAAAGATTTAATAGAAACCTGTAGTAGAGAATTATCTGTTCATTGGCAAAGTGCTTAAAAAAAAGAAAAATGTTGTTTGCTGCAAATTGTAAATGTAAATATATAGCAAACATAAGTTATGTTTCTTTTAAGTAGGATGTTCTAGATCCATAATATTTACGAGCATTCAAATCAAAACTAAACCCTAAAATTAGTGTGAATATATATATAAAAAAATTCAAACCTTAGCTCATCAATCTTTGCTATAATCAAGCAAAACATGTAAATGAAATATGGAGTTTGCCACCTCACAATTAATTTTTATTCTTCCTTAGCTTTATTCGCACACACAGATAAATCAAGTATAAAAGCAATGTCTCAGTTGCTAGACACCAAAACGCAGCTGGAATTTCGCATCCAATAAGGGAGCACACACAGTAAAAGGGCTGAAATATTTTTAATTCCATTCAGCGTCAATAATCGAGATTGTATAGACGGACAGCGAGTGCATCATTATGTTATGATAACTGGCAATATAGAACAATTATAACAAAATGAACGAGGTGATGTAATGGAGAAATATTTACAAATTTGGAATTGTTTTATTAGTTGCTTATTTCAATTCAGCTCACATGATGGTTCTTGAAAAATAAATTATCAGATCTGAGAATATTATAAAAATAAAATATTCAACAAATTATAAAAAACCAAGCAATAAAATAGAAAAATACAATACTAACTTTCAAAAAAAGTGAATAGGAAATATAAAAAAGCCCCTACGAATTAATTTTTATGATGCTGTAATTAAATAAAATGCATTGATTAGTACTTATTATCAACAAACGTCTAAAATATAAAACAAAATATAATATGGTAGCTGTTTTATCTCATATCAGAAAAGTTGTGACAGCGCCGTGTTATCTAAATGATTGATTCCAGCTTAGATTAAAAACAATCTGACAGACTTTGACTTCCTTTCAGCCAGAAAATATTCTGTGCGTCACTCGGACAGGCAACCAGATCAAGATAATCGATTTCGGACTAGCTCGAAAGTACGATCCTAGCAAGAAGTTGCAGGTCCTGTTCGGTACGCCTGAGTTCGTGGCCCCTGAAGTTGTGAATTTTGACAAAGTATCCTATACGACAGATATGTGGAGTGTGGGTGTTATTTGCTACGTTTTGTAAGTTACATTAAGAATATTGCAGTTTGCTTATTCTTATGTGCTTATTACTTATTTATGCTTTACTAATTAGTACTAAGCTTACTCAATATTTTTTCAAATAAATTAGGTAATTTTGACTCATATTTCTTGACAAATAATTTTAAAAGTAATTTGTAATAAGGATTATATTTTGCTAATAATGGTTTTATTAATATAGTGTGAGGAATGTTAATTAGTAATAATAATACAGAGTAATTTTGACTAAACTACATTATTATAATTTAAGTACACATATATTATGACTTAATTCAACATCAGTCCTTTTTGTTAGATCTGTAAATTCTTAAACATATTATTAAAATACTTTTCAGTTTTCTGAAACAATGAATATTTACAATTTTATTGCATTCATTTATTGATTTGAAGCTTTAAATTTAAATAAAATGATTTTTTCCTTAAAAAATAGTTATCAGTATTTTTCTTTTGTATGATCTGTTCTTTAATTAAATAATATTACTCACTTTATATCAAATAATTGCAATTTGTAAATGGAAACATTTTTTTTCTTATACTCATTTTAAATAATAGATATTATAATAAACATTTGATTTCATTTTTATAGAAAAAAAATCTTCTCAGTATTAAAAATATCATACAAAAATTCATTTTATGAATTCACTTCTATATGCTATGTCAAATAATATAAGATTTAATTGATATGGCCAAAGTGTTACTGTTCTGATTGAATAGAAACTGCATTGAATCGGTTGTTGTTTATTTAATATAGAAATTTTGTCATTTGTATTTAATTTTTTGTTAATTAAAGTACTCTTTGATTGTCATCTTTGAAAAATTTTGTTATTAATAATATTACAAAATCTGAAAGAGCAATAGTTAGAAAAATATTGCATTAAAATTAGATTTTGATGTCTTAACATATACTTTTCGGGTGTTTTATATGTAAATGTAATATCTTTTTTTTCGTTACATGCATCATCAGATTCCGTTTTTACACTCGTTTTTGAGAATTCAAACAATGTCCGCAAGTATATAAACTGTATAATTTGTAGCTAAGACATTGAAGCATTCATTAAATTCCAAATTCAGTTAGAGTCATTTATAGAACGTATTTCTAAATTTTTTTTATTTGATTTAATAGTACACTTATGAACATATAATAAAATAAAGTTTTTAGCAAAAAATTGGAAAACTAACTATTCCTACATAAGAATGTCGTCAATTTCTTGTAAAGATTCAAACAATGATAATGGAAAAGGAAATTATAACGAATTATTACAGCTATTATAAAGAATTCAATACCACAATTTTTTTCCGTTGTATTCACCAAATAACTATCATACAAATATTAAAAAAAGTATATTTTTTCTCAATATAAATTTTTAACTAAAGTTGCTTTAAATAAATAAAATTCGGATTTTTGTCATAAATTGCATTATGTCATACTAGACTACAGTATATCTTCGAAACCTTGAGGAAAAATTCAGTTTAAATCTTTTTTTTTATTTAGCTTGGGGCAGTGGGGTGGAATATCGTTGCCGAGAAAACGGAACAAACCATAATACATCTGTAAATAGCTCCTCACTTCACGTTCTGCACGACAACGCGCGCGACCCAGTTTTCTCCATTTGATATATGGATATTTATATACAGGTAACCCCCCCCCCCCCCCCCCAAGGAACACAAATGCCAAGATTCGTTAAAATACTACGTTATGCAAATCCACTAAAAAAGGTGTAAGGTTTGAACAGAGGAAGAATATATTTTTTTACTTCCTTAGAATATTTTTTTATGAATATTCTGACTTATTTTCATATTTTTTTCCTGTAAAGCAAATTTACTAACAAAAGTGGAAATCAAGTCAAAAGCAAACACACGGAAACAAAACGTGGAAATTCTACAAACTAAAATAGTTTTAAAGTTGGTATATCAAGCTTGAGTTTCTTGACGGTTTAAATGGAAACTTTTCGTAATGTTTTCAATAAACTCTAAAAAAAAAAAAAAAAAAAAAAAACGAATTGGAAATAAAGAAATAGAAAATTTATTCCAATTACATATATTTCGGTAATTTTAATGATATAAAAAAGAAAGTTGAGAAACATTTTTCATAAAATTTGGGAATATTAAATATGCATTAAATAATTTTTAATTAGTTAATATTTCTAAACACCTTTAAATGAGCACATTAGCTTTTTGATTTTTCATCTGAATTTGCAAACTTGCACTAATTTCTGATCTGCACTATCTATAAAATATCTGTTTTGATCATTTATTTAAATTATTTAGCACTTATTAAATTTATATCCGAAGTAAAAATATTAAATACGTTTTTAAGTTACTGTGTATCGGTAAATTTGTGTAACAGAATAAAATGGTAAACTTTAAAAAATTATGAATTCGGATGAAGATTTTAAGTACTGCCGTCTTCAACTCGGCTTTCAAATCAAAGTATTTTTTTCTATGAGGGGCCTCACTTTCATTCAAAAATTGATCCCTCGAGAGACGGAAATCCAAGAAAAGTCAAGAATTAATATATAAAATACAAAAACACTGCAATCAACTGTTAAGAAAGTCATATAAACAAATTTAATAAATGAAGAAAGTTAATTTTAAAAAATTAAAAGAATTCAAACATCAAAATTTAAAAATAAAAATAAAAATTTGGGATAACCAAAATTACAAACAGAAACTGTAAAATAGCAACATTTAAAAAATTAGAGCATCAGTCTTGATCAGGGATGGCAAACTAATGGCACACATGCCATTGATGGCACTCGACACAATATTTTGGGCACGCCACCGATCAAAAGAGTTTGTTGTTTATGGTTTGTAAAGCGGTTTGCATGTGATTTCATTTCATAAACTGAACTTGTCTCAATTCGATTGGTTGGAAATTGAAGAATTTGAAATGCAGCTGATTGATTTCCAGTCTAACGAAATTTTGGAAACATGGAATTTGATGCCAGACACATTTATCTGTTTGAAGAAGCTGGTTCAAGCTATTTTAACCATATTTTCATCTATCAATGCCTGCGAGTCATTATTTTCAGAGATGAATAACTTTAAAGACTCAATTAGAAACCATTGGCAGATGACATGCATTCTGCTAAAAGTAACATCTTACAACCCTAATATAAGTTATTTGTCATCTAATCTGTAGTAACAGAAGTCATACTAATGTAGTAATAGTAAACTGAAACATTTACTACTATACGGTGCAAAATGTATTTTTTAGTAGTAAGTAAAGAGTTTTGAGCTGTTAGTATTTAGTTTTATTGATGATAATGTCGTGTCCGCGTTACCATGTTAAGAGGTTGCAGTAACTTCTGAGGTTAAAGACCCCTAAGCACTTGAGAGCAGAAGTCTGATTTCTAGCTCATGAAACTCACACACATTCGCTTGCACAACCCCTTTTTACAGGGTCACATTCACACACCTCACAGATAGAACACAGATGAAGAACAACCACGCCTGAACCGGGATTCGAATCCTGGACGTCCAGATCACGGGGAAGACACTCTACCCCTATGCCAGGACGCCGGCTAGTTTTGTTATCTTCCCGATAATCACAAGTCAAAATTATTTGACGGCACGTCTAAACCTAATTAAACATTTCTTTAGAAAAAATGGTACGTAGATCCATAAATGTTCGTCCCCCCTGGTCTAGATAAACAAAAATAAACAAACAAACAATATAATTAGTGAAAGCTAAAGAAAATATATAGAAATTCAAAGAAATCAATTAAAGAAACAAGTTGAAATTAATTATCCTCTAAAAAGAAGTATACAAAAACTACCTTATCCCTGAACACAGGTGAGAGCAGTAATTTGAAGTGCTTGCAAACGGTGGTCAAAGCTTATAATAATTGCTCATTTAGTTTAAAAGATCTCAGCGACATCCATTGAATTAAAATAAAGTAAAAGGAGAAAGACAAAGAAATAAAGAAAGCATATTTACAAACATGATATTTTACTAAAATATAGATACCCTCTCTTATTAATACTTCTATATTACAATAGTTTTTAGAAAAAATCATTAAAATATAAATTTTTAAGAATAATGTTTGTTGCTTCGAAAAAATAAATTTTTATTAAATTTTTTTAATTAAAAGTTAAAAAGATAAATTGTTGTTTACAAATTATTGTGTACTAATTAATTTAAAAATTAGTCTTACATTGCTTCAAATACGAGAGATGTAAATAATACAGTATAAAACCAGCCACTGAGCCGCCTTTAATGGACTTCTCAGTCTATTTGCTGTGTTGTAGAATGGTTTTTTCCAATACTCGAGACGTATTGAAATGAAATTGAATTATAGAAATACCATTTTATACAAGATTATATACATCTCTGGTTGTGTGGGTGAGAAATTTTTTTTGAGATTATGCGGTAATTAAATCCTAAATTACAATACCTTCATTTCTAATGCTATTAATCCTTTTTATCAAAAGGAAAGTTTATCCTAATAAGCATACCCCAGGATATTTTCTTATAATTCATATCTAATCATGCGTTCAGTCAAAAAAAAATCTATTTTGCTGCCTGCTGCGATGGTTCTTTGAAGCATTTATTTAAAAATAAAGTTCATAAAGGGACTGTCTAAATTTATAATGAACCAGTAGGAGTTATCTTGCTAATTTTCTTCTCCTATTCTCCAAATGAAGGTACTATCCCGCTATGTGAAATATAGGCATGGATAATTTGCACGGTATTGGCGAACAATAGTTTCGGAATATTTATCTTTAAAGTGAAGTATTAACATTTTTACCGAATTTATAGTCCGATCCTGAACGAGTATTTTTAGTGATTATGCTGTTAATAGTACATAAAAGTCAAACTTGTGTTTTAGACGCATTTAATGATATTCATATATTTATATAATTTTCTTTTCCATCTGACGAAAAGCACGTAATACTGTCGAAACTTTGCTATAATCCTGATAAAGTACTATCAATGTGCGCTCTTTCTTAGTCAATGGTTTGGTCACTGCGGGCGAATGAATTTTCTAACCATACGTATCGCTTTTATTGCTAAATTATATAAACTTATTTGCGTATGGGTTTAGTAGTAGACCGCCTTATATTGCAAATTCCAAATGTTTTATTTCTGATGCCAGTCTCTGTCGCATGATTTAAATAATAAAATATTTGAAATTTTATTTGGATTCGTTCAATGGAACTGGCGTAACTTGCCTTTAAGTGCTATCAGTTTAATTTTAATTACTTGTATATATACTTCGAATATACAGATAATCATAAAAATGATGATTAGTATCATAAATATATGAATAAAATTTCAAGTAATTAATGCAAATAAAGTTTAAAATGGTTTAAAAACAATTTCGATGACAAATATATCTGAATGTTCATTTCAACTTGTTATAAATATCATAACACAATTATTTTACTTTGATAATCAATTTAAGAATGACAAAGTTATTTTAATCATGCTCATTTGTATTTAATAGATTGAATTGTTGAAATAATTCTTTTAAATTTTAAAGGCTGTCTGGCTTATCCCCATTTATGGGTGATTCAGACTTGGAAACAATGGGAAATGTGACGAAAGCCGAATACGACTTCAACGACGAGAGCTTCGACAATATATCGAATACCGCCAAAGAATTTATTTCAAAGTTATTGCTTAAGGATTTGACGTAAGTTTACTAATCATATGTTTGAATGTGTTGAGCAAATTTATGTACATAGGTGGAGCAGCTCATTTCACTATTAGTTAAAGGCACTTTAAATGAAACTTCTCATAAAGGGTGTTTCAAAATTAACGAAAGATTTAAATTTGTCACCATTCGTGTAGTAAAGTGTTGGCAACCCTATTTAAAAAAAACCATTTAACAGTTGATAGTTTAGGATTAGTAAAACACGATAGAGCAATGTTATACGAGCAAATATTACACGATAGAGCAATGTGTTTTCATTGTTGAACAATACTTCAGAAATAATGGAACACTGGCGGCCCCAGTTCAAAAATTTGAGAAGTGGCCCACTAGATCGTGTGATTTAATAGTATTGGATTTCTTTTTATGGAGTTATTTGAAGTCAAAGGTCTATGCTCACGCTCACATGCATTGAAGGAGGAAATTCAACGCTGCAGCAACGAAGTTCAGCCATATTTATGCAAAATGGTCATGGAAAATTTCGACAAAAGAGTGCGCATATACCAGCATTATAGGTATTTTGACCTTTGTGTTATTACATACATAACCCTATTCTGTTTACTTTACGATTCACTAAAATATAACAATTAAAGGGAATAAAAAACTGTTTTTTACTTAATTCAAATCTTGCGTCAACACGTTGTTCTATCGTGTAACTTCCCATTTTTACTAACTATCAACTATCAGCTGTCAAACGGTTTTTTTAATAGGGTTGCCAACACTTTACTTATGGTGGCAAATTCAATTCTGGCGTTAATTTTGGGACACCCTTTATTTTACCCATTTGCATCCATAAGTGGAAAATTCCAAACACGATGACATACGTTTGAGTTAAATGAATATAGTAGTGATTTTTACTTATCTTGAGCTTATTTTTCTGTGATTGGTTTTAATTGTTGTGCACGGACTATTCCGTTTAAGGATTCAATTAAATTACCGAATGAATGATATCTTTTTAAAATCTAAATTACTATTATAACCTTATAGAGAAATATTATCAGCCTTTTAAAATAACAATTGCTTCGATATTTAATTGTTTCTTTTTATTTGTTCAAAATTTTTGGTCACTTTTGCAAGAACTTTTTATACTTTTTTCTTCCGATTATCAGCAGTATATTTGAATGTGTAGTGCTATTCTAAACCTGTTATGTGAATTCCAGTTTTTACTTATTATAAACTTTACTTAAGAGCGTTGATTTTTTAAAAATGTGATACTGTACTTTCTCAGTCCTTATATTATTTCACCTAATGTAAGTCTTCTTGAAATATGACGAAATTTTATCCTGATCCTCGTATTTATCAGGAGCATATCTCTAAAATTGCTTAAAATATAATTTTGGATAAATACTGCATTAGTATTATTTCAATAAATCTAATCGAGAAAATAGTTATATCTTAAAATGCTTGTATTGGAATAGGTTTCCTATTGATTTTCGATACACATGTTTGAATAAAGATTTCTTTACGATAAAAAATTCATTTCAAATTCAATTTCAATTCAAAATTGATTTCATTAATTTATTTACATTTTCTGTAAAGAAATCCATGATTCTACTTTTCTGCAATATAATTGAAAATTATATAAAATAAAAGGCAGCATTCATAGCATTTTGACAATTGCAAGAAAGTTGCTTAAAATCAACATTTTTGTTCCCCACTTTAAAGATTATTTAATTGCATCTTAGAATGTTTCTAAATAAAAATTGTAAAAATACACATTATAGGTATTTTTTCCCTTTAATTTAGCATTAAAAGTTTTTATTACTTTAACCGGATTTCGTTCGGAGAAGGGAAATTGCAATTATTGATATTTTCCCTGATAGGTTTGCATTTGAATTAATCATCAATAATAAACTATTGACTTCAAAATATAATTCAAATAATTTTGAAACTATTCTTTCTGGATTACTTCATGTATTGTTCTTTATAAAAGATTTATTCAAAATGTGTACCTCAAAAAATGAATTATGATTCTGTATTTTCCCCCTCCATTTAAGAAGGCGAATGACAGCTACTCAATGTTTAAGGCATCCATGGCTAAAGGTAATTTATATATTTCATTTTTAAAGCAATTTTTCAAAAATGATGTTGCATGAGAATGGTAGAAATACAAAAAAGGAATTTTTGTATTTCAACCATTATCTAAAAATATATTTTTTTTAAATTATTGAATCCATGTAAATTTAATGAAATCTTTTAATGTTTAATGATGAATGCTTATAATAATGGGAATGCAAATTATATATTTTAATATTATAATATAATAATTTAATATAAGAAATATTTAAAATGTAAAAATAATTTATTTTGCTTTTTTATTACATTGAATCAAAATTTCATTTAAAGTTTTAAGATACAAAATCTATTTCCATATAAAAGTCTTTGTATTTTAGTTTGAGAATATAAGTTTGTAATAAAATAAAATACTTAATTACTATGTTGATGAAAATTAAAGTTATTGATATATAACACAACAATATTAACAATTTGTAAACTTTGAAAATGGGTTGAATGCTTATAGATATTTGATTTCGTTGTAACATTATTATTAACAAATATAACAAAAAGTTTTTTTATTTAAATTTTATGATTTATTCAACTATGGGGTATTAGTTGATTTAATATTTTTTCTTCAGTTTTCACTTTTACTGGCAATTGAATATATCCCTTCTATGACTTTCTAAGCTTTAAACATTAAGGATTAAAATTTAATAGTACTATGATTTTGGTTGCTTAGTATACTTTGGTTGATTATGTGTTTATATAAGATTTAAAATGATAATCCAGTACAGGTAATAGGTTTTTCTTGTTAACATAAGCCAAATAATAGGCATACATTATGGACCAAAATTTACCTTATTAAAAATTTGGACATTTCTTACCTGTTTGCTCATTTGCCATCAAGATATAAGATTTGGATTTTAGAGAAAGATATTTCAATACCAAAAATGTTAGGGAATTAATACATCTACCCTTATCTGAATCGAGACCGCTCCAAATGAATACATTTACATTCATTCAGTACATTATAAACTCAGTATTCTTTACAATTATTTTTAATTTTTTTAAGAGAAAACTGATCAATGACAAAAAGATCATATTGTTCGGTTTTTCACTTAAGTATTGTATAGTTTGCTTATTTTTTATTTAGAATCACGGAACTATCATCAAAAGATATTATTAAAAATGCAATTTCATTAGGGAATCATTAACAAATAGTGTTTTTGTTTAAATATAATTGTTTAAATAAAGTATAAAGATAATAGTTTTATTAAAAATATTTTTAAAAAACTAAAACTTTCAATTTTTGTAATTTTTAAAATTATGAAGAATATTGAGTTTGTGCATTATTTACCAGCTCTTAAGCTCTGTAAAAAAGCGTATCTTAAAATTCTTCTGCATATCCGATGCGAAGAATGCTGTTTCATTCAAAATAGATTGCTCTAAAATATAAATGATTATAATTGAAAAAAAATTGAAAACTTTCTAGGTATTTGAGCTATTTTACATTAACAATTTTCAATTATTTATTTTTTCAACAGAAGGGAGAACCAAAGAAAGATACTAGATTAAACAAGAAGAGACTGAAACGATTTGTTATCCGAAGACGTTGGCAGGTAAGACGCTTTCTATTTAGATTTAATTGCATATCTGAAATATCTTTAAACATTTTAGTAAATATCTGTACGCATGAATTTGTCATGCATTTTTTTCGTGTCGTAAGGGAATTAAAATCTTCTGAATTGGTTTGCTTAAAAATTTTTAAAAATTACAAAAAAATTTCTCGAATTTCTTCCGATTATTTTTCAGAATTCCAGAATTTCTTAATAGGTGTCCTAATTTTTAAAATTAAAAATTTTGAGTTTCAGGCATAATTTTCTTAAAAGTGGCTTTATTTTATTCAGATTTTCTTGTAACTAGAAAATATATTCTCAATTTTCAGCCAGGTATTGCAAAAGACATTTAAGGTTTTACCCGAAAAGTATATTTTTTATGAAACAATACAACATTATGAGAACATGGGAATCATTGCTTGATGATAAATAATTTCTTTACATAAAATATGATTACCGAGCGATTCAGATTAACATATGCATGTGTTTGTCGTATGATTAGTATTCTAGAATTTAAGGTAAATTATCTATTATATAATTAATTATATAATAAGAAATTTATCTTATATCTTAATAGTAATAAAAATATTAAAAATCATATTTATACTGTACACAGTTTATAATTTAAA
This sequence comes from Argiope aurantia, assembly GCA_026543865.1. Lineage (NCBI taxonomy): Eukaryota > Metazoa > Arthropoda > Arachnida > Araneae > Araneidae > Argiope > Argiope aurantia. The sequence continues at coordinate 2,205,076 of JAPMOR010064276.1, forward strand.
GTAAAACATAAAAAAAATATACTTTATTTACTTAAAAAGAATGTGAAGAAATTAACCCAAAATGGTGGCACAAAAATATAAGAAATTCATTAGTTATCTGTGCGTCTAAACTCGAGTTTTCTACAACAATTATTTACAATTAAAAAAATCCAAATAAAAATAAAATATTCATTCTAGTAGAAATAAATGCTTTCTTTCGCAGTAAGTGTTTTTCTAATAGTTACATTCGTAATATTCACAGCATATTATATAAGTATATCAACACTCTTAACAGATAATATTCCAGATTCTGCTTTATTCTTTGATTAACTCTGAAAGTTAAATTAATTAAAAATATCATCTGAACTTATCAAAATTCAACAGTATGATGCATATTTATGTAAATTTCGAACTAACTAAAAAGAGTAACTTCTCTAGAATATCTTATATATTTATGAAGTATAATATTTATTTTGTTCACCTTCGTAGTATAAGGAATAGAATCATGTGAACATTTATGATATCCTTAATTTTAACTCGGTTAGTCCAAAATTTGATGCGCATCTGCAATTTTATATCATGTCCCTAGTCCAAATTTCTTTTATCTGGCTCTCTAGCTTTTGAATTGTTTGTCTTCATCTACACATGGACAAACTCGCAGTTGGACAATAACTTCCAGCCTCTTAAGTTCGAGTCATTTAGCATTCCATCAACAATTTTACCAACACTTTGTACGTCTTTAGTAAAATGAATACCTACGAATTGAGAGAAGATTTTTTTTTTAAAATCGATGAATTTTTAAAGTGATTAATGCTTTTTAAATGGGATATTACAAGGTATCTCGATCGTATACGTGGTTAATTATAAACAAGTATTTGTTTTATTCTAATCTATATATATTTATTTAATGAAAAACATAAAATGGACTTAGTATTTAAATTAATATAAAAAGCATATAAATTTTGTTTTATTTAATACTTTCTAAATTATTTATTTAATTGACATAAAAATATAAATTTTAATCTAATGCATGATTAGAATCTTTTATATCAGCGTGAAAGTACCTATGTGGTTGCTGATAATGTGTTGAAACTTCTGTTTTAGTACTCTTGCTTCTAACTGTTTGTATTTTAGCTAATAAAATCACAGAAAAAGGAATATAATTTACAAAAAGGTAATTTTTTGAGTTCATGTTGTTTTATCTTATCAAAATTTCGAGCTTGAATTGGTTGATCTTTATAAAACATTTTCATTATATACAGCGTAGATTAACAATTTTATTTCGAAAACAGTTTTTATAAACAAGCTGTTATCGCTCCTCTTATCCGAGTAAAACTTTCGACTTTAGGCAAGGTCGCTATAAGGATCATATTGTTATTTTAAATTCCCTCACATGATCATTTTTGTTTCATAATATAATGGAAATCCGGACATGTATTTTATACCTTTTTTCGACTGACAATGATCTATAATTTCAGTAACATGATCACATACCTAATTTTAGTTATCTAAGTCATTGCTTTTATGAGGAATCATGTTTATATGTATATAAGTGTACAGAACAGATATCAAACTGTTGAAATGTTTGTTTTGAAAATCTGAAACGGATCTATGCTTTAAATTTTATAATTTCTTCAGCTCTTTAGTGTTCATTGGTTTTCAGACAGAGAGATTCGTAAAAACCTAGTGGTTAAATTTTCGGACGATTACAATACTTTCGTATTGTATTCTTCTTATAAGTGAAATAAATAATTTGAATTGATGATCGCCATTGATTTTTTTAATTTAATAAATATGTTTTTGTAGCAGTATGTTAGATCTCTAACTTGAACATATCGATATATACATGTATAGATAATATATCGATAGAGTAACACAAATTATTTCTGTTTCAGAAAGCTGTCAATGCTCTTCTTGCTCTGAAGGCAATGGGTGCCACTATTTAACATCATTGAATACTAAACGCTCAATGTTTCACTTGTATTGCATATTTCATCGGATCTTCATTTGCATTATCTGTTATTTAATTTTATTCATTATTTATCTCATGTTACCTGTAATACAAAAAAAAAATGTTTTTATTCCCATGAATGCAATACTGCCAAATGTAATATATTTTTCATTTAGACTTGAATTTCAATTTTTTGAAGGAAAATTTTAAAAGATATAATTAAAGAAAATAAAAATATATAGCACAGTTTTTTCCATCATATAAAAATAAATCGTATTTATAAAAAAGCTTAGCAGTTTCATCATACTCAAATCTATGAAGTCATAAACGTTTTTTTACAGATAAGCATTATTAGTGCTGCTTGGAATTGTAACTCTCAAATAAAGGGATTTTTAATACGATGTGAATGATTGTTTATATTAACTATGCAAAGGAATGTTGAAATAGATTTTAGTCATATGTTCTTTTTTTATTTCCTCTTAAAGCTGAAGTACACAAAATTTGTGCTTTTAATCAAATATATTGTGTAATAAAAAATTTATGTATTGAATTAATAGTCTTTTATTTTGTTGTGTGAATTAATACTAGCCAATGCTTCAAATTTTTCCGGGTGTCATTTCGACGTTTCCTGCACTGCTTGATAAGCAAGATTTAAACATAAACTGTATGATCTACGTTCTTTGATGAACAATAATGCAAATTAAAAAATAAAATGAATTTTGTTAATGTGAATACAAACTAAAATTGAATCAAATAATTACTTAAAGTCTTATACTGTAGACCAGAGTTATTTAAAATATTCAACACCTGATAAAATTTATAAGATGCCTTTTATATCAGAAAAATTTTAATAAGACCAAGCCATGGAAAAAATATATGGAAAAAAAGTATTAGTTAATGAAAATCAAATTTTATTAAAATAATCAATTCTATTTAATATTTATGTTGTAAACAAATTCCACTTCACTTAATTCAAAGCCTAGAACAATGCATATGCCATCAATATATAGGATTTTTTTAGGAATTTTTATCAATTTAATTTATGATAAAATATATTGTTTACTTCAAACAGAAATCAAAACTAAATCAGTGCTGAAAAATATCAAATTTGGTCAACAATATTAATGACTTTATCAATTGAACAATATTTTTTATACATTATATCTATTGTAAATATTCATTTTTTTTGTCTACTTATAGTGCACTTTTAAGTCATAAATAAGATATCAGTGATGATAGAATTACTTACCTACTTTGGAATCTCAGTTTAGATTATAATACATTGTTTTTTAATCCACATCCGTGCATTCATCTAGAAAATTAAAATTTGAGATTTTTCTTAAGACTGAATTTATAAAAATTAAAACATTATAGTCTTTGTAGTGTGTAGAAAAATCTAACATATTAGCAGATAATTCCCAATAATATTGTTACTTGTCCTTACTATATTCTACGATATTCAGAATATAAAAAAAAAGCGTTGTGAAAACATCTTAACAATGTTATTTGAATTTTGTGCTAATATGCAAGGTAACACATGGCCAAGATGCACTTTCTCATTATAATCTTACGTCTCTTGTTTTCAGATCGAATAAATGTTTTCCTACGTACATGAATTTAATGCTTCAATTATGCAATTTGTACTTTTGGTCAAAAGTATATTAAAAATGAATGATAATAATAAAATCTACTTTATTTCATTTAAAATATTCTTCTCAATTGATAACTTTTGTAGATGTAATACACATCATGGGTACGCAGATCTCTGTCGCTTTTTTTTTCATTTATAAAGCTAATCTAAATCTATAGCTTAATGAGCCTTTTAAGAATCAGCACTATGAGAACAAAATGACATTGCTATAATATTTTCATGATACTGCCAGACATACAAAATATCGAACGATATTTTGTGCTATTTGGGACATTTCGTTTGTAACATTTTCGTATCAGCAAAAATTGTATATAAACAATTAAAGATGTTAGCATCATGATATCAAATGTTATATAAGAAGATAATATAAATACATTCTATGAAATAAAGTATCTTTTCTGTTTCGGGCAAACATTTTACTAAATTACTAATTTCAGCAGATCATGAAAAGATTAAATCTGCAGGGAGAGTAAGAAAGTTGAATGTGAGAACATTTCAAAGAGGTTTACTCGTTTTAAGTATTATTTCTATTATTTACATTCTATTTTCTAAAACTCTGTTAAAATATGTAATGGTAAATAAGATATTTATGGATAAGATATTTTATATACTTCTAACATTGCAAAATCAGTTTTCGTTAAAACAAGTCCCTTGTTTAAAATTAACTTAAATATAAAATGCTTCATTAAATTGCTAAAAGAGGGCGCCACACATAGTCTCTCAACTAAAACAAAGCCTGTAAAGAATACTTATGCATCAATGAATGAACCTTCACCTAATTTTTTTTTAAATCTTAATATTGATCTGCACTTTTTCTTGCAATTTCAAATTTTACCGTGTTTTGTTACAACTACCGTTCAGAATAAATTTTGGAATGATGTAGGATTTGAATACAGACTTGTATTTCAATTTTTAGTTTTTTTTTTAAATTCCAGAATTGTTGCCGATTTTTTTTAATTCCTGAAACTTGGATCACTGAATATCATCATTGCAGTATAAAAAAAAATGAAAGTTATTTCAGATAATTAAGAAGTAGTCAATAAGTTTAAATATTACATAATTCTTTAACACAAAATTATAAAATTATTATTATTTATTATTTTGATAACATATTTTTCCTCTTTATCGGCTTTCTGAAATATATTCTTTGTTATCGGTTATCGGCTTTCTGAAATATATTTGTTGATTATCTCTATGTAAATTAAAAATTCTCCATTCTCTCAATTCTTTTTTTCGTTGTCCTATTTTGTACAAGCTATTGTACGATATTTCTCCAATGTGGTTCGATATTACAAATGTCCGAAAATATCGGGATGATATTGAAAAAATGCTATTGGACATTTTGTGCTAATAGAGATTGTCAGTCTTTTTGATCTCTCTTTTACAACAGATAATATGCCCGATAACTGTATTCCTTCATTAATCTATAAAGATAGTAATGAGTAACAATAGAGATGTTCGCTGCTGTACAAGATATTTTATCAAAAAAGAGTTGCAATTTTATCATTGGAAGTAAAAATATGCCTTTATTAAAACAATATTCTTTTGATTACGACAAATTTTTCTCTGTTTATTTCAAAAGGAACTTCAAATCAAATCTCATGAAGATTCAAGATCATATAATTCTTTTGTGGCGCCATCTATTGATTCAATTTTCACTAAAATTCGATATTTAACAGTGATAACGATAGATAATTCTTCCTTAATAATGAAAAATTTATTACGAATATTTTTTTAAAATTGCAAAAAATGAAGATAGTATTAATTTTGTGATAAACAAATAAATGATAATTTTGTAAATATTTCCTGAAATTACTAAAGTTTAGTATTGTATACATTTTTATACTTTAATTTTCGAAGATACAATATTAGGTGGTTGGATGTATTTTAATAAGCGGCATCTATTGGTAAACGTGAGAAGTATTTATATAAACGACAATGGTTTGGGTTTTACCAATTCATTATTACTTTAATGTTATCATTTTGAAAATTTTTCATTCGCTATTATAAAGATCCCAATCATGGAACGCTCTAAATTGGATTTTCCACATTCATTGCTTATTTTTGTTTGATCTGAAGAAATCGGCTGCCGAAGCCGATCAGACACTTTTAGAACCTTAAGGTGATGCTGGTCCGTCATATCCCATTTGTCGGTTTTGGTTTCAACGATTTAAGGGGGGTATTTCAATGTCAATGACAAAGAATGGCCTGGGAGACCCTCAAAAAATATTCGAAGGCAATCAATTGCAAGACTTATTGGTCGTAAAGGGGAAAAAGTGACAGAAAATGATTGAGAATATGTTGTTTAATTTATATATTCTACCGATTTTTTTCAATAAATGTTTATTAAAGTGAAAAAAATGATCAAAATACATGCAAGCACTTGATATAATATATAAAGAAGTAGGCATTTTTTCACAATAAGTCTAGAAGAAATTGATTAGTCACTATTTATATGTATTCTAATTATTATACAGAATGTCAAAATTTAATCCTTTCAAGATAAATAGGAGAATAATCCCATCAATTTTTGTCTTTTCAGTAATGTTTTACTGAAAGGAAAATCGAGATTTATTGTCATCTTTTGAATAAATATATAAATACAACACGTTTAATTTACTTCTAAACAGATGATGTTTCAATCCGGTGAAGGCTTAAATCATATAAATGGCAATGTAAATTTCAATGTTCCCTTTTGCTTGGGGAATTACTAAACTGGAATTTTTCTTATTAGTTTTGCTTTAATTTCTATATAAACCATTTTTAAGTAACAAACCTCGCTTCAAATTGAAATAATAAAACCTCTCAATTCTGGCTATCCTTCAGGAGAGAAGATTTTCAGTAATTAAATTGCTTATAAAATCTTTTTAAAATTTAACATTAAGGGTGGTTTACTGTTTTTATACTGTGTGTACTAATTCCTGTCTTTCTAAACTTTAATTTCTTGAGATTTTTTTATAAGATTAAGTATAAGATTTTATAAAATTTGAGATTTTTTTTGAATTTTTTTAATTTAATTTCTTGAGATTTTTTATAAGTGATCAATTCTTGGACGAAAGGCAGGCCCTTAACAGAAACAAGACACGGCAAACCTAATTAAATCCCTGCTTGTGACTCTTGATAAAGTCTTCAGATCCAATTCAAAAAACTTTTTCCTGTAGTTTTCCATTTTATTTATATTCTTATCGCTATTTTTAATACCCAACAATCTTACAATTAATTTAATGTTTATACTTTTCATTCATTTCATTTTTTATATGATATATTTTAAATTATGACAAACTCCAAAATTTTAATGAATTGTTTTTTTTTAATTTTAATTAAAATTCCAAAAACATTCTCACAAAAATACACAGCCCCATCCTTCAAAGTATAACTGTGTGAAATTTGGTGGTTCCAGGTGTAACGGTCAGATGAGCAGAGTGCTAAAAATCACAATTAGACTCCCAGATTCTGTCTTATTATTAATAAAAATTATAAATAATCAATTTATATGAACACCATTCTTTGTTTACTTCTTATTCACTCTTATTTATAAATAAAGAGAATATGTGTGTGTGGTTTTATCTGTCTGATTGCACTCTATAGTTTGACCTAAAATTATCAAATTTGATATAAATGTATTTCGAAGAATGGGAATGTGCAATTTTTAAGCGATTTTTTAAAGTACTAATTAAAAATTAATATGAAATTTTTCGCAGGATAGAGGTTTTCTGTGATAAATTCCGAAAATATTATGGTTCAAGAATTATCTTTACATCATTTAAAAATTTAAAAGATTGTATCAATTTAGTGGTTGTACTAAATTTTTCAAGAAATGTGACATTTTAAAAAAAAACAATTTCGTAATTTTCAACAAAAGGTTTCATTGCTTATATGAAATTGCCTGTTCCATTGTTTATCAGCTTAATTTTCTACCATAAATGAAAACTAAAATAAAAAAAGAACGATTCATTTATTATTTCTGTTATTTACATGAAAAATAAGAAAACGGAGTTTCAATACCGAGGAAGCCACTAATTAAAAAGATTACGCTAACAGTGTTATATTGAACCTTCTGATGGCACAGATCTTGATTCCATTAAGAAGATTCAAGTACTTAATAAACAAAATAGGCATAAAGTTTTAATATCCATTAAATATGTATGTGGCTATCATAAATGCATTAAATAAGACTTTAATGTATATTACAATCTGATGCCACTGAATATTTTGTAGGGAGAATTGTTGACTTTAAGTAATGCATAGGGGATTTAAATTTAAATTGAACGCAACTAATATTGTTAGCGAACCAGTTGGTAGCTAAAGATGAATTATAGAATAATATATACAAATCTAAGGATACTTATTTACATATATTGGAATACAAAATGCTTTAGAAATTTAAATATTATGTACAGCGATCATTTCGACGCACTTTCTTAAACATAATTATCTTTATATATAATTAAATATAAAAAATATCTAGTATTGCCAATGATGATAAGCAATGCTAGATGTTCAGCAATATTAAAATTCAAAAATGTTATCTTCTCCATTTAAATATGGAATTCCGGTTTTCATAAATGTAGGACAGTTATCTTTAATAATACTGAAAAAGTACATTTCAACCAGTGATAAATACTTTTCTAACTATTATCTCTTTGTCTTTAATTCTTGTCTGTGTGAGCCATTATTAAATATTATGATACTGTCTACTTATTATTTTTAGATATGATATGTATATACTGCTTACATAAACCCCTTTAAATTTATTTCGGCGTATCACAAGATGCAATCTAGATTTGCATTAACATTTTTATTTCTTTTCATATTTTTATTTTTTTAATTGTAATAAGCTGGCTGAATTTTTTTTGTCTATTTAGAGTAATATAAAACTATTAAATGCATACAAAAAAAAAAACTGTAAACGTTTCTTTTTTTAAATCTTTTTCGCCTATTCTGAAGTTTTCCGGCATTGGCAAGAACGTTTTAGATCAAATTTAAAATACATCCTGAAATATCGCTGAAAATATATTAATTGTGATTATACAAATTATTATGCGAGGGCCGGTATTTTTTTTTCAACATCCGACGGACTACAAAACGGCAATAGCAGAGAACGAAGTTTATTTATTACTCAAAATTATAAACATATAATACTACTTTTCAACATAATCGCCATGATGATATTTGTCATGAAATGAACCAGGTTACCGATCTCCACTTTGAAGAACTTTGCCACCAGTAATGCGAAATGAGCCTTAAAGCTCTTTTAAAATTCTTTATTAATTTGAAAAAATTTTGAGTTTTTTTTCAGGGAAGAACATGGAGCAGGAATATCTGAATTTTCTCTTCCAAAATTTGCCATGATAATTGTCCAACTCTTTGCCTGAAGATCCAGCATCCTCTGTTTCTTACGAACCATTTGATAAACTTTTTCTACACGATCTTCTGTTGCAACAATGTTGCGTCCTTGTTTCCTTTAATCGAGAAAGCGACTTAGAGCCCAATCTTTTTCATCTCTTCCCTGAATTAAAGAATTATTCAGGGAAGTTATAGCTCTCAGGATAAAGAGTTGCAAAAGAACATTAAGGACCATCTCGCATCATGACGGCAGAGTTCTTCCATGAGGAGACAGGAAATCAGGTATACCAATATGGAAAAATACTTAAATTTTCAAGGCGATTATGTTGAAAAACAAACCTTGTTTGTGCATGGCTTTTAGTAATAAATTCATTTCCCTCTCTGTTGTCTTTATTTTATGGTTCATCGGAAATCGAAAAATATACGGCTTTGTACAAATATATATATATAT